>OZ014477.1:10151172-10708166 GCA_963965965.1 Trididemnum nubilum | reverse complement strand
CGTTCAGCAAATGCATAATTTTGTCATCATAGTCCTTTTTGTCCATAATTACTGTACAATTGCCTTTGTCTGCTCTCATGATTCTGATGGTATGATCCGATCTTAATTCCTGCAACGCTTTCTTTTCTTCGGGAAGAAAAGAAAGCGTTGCAGGAATTAAGATCGGATCATACCATCAGAATTATGAGAGCAGACAAAGGCAATTGTACAGTGATTATGGACAAAAAGGACTATGATGACAAAATTATGCATTTGCTGAACGACGGTAATGTTTATCAAATTTTACCTGTTGGCGACAAGTCGATTGAGATTACAGAGAAAAAAGTAAATAAATTAGTGTATGGTTTTGCTAAAGAGAATAAAATCACAACTCCCGTATATCATCAATTAAAATGTGACAAAGCTGTTACTCCCAAGTTTTATGGTTTACCGAAAATTCATAAAAGTGATGTTCCGCTTAGGCCTATTGTATCTTTTATTGGTGCTCCTACTTATTGTTTAGCGAAATTTTTAGTTGGTATTCTTTCTCCTTTGCTTTCTTTGGAATATACTGTTCAAAATTCTAGTCAATTTGTGCGGTTAATCAATAATTTCCAGTGTTTAAGTGATGAGTGTCTTGTTTCTTTCGATGTTGTAAGCTTGTTTACATCTATTTCCGTGCCTGAAACTTTGTCGATTATTTCCAATTTGCTCATGTCTGATAATTTGTTGCATGAGCGTACAAACTTAACTGTTAGTGATGTCATAAAATGTGTTGAACTGTGTCTCTATTCCACTGTTTTTTCTTTTAACGACTCTTTGTATCGGCAAATTTTTGGTGCTCCAATGGGATCTTGTATTTCACCGGTGGTAGCTAATATTTTCATGGAACACATTGAGCGTTAAGCCCTCACTACTTTTCGAGAACCCCCTAGAATTTGGCTACGTTATGTTGATGATGTGTTTTGTGTAATCAAATCGTCAGTAATTGATGATTTTCACCATCATATTAATTCTATTTCCCCCAATGTTAAATTCACACTGGAATTGGAGGATAATAACTCGTTAGCGTTTTTAGATGTTTATGTCAAGCGTACTGTTAATAGCAAACTCTGGACCACAATTTACCAGAAACCCACCCACACCGACCGTTATCTACAATTCGACTCCCACCACCCTTTGCACCATAAGTTAGCTGTTGCTAGAACCTTATATCACCGAATCGACTCCCACATTCAAAAACCATCTGAACGCAAGTCACATTTTGATCTCACCAAGAAAACATTGACCCTCAATGGTTTCCCTGCTAGATTTACCCATCCCTTTTCTAAAAGTAAAACCGACAAGCCAGCTAGTACTCAATTAACTTTTTCTGGACTCACAACCCTACCCTACATCAAAGGTGTATCGGACAAAATCAAGCGAATACTTCTGGAAACCGGTGTTCAAGTGGCGTTCAAACCATTTTTGACAATTGGCAGATTTCTCCCTTCCCTTAAAGATGAAATAAATCATAATGAAAAGTCCAACTTGGTTTACGAAGTTCCCTGTCAGAATTGTCCTTTTGTTTACATCGGACAAACCAAACGGGACCTCAAATCTAGAATAAAGGAACATCAACGAGCAATAAAATTCCAACGGCCCGAAAAATCAGCACTTTGCCAGCATTCCATGGAAAATGATCACATCATCGATTGGTTTAAAGTCAAAATTTTAAAAGTGGAACATGATTACTCGAAGCGTCTTTTCACTGAAAGTTGGTACATCAACGAAAAGCCCCAAGTACTCAATAGAAATGATGGGTTATCATTCCCTGCTGTTTACAGAAAGTTGCTTAATTCCCAGTGTTGAATTTCTTCTGGTTTAATCTTTCCTAGTGTTAGTTCTAACGCGTTTTGCTGCAATGTTAATTCGGAGAAATTATTTTCATAGAACCGCTTTCTTTCATTTTTATACGCACCTTTACATTATCTGTATGACGTAGCCTTTCGTAACAATGAATTTTATCGGAGCCTTATTTTGAATTTTTTCGCTAGTTATTCTACTGCAGCAATGTGTGGGATCGTTTTTCTGTTTTTTGCTATCAGAAGTTGATGGCGATTTGCCATCACTACTGAAAACAGTGCTCTGAAGAAGCTAGTTGTTTCTAACTAGCGAAACGTCAGTAATAAAGTTAGTCTTTTGAGTAGCACCAGTGTGATTTCTCAAAGCTAGCCTAGAACACCAGAGGAACCTCAGGAAAAACTTTTAAAATATAGCATGTTACACAACATCAAACAAGATTATCTAGAAATGCAATTTAGGTCCGCTTTTTGTTGGAATAAAATACAATGCAAGTAGGGAAAGATGTTACTTGGTTCATTTTAGCACTTTGCAACCATTACAATTCATTTTAGCACTTTGCAACTATTACAATTAACACTTCTTCATTGTATACAAACTTTTTGATACTCAGACGCGCTTTGCAACTTTTTGGCTTTTTTTTAAGAAAAATTTTTCCATGCTTGCTGCGTTAATCGCTGTTTCAAATATCACAAGTACAACTATTCCTGTGCTGCATAAAACCAATGTTCAAAATTTTGCAATTTGTTTGTTATTATTATTTTGAAGATCTTTTAGCTCCTAGAAAATCTACAACACCGATTACTGAGCAGTTGTTTTAAAGGCAAAGAATGAACACTCAAGTACCATGATATCTAGTGCATGCTCTGGCTTAGCAGTCTGCTTTTTTGGACCACATAGGCTCTTTTATTCACATTGTGTTGCGTGACAAGAATAATGAAAAGCACATGATTGCAAAAGTTTGAAATGGAATTGATTCATGTTCAATCAATGCATATTTCATTAAATTTTTGATGACATCGACTCGAATGGTTGGAAATGTAGGTGGAAAAATTGCTGATTCCAATATTAAAAACCAGAAATCTTTCAAGAAAATACCATTTCCAAGCTTTGCAAGCTAATATTGTTGTAGTCATATCTGCTTAAATATAGCACAGTTTCAATAGGTAATGGCCAACTGCTTTTTAACTGTGATTTTCATTTCAGATTGCTTTATGTTATATCAATAGTTCTGTCGTGTTTCAAAATATGATTAAATATAATGAGTTTGCTACAAAATTGTGGCATTGGAAAAAAATTGAATGAGATGTGCCACAACTGCCCACAAAATCCACTTTGCAAAAAGCACTTAAGTTTGAGCATGTTGAACTAATCTATTGCAGAACTTCAGTGCCGCGAGATAAGATTACAAGTATCTGCAAGCATCACCTTATTGTGTAGCATACCTCTCAAAATATCATTTGCAGTGAAAAAAAGCTGTGAATCATATGTAAATCTTAAAAACCAATTAAGGCAGGTCTGGACGCATTTCTCTGCTTCAAGGTAACAAATGTGCATTTGGGCAGTGAAGAAATTGTTATACTGTACTAGGTCAGAAGATCTGATGAGCATGTTGGCGCATGTTACGAAGTTGTTAGTGCTGATGATGCTACCATCACCAGCACATCATCACACAAAGAAAGTGAGATGGAAGCTCCCACCTATTCAACTATGGATTCTGAAGTTATGAACACATTATTTGAATTTTGGTCCATATCACGATCTTTAAAGGGGCGAAGTAAAAGCAAGCTAACACAGGTGATTGAAGCTCGCAGCAAAATTCTGAAAACTGCTAATGTACTTCTGAGTAAAACAAACCAGGAAAGCACATGAAGAAAGATTTGTGACAAACAAGACAATAGTATCACAAAAAAAGTGAAAAGATTGAACATTCAGACAGACTTTGCCAAGCCTTTAGTGAGAAGCTACAATCAGCTAAGCAAAGTACCAAAATCAAACCTCTCACTTTAATCTCTGATACTTTGTCAGAAAAAAGGAAGCACAACATTTTGGGGTGATCAAGTGAAGAAGGAACAAAAAATGAAGAAGAAAGGTATATTGTGCAGTCTTTGTTCATTGTCCAGGTACCAGAGATTAAAGTGATAGATTTGATTAGGATGCTTTGGCTACCTGATTATACCTTCTCACTTAAAGGCATGGCAAAATGGTCTGAAAGTTCAATTGATTAGGATGCTTTGGCTAGCTGATTATACCTTCTCACTTAAAGGCTTGGCAAAATGGTCTGAAAGTTCAATCTTTTTCTTAACTTTTTTTGTTACAGGATTGTATTGTTTGTCACATATTTTTCTTGGTCGCTTTGCTCAAAAGTATAAATAGCAGTTTTCAGAATTTTGCAACAAGCTTAAAATTTCTACCATGTCGCTATAAGTGCCGTGATATCAGATATAGAGCACAATTCAAATGATGTATTCATAACTTCAGCATAAATAGTTGAATAGATGGGAGTTTCTACCTTACTCACTGTGGATGATGATGTGCTAGTAATGGTAGTGTCATCAGCACTTGAGACTTGTAACATGCACCATTTGTAAGCTTAAAGCAGAAAAATGCTTCCAAACTTGTCTTGACTGGTTTTATAGTTTGAATCTCATCTCTCAGCCCTGAGGTACTACGACAGATTAATTCAAAATGCTTTAAGCAAAGTGGATCTAGTTGACAATTCATAATTTTGGCACAAGTATCTCATTCAATTTTGTTCCAAAGCCACATTTTCGTCGTAAACTCCTTGCTCTGATGTTATTGGGAAACACTGCAGAGCTACTGATACAACATAAAACAATTGAAAATGAATATCGCAGTTAAAAAACAGTTGGCCATTGCCTATTGAAACTGTACTACATTATGCAGATATAATCACAATAATATTAACGTTTGCAAAGCTAGGAAATGAAATTTTCCTGAAAAATTTCTGGTATTTGATATTGAAATCACCAATGTTTTACCGTACATTTCCAACTATTCGAGTTGATAGTATCAAAAATTTATCATGAAATATGATTGAATGAACACGAATCAAATCCATCAAACTTTTGCAATCATATACTTTTCATCATTCCTGTCACACAACACAATGTGCATAAAAGAGCCCACGTGGTCCAAAAAGCCAGAACATGTGCTAGTCATCATCATACTTTAGGGTTCATGCTCTGTCTTTAAAACAACTGCTCAGTAATCAGTGTTGCAGATTTTCCCTTGGATAAAAACTCTGTTTAGCACGTTTGGGTCAGTTATTGACCTATTCTTTTCTCTCAACTGTTTTCCATTGATTTTGAGCTGTTTTGCTTTTTATCTTAAACTGATTCAATGCTATTTTTATTGAAAAAACGCATGTCACCTAAAAACAAAATTTTTTATGGTAGGCATCAAAATTAATTCAATTTTGTTATATGAAATAAAAGAGCAGGGTAGTAGAAATAAATTTGTGAATTTCAGCTTTTAAATTTTACTCCCATTTTTTTAACAGGTTCTTGAAGTTGGGCATCCAAAAAATGCAATAAATAAATTGAAAGCTTAGTTACTCCATGAAATCGTTCTTTTATTATTTTTTACGCTAGATTTTTGGATTTCTTGGGTCTCAAAACCCCTGTCTAGCAATTTTTAGCAGTCACCTATGACCACAGTAAAAAAATTAAAGATTTAAGACAGTTTTAAGCATGTGCAATGAAGCAGAACAAGCAAAAATGGCATTTTTTCAATTGATCATAACTTTGTAAATAATTGGAGTTCTTCGAAAAAATTTTTCCATTCCTGTTTTGTTATTAAGGTCTACAACTGTGCTAAATTTTATTAAAATACAAAACATATGGTCTAACCCATTTGCTCATTTGGCATGGAATTACCCTTTAAAAACCTAACCAGCAGTCAAAATTAACTATTTTAACAACTTGCTTTTTGGCAAATAATATTAAATGTCTCCTTGCCTCCAAACAAATAGGTACAGTACGATTTAAGGCCAACTTCAGAAAAAAATTTGTAACATGTACTTCTTAGCAAAAAACACTGAGTTTGCAAAATCAGAAATAAGTGAAGCGCATATCGTATTTAGCAAATCAAATTTTTGTGCGCGTTATGCCAGATGTTAATGTGACGCAGGAGAATTTTTTCAATCATGCAATATGCAAGAATGATTTTTTAACCGTAATTATTTTAATTATTACTTTACGGTTTGTTGCAACAAAATGTTGTGGTTTGTAACTTTGCTACAAGCACATTTTAATCGTAAATAATTTGGGAACTATGGCACACCAGTTAGAGAGCTGAAATTTTTTGCAAAAAGCTGAAGATCTTAAAAATAATCATTACATAAAAATTGCAGAATTCTTGATGTTTTCCTTATGCAGCTTAGAGAAGTACTTGTGATATCTGAAACAGAAGTAAATTATTGCAACAAGCGTGGAAAAATTTTAAAAAAGCAGCATTTTGGTTAAGATCTTAAAAATAATCATTTCAAAAAAATTGCAAAATTCTTGATGTTTACCTCATGCACCTTAGAAAAGTACTCGTGATATCTGAAACAGGGGTTAATTATCGCAAGCGTGGGAAAATTAAAAAAGCAGCATTTTGGTTAAGATCTTAAAAATAATCATTACAAAAAATTGCAAAATTCTTGATGTTTTCCTCATGCAGCTTAGAGAAGTACTTGTGATATCTGAAACAGCGGTCAATTATCGCAACAAGCATGGGAAACTTTTTTTTTTAAAAAGCAGCATTTTGGTTACGATCTTAAAAATAATCATTACAAAAAAATAGCAAAATTCTTAATGTTTTCCTCATGCAGCTTAGAGAAGTACTTATGACATCTGAAACAGTAGTTAATTATCGCAGCAAGCATGGAAAAATTAAAAAAAAAAAGCAGCATTTTGGTAAATGAGTTTAATAATATCTGTGTGCGAATAATGCGTTAATTGCAATTAATACTATGCAGACAATTAAGCAAAGTGCTAATTGTGATGATTGCAAAGTAGGCCTACTTACAGGTAACTAAACTAAAATAAAGCTAGCAACAGCTTTCTCTGCCAACATATTTTATTCTATTATTACAAGAGCAGATATAAATTGCGTTTTTTTATTCTTGTTTAATGTTTCACCTGTAGGCTATTTTGTTAGCTAGCCCGTTGGAAAAGTTAGACCAAAAAAAAGTTGCCCAAGGTAATTTCAGCTTGCTTGGGCCAAGCGTTAATTTAGAACCCTGCTAACCCCATAATCTAGACATAGCTCTAACCTTTAACAGTAATCTCTGAAAATAAAGCAGTTTTTGAAAACATTAACAATAACACTCATAAAGAGAATAAGAGAGCAAAGAGTGAGTGCTTAGGATATTTATTTGCTCATTAAATGTACTATTTTTTATTTTTTTAATCATTATCGATATAGGTTCAGGGTTAGATTTCAGAATTATTTTTAGAGTTTGGTTAGGATTACAGTCAGACGGTGTAGCCAAGGCCATCAACTCAGAACTACCGGTAGCCTGTACTCTGGTACTGTAGACAAGAATGTCTGATGAGACTATTGAGTTTGGATTAAGTTTTTGGCAAGGATACAATGGTGTTCGGCTAACACCTAGACACACTTAAATGAGCGAAAAAAGCAATAACTGAATGTCTGAATGTATAGCACACAAAAACAAACAAAGGTGAAATAGTGTCGAGCACATACAAAAAACACGTTGTCACACAGTCACATCACATAACAGACCTAATAGGGTTACCTCGCGTAATTCCAGACAAAATTCTGCTATTTTTGCTCTGTCTGCTCTCTACTACAATCATTTCCAAAACTGTTGCTTTCAATTGTGCATTTCAATATTCATTGGACTTTAGTATTTTCACACTGGTTCAATAAAATATTTAAGGAATAGATACAAAAATCGGTTTGAACGGACATGTCTGGAATTACCTTTGATAGGGTAATTCCGGACAAAGCGGACATATAAGTATTTAAAACAAAAGTGCAAAATTGACACTTTTTGATAACAGATTTACAAATATTTTAAACTAGACTAATACGCTAAGCATTAAATGGCTACTTTTTTGGAAATTTTAAAACACTTTGCCGAATATTTACGCCAACCTAGCACCAATTTAGTCACTGCGCCACATCGATTAAAATTGATAAACCTGAGCCATGTTGATTAAAACTTTCATTTTAACGCCTTTCCTGTGGTTAAATCACCAATAAAGATCATTAGGCTACTCGCAATTGCGCTTGAATTGGCAGCCGTCTTAAATTAACAACCACTCCGAAATTACCGTAGAGCCTGGGTTGTGAATGTGGTTAGTTTTGCACGATGCTGTAGCCAGATTTATGATTTTATCTGTGATTTTCTGCCGCGGATCCCAGTTTTATCGAGTGCAACTTGTAACTTTTTAATGCATAGGCTTAAAGTAAATGAAACTATGTAAGTTTTTCATTATTTACCCCCAAGTTATCCTCTACAGTTGTTTTTCTTTTACAATCATTTTTTCTTTCTAAACTCATTCTTTTACAAATTTTTTGAAGTGAGATTCGGACACAGAGTAGGAATAGATTTAACTTTTTTTCGAAAAAAATTGGAATTACGAAAAAATAACCTTGATCAGAATCTGGTTTGCTAAAAATAGCCTATAGGTTTTGAGAGCGTGTTTGGTTACAATATAGCACAAATTCATAGCCTATCTAACTTAATCTATAGGCCTAAGCGAAAGTAGAGAGCAACTATGCAGAATCGTTTTGTCGCTCCTAAAATGATCAGACATTTATTTGATTCTTAAAATAATAATCTACAATGACATAGGTAATACAAAAACATAATACTTGCAATTTTAGTTTCATGTCCAAAATTACCCCAGGCTGTCCGGAATTTTTCCTGTCCGGAATTACCCGAGGTACCAGTAACCCTACAGAATTGTTGCAATGCCAGCGGTACATAAATTAAAGTGTTTGAGACAATTTTTGAACACATGCAACGTTGGAGCAGAAACTATATTCTGAGGGAGATCATTCCATAAAGGTACTATACCGGTACAACACGATGATTGAAAAATATTTTGAACATTTTTTTTCATTCTTACATAACAATAGGTTACAGCAGCCTGTCAATTTAAAAAAAACAGTGGCTATTTTACCTCTGGAGACAAAATAGCTCAAATGACTATTACATATATTGTGCTACCAATCACTACCATAGTCTTACAGTACCGCAACTTACTGTAGCCCTAACCTGCTAACCCTTACTACTGGTACCCTACCGTAGTCTTACAGTAACCTAGACCTAACTTGCTAACCCTTACCCTAACCTTACTGCTAACCTTACAAGAGGGAAAATGCTTTTTGCCTCTAGAGGCAAATTAGACTCTTCCTTTGTGTTTTAAAACCCATTAAACCATACCGGTAAGTCATAGGCTAGGCTAGGTACCTAAATTGCAATCTCACTCTAACCTAAACAACTACCGGTACCACACCCGTAATAGGTTAGTGTAGGACAGTAATTCCAACTCTTTTCGATCCAAATTATCAGCACATAGGCCCAACATTCTAAAATTCTTGATATAGTCTTCGAAATGCACTCGATACGTTTAAAGTAACGCCAAATAGTCAACTTCAAAACACTCACCAACCACTGATCCTAAAAACATTGAAACACGTTCAAAATGACTTTTTCAAAGAAGTTGACGTTGTTCTGCTTCAGTACTCAGTAATTGTTAATTTATTAAAATTCATTAAGGGACTAAATAACAGCAGGTTTGACAACTAAAATATACATGAACACTCATCGTTTTCTTTGTTTAAATTGTGTTGTTGCAATAAAGCTTTCCCATCTGGAAAGTGCATGTCCCCTACCAATAAATGATTCCCATTTTGCATCATTATTCATTTAAAACTGCGATTTTTGGCCGTTTGCAATATACCAAAGCCAAGGGCGTTTTTAGGGGGGGGTCATTGGGCCATGGTCCTCCCTTTTGGGTCGCCAGGGTAGTATAATTAGCATAAAAAAGTATGCAAAATTGTGGCATGGCCCCCCCTCCCTTTTTGCTTGGGCAGAAGGTTTGAGCCCAGAAACAGTAGGCGAAGACCTTTTTTTGGCCAAAAACCGGACAAAATTTGAGTGAAGACCTTTTTTTTTTGGTCTTCACCTACTTTTGGGAAGAAAAACGGACTTAGTTTTGGGCTGGAAAATTTTCAATCTGGTCTTCATTAATCTCAAATTTTCTGGCTCCCCCCTTTCAAAAATCCTGCGTACGATACTAACTAAAGCTGACTCAAACAAACTATTCTTCTTTTTACCATAATAGTTAAGAAATATTTTGTAAATTATGAACCAAACTTGTTGCATCTCACAAAATCATTTGTGTTTAAAAAAAGAACATAGCATGTGTCAAATGGTCTGGGTCAGATCTGGCATAAGCAACGCAAATATTGAAATTTTGTAATCACTATGAAGCACATCTGGACCAGTTCTGTCAAGAATGGATAAAAATTCGTCTGTGGTGAAAGATCTGGGAAAGAACTGGGCCAGATCTGGAACAAGCAGTTTCAGTGCATGCCATGGCATGCCCGATGAAATCCTGGTCTGGGCCAGATGAACTTGCTATCTGGGTACCTTCTTCTCTTTCAATATTGTATGAAATATTGACTATCTAATCGAGCAAGCTGTCCGTTGCAGAACTAAATGGAATGTTCAAATCCAGTAGCGTAGCCGGGGGAGGGGGGGGCTATAGCCCCTCCATTGGCCTGTCAACCAAAATGCAGAATTAGAAAAATACCACGTTTTAGCTCTTTTGAGACTGTTTTTTGCGCTGGAATTGACAAAAAAGTGATTTAAAGCATATTTTGAAACATACATTCATGGGGGGCTAATTGTCAAAAATTAAAGTCACAAATCAATGAAAACTTTAAAAAATGCTCAAAAACAAACAATCAAATTTGATCGCTTGTCCAAAAATGCCAAACATAGGTGTTATTAACAAAAATATTATAAACTCAGGAATAATGGGAGGAGGAAGGCTATTCAGTGTTAGTTAATTACCAATCCCCCCCCAATTATTTTTCTTTATAAAATATGGACGAAGTAGATTACTCCATGTGAGCTTCATTGAATAATAGAATTTTATGATTTACCAGCATGTAAACAAGAGAACTGCAATGTTATCATCAGCCACTTCCCATATAGCCTATTAATGCAACCAGTTGAATCATGTTGCGCTGCCAATTTCTATGCCACGTTTTAAAAGCATTATTTTTTATTAAAATAGCTCTAAAATTAAGTTATTTTTGCAAAAAAATGCAAAATTTTCTAGCGTTGGGGGCTCCGCCCCCAGAACCCCAAAACAACCCCCCCCCCACTCCCCATAGTTAATTTCTGGCTACGCGCCTGTTCATCTACTTTTGACTCCATCACCAAAGACTACCACACATCGAACTGAATTATGCTATTTCTTTCGCTGACTACACTGCAAAAAACACAGCAGGATTGAAAAAAATAAATAAATAAAATCCCACAAAAAACAGCCTTGCAGAAAATTTGTTTTCGAAAGAAATTGTGAAATAACTGTAAATATGTGCATTTTTACTTACTAAGTTGCCTTAGCCAAATGACAGTGGACGAGTCCAGCCAACACCTACCTACCACACACACAGTGCGGGGAGGGTTCACATGTTCCTCTTTGTGGCTGGACGTCAAACAAAAAGCTGTGAATTCGAGTTTTTGTAGTTTTTGGATGGACTCCGTCGGGAATCAAACCCAAATTAACTGTTGCAGTAGACAACGCTCTATCCAGTAGACCGCTGGTCATTTACGAATAAGACAAAACTCAAAGGATCGTTTATTTCATCCAACTTTAACAATGGTATATCTCACTGTTCCATGGAAGCTGGAAAAAGTCAAGCATATGGAGGCTAGAGACGCCAATCTTTATTTTTGAAGTTGACTTGACATAAAATCAAGTGTAGACTATAGAGTTTATACATAAATTGAGCTACAGACTTCACTAAATCCATTATAGGCCGAATGATTAGTAATACTGTTTTAGGATAAAAATGCCTTCTTTCTTTTTTTTTTTGTGATAAATTCCTTCAGAAACCAGCCTTTCACTTCAACTTTATTTAACATTGAGTCAAATTTATTCACAAATAACCCCAAAATTTTGAAGTTGTCAAGACGCAGAAAAGTTTCCCAAGTTTGAAATTTACCGAAATCACTTTCCCAAGTTTGAGCATTTTTGGAAACTTAAATGGCGTCATAAAATCTGCTTGTAACGTGATCTCTTTGACTTTGGTATTTTATAATTTTATGTCAAAACACGCACCTACGTGCAAAATTTATTCCACCAATGACGTCATTAAAAAAACAGTGTCTTTTTTCCAAAATACGACCCTGGCGTCACGTTATAATTACGTCATCAACTTCAAACCAGATTTTATTGTTTACTTTCGGTAAACACCAACCTGTATATCAAATTTGGTTTTACGATGAGTTCTAATTACTAAGAGTTAGGTAAGGGGACATTTTTGCCTTCCCCGTGAAAGATGCACTGGGTCAAATTGCCCGTGTATAATAAATGATGCTTACACGACAACATCTCTGATAAATTCAAGCACGTCTTCCCATTCGTCAGTTCGAATTGATGACAATCGATCAACTACAAACAAAAGATCGGCTTCTCTGTTTGGATCGCAAGGCGCTAAAAACAAATGCGTTTAAACAATTTTTTTTAATTTTTGGTACAGTATAAACTGCAAACTTGATAATTTGTATTAAAAATAATATTGGCTTAAATTAATTTTCATTTTGGGCGTTTAGAAATATGTTTACTTAGTGATGCGCTACTGACGATTATCAGCAGTTCGAACGTACACGATATAAATTACTAATGATGAACTAAGAACATGAGTGTGTAGCTGTAGTTCAAAACGTCAGAAAGAAAAACAAATCTTAAGGCAATATAGTTTTAACTAAATTATTTTTCAACTACTAATCAAAACGACTAATTTTTTTCCACCAATCGATCTTTTTTTTGTTTGACGATAGAATAATTGTGGGGGCTGTAGCCATCAGTGTTCCCTCTAAGCTGTGCGCGAGAGCGCGCGCACACAGCTTTCAGAGATTGCGCACACGCGCAAATTTACCGCGCACAGACATATTATGATGTAACGTAACAATGTTCTCGGTTGGCAGGTTGAAGAAGTTTATTCTTGGACTTGCTAAAAGGATGCATTTCTTTCTAGGTTAAGACGACACCGTGTACGAAGAAGGTACTAGCAGTAACCTGTAGCGTAACCAGCGTGCCCCATTGCTCTGCCAACCAAAATGCAAAATAACGAAAATACCACTTTTTTAGCCCTTCTGTGACTGTATTTTGCCTTGGAATAGATGCAAAAATGATTTAAAGCATATTTTGAAACGTTTATTTAGGAGGGGGGAATTTGTCCATAATAAAGTTTATATATCAGAAAAAATTGGTAATCAAATTTGATCACTCACTGAGAAATGCTGAAAGAAAGTAGCATCAAAAAATATAATAAGCTCAAGAATAAGGGGGGTCGGAGCTATTCAATATTACTTAACTACCAACCGCTTCTCTCAAACTTTCTTCCATTACCCCCCTAATTACATCTTTCTTTATAAACTATTGACGAAATAGATTACTACTTGAGAGTTTTTTTGAACAACCGGCATAGGATTTTATGGCTTATCAGCTTGTATTTGAGAAGTCGCAGACCCGGCGACTACCAAGCTACGCTTGCCGAATGGTCTTTGGCGACTCCTCTATAAACTAAATGCAAAAATCTGTTTGCAATTTCTTATATTTTTGCATCTTAATGATTTCTAGCTTGTGTTTTAGTTTAAAAAAATAAACTCTCTCTCTCTCTTTAGCAATATCTACCTCCCGGACAGCTCATTTGCGCAAGTAGTACAATCATGTTTTTGCACTGCTAATTTCTATGCCACGTTTCAATAGCACTAATTTTTATCAAAATGTACCTAAAATCAAGTTATTTTTGCGAAAAAAATACAAAAGTTTCGAGCGGTGGTAACTCCGCCCCCAAACTCCCGAGACATTCCCCGATCCCCCCCACCCCCGATCAGGAGCGTCTTTAGGGAGGCCATTGGGCCATGGCCCCCTTTGGGTCGCCAGGATAGTATAATTAGCATATATTAGTATGCAAAATTGCGGAATGCCCCCCCCCCCCCCCCTTTGTACGTTGGGCAGAAGCTTGGAGCACACAAATGACAGACGAAGACCTTTGTTTTTGGCCCGCACCCAAAAAAATCGGACTAAATTTGAGTGAAGACTTTTTTTTTGGTCTTCACCTAATTTTGGGCAAAAAATCGGACTAAATTGAATTAAAACATTGTTCATTCTGACCTCTGTTCTTTTCAAATTTTCCGAGGTTCCTGGTCCCTCCCTTTTCAAAATCCTGCGTACGCTACTGCTCCCGATTGTAAGTTTCTGGTTACGCGCCTGCCAGTACTAACCAAGACAATCTATACAACAACTTATTGAATAACTAAATTTTTTTTTACAGTTTCTATTTAAATAAGATTGACAATGGTTTAAAGGAATTAACCGAAACGGCTCAATAAATTTGTTCTACAGTATTTTGGCTGTATTGTTTTTGATTAAATTTTTTCAATAAGCCTACTTAATTGTTGTTGCTAATCTGCAAGAACGCGTAATTACCGGTGTTTAAAAGTTATCTTATTTAGTTTTTTAATTTGGTTAGTTTTTTTTATATCATAGGTTGATAGTTCGATTCCTTGTGCGACTTCAATTAAAAGTGCATGTAAATACATATGTTGTTTTTACTTAAAATGTTCTGTGTTAGTATCGAATTTCTGTTCATCTTGTTTATAAAACAAAAGTATTAAAATAAGAATAACTTAATAACGTTTCAGTAACTTTGATGGGAAAAAGTCACTCTGAAACTTGCTTTAGATTTGTTTTATATCGAAAAAAAGCACTATCAATAAACATTTTTCAAGAAAAATACTTTCACGGCTACGTACTGTAAATAAATAGAACAAGCATTTTAAGCCCATAATGACAATATACTGAATATAGTGTTTTGTGTTCTCTTCATTCTCGGTTGCCTTAGTGGTATTTTTCTTGAGAAATATTCATTTAAGATAATCTTGCCCAATAATAAACTTTCTAGCACAGATCTAAGCAACGTTGTTTTGAGCTGTTTGTTCTAATCAAACAGGTGCCTTCAACATATTTAAACTAAAAATATTCTATAGCTCCTGTAAGCCAAACCTGGTAAACCCTAATGGCTTGCTCAGTGACAGAGGCTTCGTAGGGAACAAACTTTGCACTGCTTAATTTGTGTCCATCTTGTGTCGTTGCTGCTTCATTGTTTCAGCATTCGCGCCAAACCACCCAAAGACGGAATAGAAATTACCTGTTGTACTATAGAAATCGTGCAAAAAAGGACTAGCTTGCACCAATAGCGCAACGCAGGTACAAAATAGCAATTTTAACGAAAAACTTACACTCGCATAAATTTAAAAAAATTGTTGATTTTTCAATTTTAAATGAGAAGTGCCCAGGCCCAGATTAATATTATCCGGGGCTTGACATTTCAAATGGATCTTCAAAATAAAAAAAGATTCTCAAAAAAAGAAATGGTTTAGTCTCAAATGCGGCTATGCAGTAAATCCAGTCTTTTGGACGTATAGCAAAATTATCATAAAATAACCAAAATCATTAAAGCTACAAGTACTAGGCACTTTTTTCGAGTTGGCAGCACTTGAAAAAATGACACTGGTGTGAAAAATATTTTAACAAAAATTCAGCTTTTACTACAGAGTAACTTTACCCAAGTTTTGAAATATTGCCATACAATAAATACACGTGTTTAATAAAAAGCCGGCAAGCACAGTAGCGCTACCAGAGAGGCGGAATAAACTACCGCTATTTTAGTACTTCTACGCCAGATTTCCTGCAGTGAACTGTACTAAAAATGATTTAAGGCATTTTTTAAAACATTTATTTAAGGGGAGGGGGGGCTAATATGTCCAAATTATAACTTACAAATTAGTAAATACTTGCAAAAATGGAAAAAATAAGCAATCAAATGTAATCGTTTGTGGAAAAAAGCTTAATAGATTTCATCAGAAAAATATAAGCTTGTCGGATTGAAAGGGGTCTTCAGTTTTACAAAATGGATCCAGTACACGAGTCCTAAAAACACGAGTTCTAATGGACACGAGTCCTACATTACACAAGTCCTAAAGGACACGGGTCCTAAAGGACACGAGTTCTAATGGACATTAGTCCTAAAATACACGAGTCCTTATGGACACGAGTGCTAAAATACACGAGTTCTAAAAGGCAAAAGTCCTAAAGGACACTAGTCCCAATGGACACCATTCCTAAAAAACACGAAGTTGCCAATCACTTCTCTTGAATCTCGTTTCATTAGCCCCCCGTCCCTATGGTCTTGCTGTATAAAATGTAGACGAATCAGTTTAATTCTTGTGATTTTTTTATTTATAGGGTTTTAGAATTTACCATCATATATGAGAAAACGAAATATCTGCATCGTTGAAATATTGATATTGTGTTCTTTTTGTACAGAATCCTCGGGCTGCTGCGACTCCCAGCCAATGCAATACACAACGCCAGTCATCAGTGTGCCGATGCTGCTGCGATTGGGACGAGTGTGGACGATTCAGCGACGACTGCTCAGGTACTTCATACTTTGCATCGTTTCGTTTGATGCGCGTCATTGTCCGGTAACCTATAGCGCATTTCCGCAAATAAAGCAATAACCCCCTGGAGTATTAGGATATCACTTCTACACTTTTTTTCACGACCAGTAAATTGAGTCTGTCTATTGTCAAATTTCCACAAATTTTTGACCTCGTTTTAAATAATTATAAGTTGTCTTTTGTTATAAATTATGATTCGTAAAAAAATCTTTATACAAATCAACCTAGTAATATAGAAAAAAAAAGAAAAATCAGCTAATTGCCCACAAAAGGATTTATTCACTGGAAACGAAAAAGGTTCGAAAAAGTACCAAAATACGCGCTACAAAACATGGGGTTTTCTCTTAGCAAAAAAACCCTAGAGGTTTTTTATAAAGCACCTACCAAGGTACAGACAGAAACCTGTAAAGGTTTTTTCAAGAACCTACATGATTCTTTTATAGAAACCTGTAAGGGTTCGATATATAGCTTATAAGGTACTTCAAAGCCCCTCTGGGGTTTTTCTACGAATCTAACACGAATTTTAATGCGAACCTTGGACGGTTCTTTGAAGAACCCAAAAGGTAGTAAGGAAAACCCTGAAGGTTTTTAAACAAATCTAATTGTATTTTACCAAAAAAACTTTTAGGTTTGCACAAAAACCATACGATATCCAGTAACAACCTTACAAGGTTTGAACATCAACCTGTAAAGGCTAGAAAAAGCACCAAATTAGGCGCTACAAAACATGGGGTATTCTGACATCATAAGAACCTTTTTTGAAAGGTTCTTTCACGTTAAAAAAAACCATTATAGGTTACACAAATCCGCAAGATCGAACCATTTTGGCATTAATATTTATTCAAACAAGCATTTCAAGTAACGAGCAATGCAAATATGCAGGTATATAGTCAGGTCGTAAGAATGAAATGTTCAACGGCCACCCTGGCCACGTTGTTACGTCCTTGGATAAGACAATATATGATGAATATCTCTGCTTGATGCCCTCAAACAAGCAGCAAATTTACATGGAAAGAACTCATAAGTGAGCGTGGATTCATCTAAAGGATATAGTACCAACGCCGTTCTCTCGTGACAGGTGGACAAGAATTAATCAAAATAGGTTGTAATGTGGGAGATATGATTGCTAAAGATAGCACCAGCAAGGACGTGAGTATAATTAAAGCTGCAACAAACAATAACGAAATACCACAGATACAGTACCTTAATCAACAGTACATATTTACAAGCATGCACATTGAAATCATCGCGTAACAAGTCATCGGGGCACTGTGTCATTTACTACAGAGTGGCACATTATTCAAGCACAAGCAATGATTATTACAACGAATTGGTCGTCAAAGAATAACTCGAATAAGCATAAACAAGAGAGTTTGAACTTGTTCGTCAGACTTGAGTCAAGTTTTTTTTTTTTTGGAGGTTTAACTCGCTCCCTGGTCACGTCCTTTGAATAAGGCGCTGCACAATAATTTATCTTTGCTTGGTGCTTCGAACAAGCAGCAAACTTGCATGGAAAAGAGGTCAAAGAACAACAGAAAACTTGAAAGGATTCGTCCAAAGCATATTGTGCCACCGTTCGCTCTCTCCTGGCAGGAGTATAAGAATTAAAATCAAATCAAAATAGATTTGTTACGAGGAAAATATGATTGCTAAAGCACCAGCAAGGCCGTGAGGACAAGAATTTGTTTAGGATGAAAAAAGTTCAATCAAATGTCGAGTATACTTAATGGTAGAATGATTTCAAGCAAGCAATAAAAAAAATGTCCGAGGTAGTTTCCGACCGAACTTCGAAGTCGAAGGTTAAAGAAATCCCACCTTCGGCAACATTCGGCTACGGCCAATTTTTTTTAGCTGCCTTCGGCGTCTACCGAAGAATAATTAAGTACAGTATGCAATTAGAGCAAATACTTTTTTAGAGAATCCAAAAAGAAAACTTTCGAAATCGTCATTTTTTTCGCTTAATTTTACCACTTTTGTTGTTTGTAACTCAGATATATATATATGACGGATTATTTCAAATCTCGTCAAAGTGTAATTTCAAAGTACAGCGCTTTCACTTAGCACTTTAACTAACTGCCTTCCCATTATCCAAGACAAAATTGTTAAATCATATAAGTCAAATAAAAGTGTGGATCAACAGAAGTGGTAACAGGCGAGAAGTCGACAATGCAAATTTTGTTATCAGGATTCATTACTTACTTGGTCTGTTTCAATACATTAGACTGTTTAAATTTTGATGATTGGACCAAACTGATACCTTAGAAACTTTGAGTTCATTAAAAACCTTCATGTTGTACATTTGCTGCTCAACTTTAAATAACACAGCGATTACTTTACTTGCAAAAAATGCAACTTTTTTATGCAAAACAGTAAGTTATCTTACCGCAAGCATTTGATCGCTTTTAAAACCTTCATCATTCGTTTTCACTAGAAAAACGCTAATTTTCATTAACAATTACACAAAAATGCCAACGTCCCGTCTTGAAATTTTGTTACTATCCAAAACAAAGCTTTTGTCTTTGTAACTTGAAAAACTTTGGTTTCGTCCGAATGTTAATTAAACTTTGCCGAAGGTTCAAAGAATTTCAAAAAATGACATTCGGTCGGACACTAGTCGAAGTAACATGTGCGGCAAGACACAAATCATCATAACAAATCAATAAATTGTCATCCATTGGTAGTGGAACAAGACCGCCAGTAATAGCAATCTAATGAATTTTCGGCACTTGGTTTAAAAATCTGTGCAGCTTATTTGGCAATGCTTCACTTGGAATGCTTCACTTTTAAACTTGGTCGCTAAGAAACGTTAATGTGCACTTTAAGCATTTGGGGTACTGGATATCAAATATCCAATAGCATTCCAACCAGCAAGCTAATGCTACATCCAACGTTTCTATTCCTGTGACGCGGCATCCATCCACTGCAACTTCGAAAGCTGCGCCAAGTTGGACGATGACAGGAAAATTTGATGGTGGTTCCTGCAATGAAACGGCAACGTAAATAAATGTGTTATTGATCCCCGTAAGTATAGAGCATGCGTCAGTGTACTGTATTTGAGTTCTTAACTAAAGTGGGAAAAACAGAAAAATATCGGTAATGAACTTAAAGCAGCTTTGCACAAGCTCCTTTAGGCAGAATATCACACAATTCCCGCTACTCTGTTGTACGTTTAGGTCAGCGAGTAGAGAATAATAAAAGCTAAAGGTAAGAGTCAGTTTCTTAACTTCAAAATCAAATAGAAAATCGTATTGGAAAATCATCTATAGCACAACGCTCCTGGACAGAACATCTGCATATCCAGAGTTAGTATGGGTTTAAACAGAAACATTGCTTTGAATTGCTTGTTGATGCTGAAAATAACACTCCGGCTTCAATAAAACTTTGTATAAACACTATTTGAAATGTCACAGTAGTCTGCCACCAGTGTTCCCTTTAAGAACATGTTTCACAGCGCTAACATTGGTTTTAATGAACATGACTATATCACGAGTGAGTTGGACGATTCCTAAATAAATAGCAAGAAAAATTTTATCAAAACTGAACAGTAAGTATTAGTCCCATTTTTGTGCTTTTCCAGTGTTTGCAAATATTAGTTTAAATCAGGGCCATATTAAGGGTGGCAATGGTGTTCCTCAAGTCCTCCAACCCAGGGACCCCAGTCATAAAATTAGCAAAATAACAATTAACACACAAAAATTTTTCCTGAAAATTGCAAAAATTTTTGCGAGGATTTCGCCCACGCTCCTTCAGTTCTTCATACCGTAGCAAGAACACAGTAAAACGATTTCCTATTGGTAACATGCTTTGAGACGTTTTTTTTCAACCACAGTTAATGTGGCGTATACTTCAATACTCAATATCTTTTTTAATTTTTAAGAATTTAACTTATATTACCATCATAAGCATTTTGATTCTTTGGAATATAACAAACGTGACCTTCGTAAGCATAAAAATGCTGAGCACAGTAATTGGAATATTGCATCTGCGCGAGAATGCGATTTCACTGCGCGAAGGGTATGATTCCACTGCGCATTTGCGCACCTCAAAGGAACACGGTCTGTCACTGACATAAACAGTATGTCAGTCACTAATATAAACGAAATAAATCATCCTGGAGATTTTTGCTTAACTGGCCTCTATTGCTGGGTACCAAATATCCATAACTCGTCTCGTACAGTTCAAAACACACGCAGCTGACAAAACTACAGCAAATATAACTAATTCAAAAAAATTAATGTAGTTTAATTGCAATGTTTTGTCGTTTGCTAGCCAGAGCTTGTTAATATTTAATCGTTTGCATCTTATCTGGCCTAAAGTTGCCTAAGGTTGAGTAGTTGTCGTTCTGGTGACTCTTTCCTAGGCTTCTGCGCTGGTAGCTTTTAGGCCAGATAGCATGCAAACGATGAAAATTTAAGTAGTTGAAGCAAAAGTGATAAAAATTTAGAAACACAACCATAAAATCACAGTAAAAGGCTAAAACAACAGTTTGTTTTGTCCTAAGGACTCATCAGCTGCTACTGTAATCTGTGCAAGTTTATAATAATTCTTTTACAGATTACAGTAGCATCTGATGAGTTTTTAGGACGAAACAGACTGGTGCTTTTAACCTATTACTGTGATTTTATAGTTGTATTTTGCGCTGATTTTACTTTTTACATCATCGAACACTGTTTCAGAAAATTGACTATCAACAATTATCTAAAAATTAAGAAAAAAGAAACAAAAATAATCCCTTGACAGTATGGTTCTATTTACTTTGTTTGTGATCAAGCTGTCGTAATCTTCGTTAAAAATACTCGGTAGTGCCACAGCCAAGCAGCACAGACATCTGAAAAGTTAACAAACATCACTCTAAAAACCCATTGAAATACGTTGTTTTCCATAATTAGCAATGCCAGCTTTCGATAAAAGTAAATAACCGTATTTTAGCAAATATTCCGTCAAAATAGGGTTACCGTTTCTTTCTTTGTTCTTTTATTACTCAAATAAACAAACAAACAAAAAAATACACGGCATGTCACATAACCATATGTTATTGAAATAGAAAATTGCAGACTATGTCTGTCCTCTAGTACCGTACACACAGAATGAAATAACAGGATAAAGAATCTGAATACTGCAAGGCAATGATCAGTAAACCATTGGCAAGATGAATGTCGCATGAAACGCATGAGATAATCACATGATACCAAAGAGCATGTGCACTTAAAAGCGTACAAACATAAAGCAAGGGAACGGGAGTTTGTTTATAGCAGTTACCACAATTACTAACCATATGCTACTGAGAGAGAAAACACGGACTCACGTCGCCCGGGCTGAATTCTACGCTAAAGCGGTGCTAGCTAAACCTAATGAGAACCGAGGTAAAGTGCCGCTATGAATTGAATGATCATTCCAAGCAAACCGAAAATGATAATAACACTAAACCTGAGGTCATGAATTGTTGAACAAACTCCGCCAACTTCTGTTTTGCTTGTTGCATCAGAAAAAGAAACTTTTTATCTTGAATTAGCTTTAGGCAGTCTATTTTCCGCATTGCATCTATTTCTTCGATTATCTGAAAAAAGAGAGGAAAACCAATTACTGATCTTACCCTTAGGATTTTTTTTAACCGATAAAACTATCTGCGTGGTAATTTCTCAAACGACTTTGATGCAAATCTAATTATGCAGTTCAACAAACAATTAATAATGTTCAAAATTTTGTAACCTCACTGAGATTGCAACTCCATAATCAGTTCATAAAATAGAATTTCATTTTGAATCATCACCACTTTTAAAATTTGGAATTTTAACTCAGATCCTCACTACAGCCAATACTAGAATATGGTAGAAAATTGAGCAAATAACAAAATTAAGAAATAATTTACTACAATCAAGTAACCATATGCCTAATATACAAAAAAGACCAAGTTCTTCAGAAGCCAAATAAAACTTCAAAAAATTTTGATAGATGCAGTATAACCAAAGCTTACTCCATTTCCTTCGCCGAGCGGAGCATACTTTTCCAGCAATTCTTTTACTGGAACAAGTTGTTTGACTTCTTCTTGACGAATCGATCTAGTTTTGTTCAATCGATCGCATATTAAGGTAGTGATGCGGCGAGACACTGGCTTTTTGACTTCTTTCTTCATTGTCTCAACATGCTTTTGGATGCTAAATCCGTCTTCGGATTCGCTCACATAGAACTACAGCAAAACACAGAATTTTTCTCACAGTAGCAACTTAGTTTGATGTTAACAAAAATACAGAAGCAGCTTTAGATAATTTTTAGATCACTTTTCGCTGCAGTACAGGCTACTGCAACCGAAATCTCAAACGTTAATAACAAAAAGGGTAAGTGTGAAACATCATTTGCCTTTTCAATAAAAAAGTATATTTTCACATTTCAAGCCAAGTTTTTTACTGTTGACTAAAATGTTCGGAAAAGCCTAAATCGCAACCTCACCAAATTTTAAGCTTTGTACATCTTGTCATTTTAAGATAGTGCAGTTTAAAGTTAGCGATTTTCCCGCTACTTCAGTGTTACTATTTCGTCAGCGTTGTGATGGAAGATTAAGTTTTAGAAAGTTAGACATAATTTACTTGAAAGGCTGTTATTTGCAATTCCGACACTTTATTTTGTTTTAAAAACAACGCTTTAACAAAACACTTATAAAGTGTTTGAAACTTGCAGTAACTCGAAATTTTGTTTTTAATTGGCATCACTGGCGAAATTTCTGAGAGGAAAATTTCAACTGGTGTAATATCTTAGGTTGGAAGGAAGTAGAAAGCACAAATTTGGCGAAGATAGTAATCTTAAGAGGTTTATAAACCGTTTCAGTGAAGAAAACCTCCGACCTGAATGGCCCTTTAATCAGTAATCAGCCGAAAATTAGAAAATGTTGCTCAAAAATTACTAGAAATTAATAAATCACAACAATTACGGAAGCAAATACTAAATTTAAATATACCAGCAAATCTAAGAACAAGAATTCAAATGAAAGTTAACTTACCATATCGCTTAGACGAGTTTTCTTACATCTTGCCTCGCCTGTAAGCGTAGAGTCTTGCAAACAGGTTTCTCCTTTCTTTCTTTTGGAACTGCTCGAGGCATATTTTTTTACCATTTCTTCTCGTTGAGTAGATCAGGGTTCCCACGTATTTGTCAACCAAAATTACCTACTTTTTCCATACCAAAATTTGCTCAAACAAACAAAGCTCTAGTCATCTGGAATACACAAAATTGCAGCATTTTAACACAATCCAAAAACTAACTCCACAGAACTCAATTGCTGCATGGATGAACACGACTAAATTGCCTAAAGTAATGGACATTTCTTTATTGAAGGGTTTAGAACTAAAAATGATTAAGTCACAAAATAACAGTTTTGAGTTATAAGCATTTAAAGTTTTTAATCGAAGATTTAAATACGGCACAATCACATTTATTATGTTTTCATTGGTTTTTGCTATTGGTATTGGTTGCTGAAGAGATATTATCAACACTAATTATTCGATCGACTTTTATGAAAAAATTTAATAAACAAATAAACTTTTGGACTTAGTCATTTTTGTCCCAAATTGTGGACTTGATCATTTTCAGCAATAAAATTAAGTACTTGAAGTACTAAGTGATATAGCACTTTTCATAGATTTCTCAAACAACATTTGATTTTAATTCAAATACTTCCCAGCATCATTTCTAGAATTGGAAAAAAGTAAGGATAAGGGGTGAAGGGCCGGATTTGAGGGTGGAATACTCAGAGACCCAGATTTTGTTGAAGGCCCCAACGACCAACATAAAGAGTTTCTTGCATTTTGAGACTACTTTTTTGTGGGACCCCAAAGTTATGGGGGCCATGAAACTCCTTGTTTCTTTTTCATCTGGCCCTACCAGATGAGTTGAACAAACTTATCACTAGTTGGAACGACCGACGCTTGCGTCAAGTGTTTCTTAGTTTTTACTTGGCCATTTTGAAACTAACGATTACGAAGTTTCAGACTTTTGCTTATAACTTAAAAACGGTTTGGTCAAGCTACATAAACTTTAGACAGCAGTTCGAGAGTGATAAGTTGTATCTTTGTCACAAATTTTGAGGCAATTAGTCACATGGCTTTGGTTTTAGGACCCGAAAACCGCCACGAAAGGTTGACGTAGAAAGCGGTCTCATTCAAAAACGGCTAAAGTACGGCAAAAAAATTTTCACAAGGTGATATGCCTTTAAATAACCTTTCATCCCTATCAACCACTTTTAGCCGCGAAGGGATTTTTCTATTTTTTGTTTTTTTTTCCGTTTTTTTCTTCCTAAATCTTTTACGCTCTTCTCCTAAACCAAAAAACATCAAAATCTAACTTTTGTGTAAAGTTGTTGAGCTGCAAATGCAATTTTGTCTCCCGAAATTTTTTTGGGCCACTCATCTGGAAACCCCCCGGAAATCAATTTTGTGAATGGCTCAAGCTAGGGTGCCAGTTGTATTTTATACCAGTAGATATATAGCAGACAAATATTTTGACATAGTTTGGAGGTACTACCTCCAGTAATCCCTCCAAATCGACCATTAAAAAATCAATTTTTTGAACAGCTTGAGCTAAGGTGCCAGTTTTTTTTTTTTGATATCAGTACTCATTAGCTATTTAACAGATAATTGTTTTGACATAGTTTGGGGTACCACCCCCCGGAGACCGCCCAAAAATCAACTTTTTGAACCGCTTAACTTAAGGTGCCAGCTGCTTTTTATATTAGTAGATGTTTAACAGACAAATATTTTGACATAGTTGGGAGGTACAACCCCCTCCAGGAACCCACCTCAAATGGAGGCCCCCAAAATCAATTTTTTGAAGGGCTCAATCAAGAGTTCTAGTTTTTTGTTATATGTAGATATTTAAGAGACAAATATTTTGACATAGTTTGAGGGTTACCATCCCCGGGGACTCCTAAAATAAACCCAAAAAAATCATTTTTTTGAACGACTTAACTTATAGCGCTAGTTCTTATTGCGCTTATCTTTACAATGGGAGGTTATTGCGTTAGTTTCATTCCAGAGGCGGCTAAATAAACTTATTACGCATACTCGGCACAGCAGTGTTGCAACGGCTCACCGTAACTAACTTATACGGGTGTAAGTGGCATATTTAGGGGTGGGTCATTGGGCCATGGCCCCCCTTTGGGTTGCCAGGTTAGTATAATTAGCATAGAATAGTATGTAAAATTGAGGCATGGCCCCCCTTTGTAAGTTGGGCAGAAGCTTTGATCACACAAGGGTATGTTTTACACGTTTGTTTTAGGCCTGCACCAACTTTTGGGCAAATAGTGGAACTAAATTTGAGTGAAGACCTTTTTTTTTGCTCTTCGCCTAATTTTAGGCAAAAAATCGGAAATTTTCTGAAGGTCTTGCCCATAGGTGGGCAAGTTAATGCAAAACGTTAGCTTCGTTAACCACTAGTCCGTTAACAAACTTCACACCTCCGTTAACGTTAATTCGTTATTTTCAGTTTTAATTAACGGAAGTTAATAAAGTCCGTTAATCCGTTAATATTTTGCGTGTAATTTACATTTCTTGTTATTCACTCGCTTCTAGAACACGTATTTACGCTGTTGATCTGATTGTGAGGAAATATTTATTGCTATGGTGGTCCTTTTGTGTTTTGGAAGTTACATTTTACAGTCTAATCTAATTTCAAGATAAAAATAAGTTCAAATGCACAACGAAGCTGCGATCGGAAGATCTTTGAAATTGTGAACAGCGATAATTAATAGACTTATGAGGCTGCCGATTATTATTTCCCACAAAAAAGAGCTCCTTTCTTCGCTCTCTTCTATAAAACTCGTGCTAATACGCAACAGGTGTTACCAGTGCAAACTGGTTTGTACCGGTCCGATGAATGAATGGTGCAAGATATTAACGATAAAAACCTTAATGGAAGTTAACAGAACTTAACGGAAGTTACTTTAGTCCGTTAACAGAACTTGACGGAAGTTAATTTAGTCCGTTAACATGAAAAAGCTTTTTAACGGATTAACGAGTTAATGAAAAAGTTAGCTTCGTTATTAACGGATTAACGGACTTGTGCCCACCTATGGTCTTGCCCCCTCCCCCCCTTTTCAAAATTTTGTGTACGCTACTGACTGGTGTTTTAATGTATCGTATACAATAAAGTAATCGATGCCGAGAAAGAAATCATTTACAAGTTTTTGTATTTACTTAGCACAATTTAAGACATACGCCCAGTCCCAGTGTAACTTTTTAATTTTATACCAATTGCTGTAAATTTTAAAACTTTCAGAATTCATTTGACTCGCTGTATTGTGTCCAAGTGTGTAACGAGTTTGTGGGACCTATGTTTGAGTTTATGCGCCTGCGGGAAACATAATTCCTTTCGACGAGTTATTAGATTAAATTTGATCGGCCCGAGATTTGAACCTTCTCCGGTGACGTATACTTTCTGAGACGCAAGCGTTACCGCTCGATAATTTAATTGATATATTGTGCTATTTCCGGGCCCCAATAAAATTCAATCTTCAAACTCATTAGTACCCGCTAAAACCTCTGCGCAGCGAGTCAGAGACCTAGCTTTGGATTGAAGAACAAATTTTTCCGTAAACCCGCTTTAGCAATGTGTGCGGCGTTTTAGTTTATTTTGTAAATAAAAATAAACTATGGTCTATTAGAGCGTGCATTCTGCGAAAGGTTTCATTATACTCTCGGTTTTAGGCTGAAGCGTGTAACGAGTTTGCGGGGCCCAATTCTACGTCATTATGCCCGGCCAACACAGCTCCTTTCAAAGAAATGTCACAGCGGTTGCGAGCCGTTGGCAACACTGTGTCCGATTTGAACAGCCAAAGGTTTGGAACCTTAAACCTCCCGCTCTAGAGACGAAAGCATTACCGTTCGACCAACAGGCTAGTATACCGATAGTTCGATTTTATGCCTATAGTCAAATCAAAGGTTCTTCGCCACTCGATCCAGCAAGTCAGCCAAACAAAACAATTCGGAGCCTTGGCTTTTTGTGACAGGCAACAAATATACTCGAAAACATCACTTATGCTTCTCACATGTAGAGTACACTTTTTTTAGTTACAAGCAAAAACAATGTATTGTTTTGTAGCAAAAATAATGCATACGGTTAACAAAAATACTTTTCATTGTGTTAATTTATTACAAAACTATAATATCAAAATAAATGCATCACAAAGCAATTTATACAAAAGCCTCCATTCACAAACGCAGGGGCGTAGCCAGAAAGCCAGAAAACAAGGGCGGAGCCCGCAGCGCTCGAAAAGTTTGTATTTTTTTGGTAAAAATAACTTAGTTTAAGTCTATTTGGATAAAAATTAATGCTATTAAAAAAACGTGGCATAGAAATTAGCAGTGCAAAAGCATGACTATACTAGTAGCGTAAATGGGTAATAAGGGAGGAATAGCTATTGCTAAATTTTCAGTTCTCGTATTTACAACCTGGTAAATCATTAAATCTCAAACCGGTAGTTCAACACAACTATCAAGGAGTAATCTATTTTGTCTATATTTTACAGATCTATTTCTATTTTGTCTATATTCTATTTAATATATTTCTATAATTATTCTATTTAATATATTTCAAATATATAATTCTATTTTGTCTATATTCTATTTAATATATTTCTATAATTCAAAGATGAAGGTATGCTAAGATTATGGTAGCAAATAATCTATTTCTATTTTGTCTGTATTCCCCCTCCCCCCCCGCTCCCTTGGCCACGCTACATCACAAACGCTTAAAATGCATTATCTAGATTTCATAAGTACCGTAGCCTATTACTGTTAGTCAAGATCAATGAAATAGCTCTATATCAGGTAGTTTTTCAGAGTTTTCCTAAAGAATGTAGGACAACACAGTATTTGATATTCTGCTTCTTTGTACAGTAACTTCTTGTGCGTGGGATTGATTTGAACTAATGAGTTCCATAACTGATACGGTACTTTTGAGGCCTGCTTGTATATAAGAAACATCTGATAAGTTAAGTTTTGTTGAGAACAAAACTTCCATACAATGCTTTGTTGACATCAATTTCAATATATCCTCAGGCAAAAAAAGTATACAAAATGAAAATCATTTCAGCAATACCGGTGGCGTAACTGGGCACTAAAAAAGCTTCAGCCTCCCATCCCTTAACCCAAATACGCAGGGGCGTAGCACGAAATTTGCAATAGGAGGAAGGGGCTGTTTCGGAGGTCTGAAGCAAACAAAACGGTTTTTACTTGGAATTGGAACAATCTCGTGCCCGAAATTAGGTGAAGATTCCCCCAAAAAAGTCTTTGACCAGGCTGGAATCAATTTTTGTGACCGAATTCTCTTCAAATCCAGAGTCAAAGTAGTCGCATTCTCATTGTCAATGCCAATGTGGGGGGTATTTTTGCTTTCAGAGCGAAAATTGGTCTGAAAACTACTAAAAACGTTGTACTTTGCATATTCTGCATACCAATAGGGGGGGCTGTCGCCCTCCCTGCCTACGCTACGGCGAATATGCATGCTTTTAAATGTTATGCAACAATAACCAAGACATAAGGGAGGCTGAAGCGGTTAATAATTTAATTCTGTCAGAGTCATAGGGCTTCCCCTTCCAAGTCTTAGCAATTAGTTTTTTTTGAAATTGCTCTACAAACTGTAAACGTGGGATATGTGGATCCAAATGGGTTTAATAGTATTTTTTTTTAATCACAAAAATCGCCTGGCTGGAGTTCTACCCCCAAACCCCCATAGCCTTTGATAGCTGAGGTTCTCCCATAAACCCCCATCATTAAAATGCAATCATATTTGAGCTTTGCGTTCAAGCCCCCTTCTTTCAGCAAAATTCTGGTTACGCTGCAATGGTACAACTGCAATAATTATATTGCAAGTTCATTAGTTCATTATATTGCAAGTTCATTAGAAACATAAACATTACCACATAATGAAAATTGGTTGAAATAATGACAAAATTGTTTTCCAATTACAAGGTAATAAACTTGTGCGTTTGTAGATTTTTATCATAGGTCATTAACAAAAATTTAGTCATAATAACCAAAAGTCATTAATACAAAGTCTTAACCTTTGGCAGACTACCAAACTCCATGCCAAATTTGGAGCTCACATAATCTCTGGCTTAGAAGTTAGTTAGGGGGACATTACTGTCCTCCCCTGCAGTAACTGCATTGGTTAAATAATTCCAGA
Organism: Trididemnum nubilum; assembly: GCA_963965965.1. Classification (NCBI taxonomy): domain Eukaryota; kingdom Metazoa; phylum Chordata; class Ascidiacea; order Aplousobranchia; family Didemnidae; genus Trididemnum; species Trididemnum nubilum. Next base: position 10,678,420 of record OZ014477.1, on the reverse strand, counting down.
TCAACAATAGGCCAAACGAACTCATCTTATACTGAAACTGTTTCTATCTAATAAAAAAATGACAATAAAACACAGCAAGACAATTCACTACTAATTCACAGTCCTTGATGGAAAAGCTTAAAAGCCTGTATGTTTTTGTTTCAGTACATCACCACATTAATGCAGGCTATTTTAACCTTGCAAATGATTGCTGCTGTGATATCATGCAATATGAAATTTCAAAACAAAATTATTAATATTAAACAATAGCCTACTAGATACAGCTACTTCATTTAAAAGGCAAATTTAAAGGCAAATTTTCATTTAAAAGACAAGTTTTTTCTTCAAATTGAAGAAAGCATTTTTTAATATGTTTTGGAAGTTCCTGAGAACAATTTCTTGAAAATAAAAATATTCACAATCAAATACAATTTTTATGAGTTATGCCTTAGCAGTTAACTTCTGACTACCTATCTGCCATAACAAAACCACATCCATAAAGAGAAAAGTAACCCATAATGTGAAAATTTAACAGTATATCTCTGTGAACTATTTATATTACTTCTGCCTAGTTCATTCCAGGAATAATTCAACAATATGTGTAGTGCAATGTGCACTTTGTGCAGTTACTGGTAGCGTACCTAACAAGATAGGTTACTGACGTAATGGGATCTAATCTACAAGCCTATGCATAGTGCATCAAGTTTCCAACAATCAACAGAAACTTAATCTCCTGATTAATTTGTCAAAATCTGGATTCAGGTTATACAGACATTGGCGAGTTCTTGTGAGGTTATACCGATAAGCTATGATACCTGATAGACTATAGGCTATGCTAGCTTGACCAGCAAAACATTATACAGTCAAATCTCGGTTTAACGGACAAATGCGGACCAACGACAGTCCGTTGTTGGAAAAAGTCCGTTAAACGAAAACGCAGTGTTCCTCACTCTGTTACAATTGTGTGCACCTCAACTGCTAACATAGCTTATCTGTAACAGCAAATCTTAGCTTTTACTTGGAAAACACAATAATGACGCTAAACATCTTTGATTTCTCGTTTCGTCGGCTATTGATTTTCGCTTGTAACAATTACATGTACAGCAGTCTATGCTTACGGAACGGTAAAATCCGAAGTCCGTTAAATCGAGGTCTGTTAAATCGAGGGTTGACTGTATACGGTACGGTATATTAGGAATCTCCAGCATTTTGACTCTTGCAAATTCAAAAACACTTTAACAATAAGCCCATCTAGTGTTTTTTAACAGCTGGTTCAGCGGCTAAATATTCATACTATTGAAAACATGATGACCACTGGTAACCAGTCTTCATGCAAGCCTTTGACGTGAAGCTGTTAACAGTACAAACTTTTAATTACTTTGAAAGAAAGGCATGCATAATGCATTAATTCAATTAGCTAATCTATAAAAGACTAAACAAACACTGTTGAGCACTTTTTGAAACAACTTATTGTATTACGCCTACTGCCAAAGTCGATTATAGGCTACTTTCCGCAAGACTTAACCAGGCTCTTTGGATTGTCATTTTGCCACGTCACATTCTTCAAATTTGACAATAAAACACCTAAATTCATAAAAAACTGTCAATTTGGATTAAAGGTTCCCTTTTAGGCAATTAATTTTTAGTTTAAGGTGAAAAAACGTTAAAATCTATGTCAGATTTACGCCCTTCAGCTACGTCTCTTATCCGCTTGCAACAATAAAACTTGACCTAAAACAAAAATATGAGAAACATGTGGCATAGTTTACTAATAAAATCAACAAACAACACCCTCAAACTTCATTTTTCCAAGCATTTCACTCAAACGCTACCTTGTACCTGCAGACTCAAAAACGCGATTTTGGAACCACTTTGAGCTCCAGGATTTCGCGCCAAATCCCGTCCGCATGACTTGTGTTATTTAAGGAACGAGAAGCTAGTCATGCAAAACTCACGCAGGGAGCCGCATTCAAGCGTAACGGTACGTCGCTTACGCGATGTTGGCGGTAAGTTGAATTTCTTTGGGAAGTAGTTCAAGGCAATTCTTAAGAACAGAACTAGAGTACTGCATTGAGCACTGTAGGCCTACTACTGTTGTCTGGTAGTAGTTAGCATTAAAAAAAGTTACGGTATGCAATGCCGTAGGCCTACAGAGCAGACTGATTGACAGATATAGGTAGAGTTGATTTAGGTTAAAAAAGTTATGCAATGCAGTAGGCCTACAGAGCAGACTGAGTGACTGATATAGGCAGAGTTGATTTAGGTTAAAAAAGTTATGCAAAGAGTTGGTTTAGGTGTACTGTATTACATACTAAATTATTACACATACCGATAGGTAACAACAGAAGAACAGTAGCCTAGCCTTACTCATCAGGCTAGTAGTTGTAAATCTGTAAATGTATTACTCAGAGGTGGAGTCGAGGACACAAGGCTCGAGGCCAAGGCCAAGGACACAAAAAAAATCCGAGGCCAAGGCCAAGGACAACTTTTCCGAGGACAGAACCTCTCGAGGCCAAGGACAGGAATGCTCGAGGCCAAGGCCAAGGACCAAGGACACAGGCGCAAGTGTTCTCCAAAAAAAAAAAACGCCTTCAAAAAAATTTTTTTAGGCGATCTCCAATTCATAGGCGTACCCAGAATTTTTGATTGGGGGAGGTCTAAACCACAAATCACATGAAACGACGTCAACAAAATTTTTCCAAAGAGGAAGTTTTTGTGGGACAAATACATTGTAGGATGAAAGATCTGAAATCGTTGGCTGTTGGCACGTAACCAGGATTTTGCAAAGGGAGAGGGCTTAAACTAATAGTTCAAAAACGCAAATATTTAACTTTGGAAACGTGTTGAGTAAGCTGGTGTAACCCAAAGATATCACAAACGGGAGGTCTGGAGGCGGGGCCCCCAGCCGCCAGAGGCTTTGAGGGGGGAATTTTTTGTAAGTTTTTGGAAAAAAAAGCTATTTTATTGCCATTGAATCACATATCGCAAGTGTACAGAGCCATTTAAAAGCACTAAATTTTTGACATTTGAAAGCCAATTGAAAAAACCAAATTGCTTAATACTCCTTTTACTTGCAATTTAAGTCCAAAACACGTTTAACATCTTGGATTTTGGAGTTAAATTTAATTATAAGTGATCTGGTCCAGGTAGGGGAAGTAAGGTGCATTGTCTCTTCCAACATTTTAGCAGTAAATAATAATCCACTTGAAGATTTTCCTTTGAGATTTTTGTTTTGTCATGACAATAACCAGTTATAGGCGTACATGAAGTTTAATGATTCGTTCAATCAGCATTTTCCATGGCTAATTTTTTTTTTAAGTATTTTGTGCATAAAAACCGGCGAGATTGGAGGTGAATTACTAAATTGTTATTGAAAAATGGTAAAATAGATGGTTACGGCAACTAACCATGTTATTGCCGGGCCGGATTTATTTCGCGCTAGGCCCCTGGCACTTAGGATATTTTCGCAACATCTTTCTGCCAAATATAGGTGAAGACCAAAAAAAGTCTTTTGATTTTAGCTCGGAGCCCTTAGCTGGTACTCAGGCGCGTAGCCAGAAATTCGCAATGGGGAAGGGCTGTTTTGGGGGTTTAGGGGCAGGCCCCCAGTCGCCGGAGGCCAATGGGGGTTAGGGGCGAAGCCCCCAGCTGCCGGAGGCTGGGGGTATGAGGGCGGAGCCTCCAGCGCTCGAAAATTTTGCATTTTTTTGCAAAAATAACTTAATTTTAGAGCTATTTTAATAAAAAATATTGCTTTTTAAACGTGGCATAGAAATTGGCAGCCCAACATGATTCAACTGGTTGCATTAATGGGCTATATGGGAAGTGGCTAATGATAACATTGCAGTTCTCTTGTTTACGTGCTGGTAAAACATAAAATCCTATTATTCAATAAAACTCACACGGAGTAATCTATTTCGTCTATGTTTTATAACGAAAAATAATTGGGGGAAGGGCTAATGGAAAGATATTTGAGAGGAGTGACTGGTAATTAACTAACACCATAGGTGTGCAAGTTAATGCAAAATGTTAGCTTCGTTAACCACTAGTCCGTTAGCAAACTTCACACCTCCGTTAACGTTAATCCGTTATTTTCAGCTTTAATTATCGGAAGTTAATAAAGTCCGTTAATTCGTTAACATTTTGTAATTTACATTTCTTGTTATTCACTCGCTTCTAGAATACGTATTGACGCTGTAGAGCTGATAGTAAGAAAATATTTATTGCTGTGGTGGTCCTTTTGTGTTTTGAAGTTACATTTTACAGTCTAATCTAATTTCAAGATAAAAATAAGTTCAAATGCAATAACGAAGCTGCGATTGGAAAATCTTTGGAAATTGTGATCAGCGATAATTAATTGATACCAGTGCAAAATGGTTTGTCCAGGTACGATGAATGAATAATGGTGCAAAATATTAACGATAAAAACCTTAACGGAAGTTAACGGAAGTTAATTTAGTCCGTTAACAGAACTTAACGGAAGTTAATTTAGTCCGTTAACATGAAGACACTTTTTAACGGATTAACGAGTTAATGAAAAAGTTAGCTTCGTTATTAACGGATTAACAATTAACGGACTTGTGCTCACCTATGACTAACACTGAATAGCCCCGCCTACCCTAATTTCTGAGTTTATGATACATTTGTTGATAAAACCTATGTTAGGAGTTTTTACATTAGCGATCAAATTTGATTGTTTATTTTCGGGCATTTTTTCAAAGTTTTCATTGATTTGTGACTTTAATTTTTGGCAATTAGCCCCCCCCCTGAATATATGTTTCAAATGATGCTTTAAATCACTTTTTAGTCAATTCCAGCGCAAAAAACAGTCTCAAAAGAGCTAAAAACGTGGTATTTTCCTTGTTCTGCATTTTGGTTGACAGGCCAATGGGGAGGGGCTATATTTCCCGCCTCCCCCATGGCTACGTTACTGCTGGTACTGCGTCACATTATGGTAAATCCGGCCCTGATTAATGCTTTACGTTCACAAAAAGGCTAGATGTGGACCTGAGATAGCAACTTTTAAGACAAAAACTCTCCGTTTTCTTCGGGTTATACGTTTAAATTGACTGGCAAAAATTGAATTGAGGGGGACGCAGAGCCCCTGGTCTTCAATATTGCTTTTAGTTATACTGCTGTAAGCAAAAAATGCTAAAAAGAAACTGTTACTGAAGAAACTATAGGCTTTTTTGTCTTAGTTTTGTCATTGGTGAAATTTCAATTGGGAAGGGGGGTGGACCCCCAGCCCCCTCCCCTTGGCTACGCCTTTGCTCCAAGTGAGGAAAACAAAAGAGGTCTTCGCAAATTTTCTGAAATGTTTCTGGCGTTTTCCAACGAAATTTCAACTGTTCAAAAAATAGTGCTGTCCTCGAGCCGAGGACAGGGCAATTTTCGAGGACTTGAGGCTTCGAGGCCAAGGACTTGACCTTCGAGGCCAAGGACTTGAAAATGTGTCCTCGAGGACGTCCTCGAGGACTCCACCTCTGGTATTACTCAAAACTGTAAGCTATGTTGCAACAGTGCAGCAGCACTTACTGTCAGAGGCGAGCCAGGCAGGCTATGTACTGTAGCTTTTACAGTTTAAACAATACTGACAGACCTTTTGTAGAAAAGTTTATCACAGATTAGCTGTCAGTTAAAGGGCAGGATAAAACCTTTGGTCATCTGATTTGGTCAAGTTAAATAGTTTCAATGTAGTGATTAAGCTATAAAAGTTACTTTTCAACAGCTTAAGTTTCATGTTCCAGATTTACTTATCCAGCAGTAGAATTAGAAATGTTTTGATAGAATTAGAATAATCAAAATAAATGTATTGCCAATTCTTCATTTGTATGGCCTACCGGTACTTATTTATAATTAATCGTTTGCGTGCTATCTGGCCTAAAGGCTACCAGCGTGGAAGCCTAAGGAAGAGTCACCAGAACGGCGACTTCTTAAAAGCAAGCAATCGATTAATTATAAAAGCTCTGGCCAGCAAACGTCAAAACATCACAACTAAATTATTATTAACTACCGTACTTATTCATTATACATTTGTTGAGATTGTAAAAAGTTGTTTTGATGGAAAATCTGCCAAGCAGTAATGTAAAACCAAATCTTTATTGAAAATAATTTGATTTAAAATCAATATCGGCTGGGTAGCCATCTTGTTTATATAACTAAACTAAGTAAACATAATAAGTGTATCTCAGATCTTGTTCAAATACTGTTTGAGAAAGATAAGCTAGTGGTCGAATGAATAAAGTGTCTGCTACCAAAGCGGTACGCTCGGGTTTGATTTCCGGTCGGGTCAAACCAAAGACTATAGAAATTGGTATTCACAGCTTCCCTGCTTGGCGTTCAGCAATTTAGGGGACAGTGTGAAGCCTCTGCCAAGTGTGGTAGACCATTCTCCATCAAAACAACATATTACAATTTGTGATCCCTCTAACTTTATGACTAATCAGCGAGTGCCTAAATTTTCTTTGAACAATTGTGGGCCCCAAAGCTCTAAAAAGACAATTATGTGCCCTAAATTTTGTATCGTACCAGTCCAGTATTAAATACCAAATGTCATAATATTTCCACAAATTTGTCAAATTTCTAAAGCTATGTTTACTGTGTATGTTGCCATAAATTATTTGCCCTTGCTCCAACAAATCGCCGATTTGCTGAAAAAAAATCGGCTTAGTAGGAACACTGATTACAATCTGTGTTCATTGCATTCTTTTCTTTTTTTGTCTTACGGGTGATATTAGTGGTAGGATTTATGTGATGGATGATAACAACATTTGCTGTTTAATGAATGCGGACTTTGTGTTGACAGACTACTCAACTAATACTAATCAACAATCCAGCAGTGTTATCAAGCTACTAATTGATCTAACAACAGGCATGGAGATACTAGTGCATTTTTCTTCATTATTTATCTTTTTAAATAGTATACCGAATACAAGTTGAGTTTGTTGAAAAGGCTCGGCTTCTTATTATTTTGTCACCCAAATAAGGATATCCCAAAAGCATTTACAGTATTATTATGACAAAGAATTGATTCATTTCTGATTTTGCCAAAAATTTGATGTAGTGTTTTAGTACTTTTGGTTCAATTCAAATGCTTACTCAAAATAACTTCAAATTTATCTAAAAACGTACTGTAATCTTTATCTTTAAAACAGCAAATAAAAAAAAGTGCAGAATATTTCTTTTTTTTTTACTTTCTTTGATTTTCCATTAAATTAGTCACTCTCAGTCTGATATGGCTCTGCTAAGCTTTTAACCAATCGTGGCATTTCGGTAGTAAATATGCTTCATTGGCATATTTTAATTTGAAATGAGCAAATTCATCATAAATAACCAATACTTTTTGTAGATTTCGTCTTGCAGTATGTTGTTTTGCTGAAACCATTAATCTGATGTCATGATTGGAGTTTGAAGTCCTGTAATGCATCGAGAAGAATATTGGTCAACGACCTTTTTCTAAAGTCGTGGTATATATGTTTTACTTTTTGTTTTACAGCAAATTTGTATATTCTTTTGAGTATTATTGTTGTGTTGTGTACAGTAGCGTAGCCAGGGGGTGGGGGGCGGGGGGGCTCGAGCCCCCCCCCATTGGCTTGTGAAGTATGCAAAATCGTATGTTTTTGTGTTTTTTAGGCCGATTTTCTGTGAAAAATGGAAAATAGCCCCCCCCCATTCGAAAACAGCCCCCTCTCAAACGTATGAATTTGCGAAATTGGACGAAAAATCACTCTCGATTTTGGCGAAGACCTTTTTTTTTTTTTTTTTTGGAGATCACCTAATTTTGGGCGAAAAAAACCTTTGAATTTGGGATTTCGGCCGAAAAATCACTCTCAATTTTGGCGAAGACCTTTTTTTTTTGGAGATCACCTAATTTTGGGCGGAAGAAACCTTTGAATTTTCGAACTTTCCGAGACATTTCGTCTCAATTTTCGGACAAACCGCCTGAAACTGATTCAAGATCAATGAAAATTCGAGTCAAGGTCGTTTACACACTTCGCACTCTTTCAAAATAGCCCCCCCCCCCTTTTCCAAATCCTGGCTACGCGCCTGGTTGTGTATGGCAAAATTGAGTCCACTATATTTGTTCTGTGTAGTCAATGTGGAGTTTAAGACATAGTAAGTAGTAGAGACACGGTACAAATCCAGAGTTACCGTACTTTGTACACCAGAGGTGGAGTCCTCGAGGACGTCCTTAGCCTCGAGGACACATTTTGAAGTCCTTGGCCTCGAAGGTCAAGTCCTTGGCCTTGGCCTCGAGTCCTCAAGTCCTCGAAAATTGGCCTGTCCTCGGCTTGAGGACAGCACTATTTTTTGAATTGTTAAAATTTTGTGAAGCCCTTGAAAAAAATTTTTTGGAAAACGTTTTTTTGTGGAGATCGCTTGAAAAATTTTTGTGAAGACCTTTTTTTTTTTGGAGAGCACTTGCGCTTGTGTCCTTGGTCCTTGGCCTTGGCCTCGAGCATTCCTGTCCTTGGCCTCGAGAGTGTCTGTCCTCGGAAAGGCTGTCCTTGGCCTCGGATTTTTTTTGTGTTCTTGGCCTTGGCCTCAAGCCTTGTGTCCTCGACTCCAACTCTGTTGTACACAACTACAAGTATTGATGTATCAGAGTTTCCATAAACTATTGTACTTAGGTATATATGATTTTATTAAATCCCACTACTTTTTATTGAGTGCAATAGCTATCACACTCTACTTGCGTTGATTTGCAGTAGTCGAGTAGTTAAGTGCTGAATTGATATCAAAACAGCACTGACGTCTTTTTTGTAATGGTACGGGTACAGTACGTTGATACGCTCTTTGAATTAAAAGTGCAAGACTTTTTGAACATTGCGCCGGTTTTTTGTATACAGAGGCAAAAAAAACGCTAAAACCGACGCGAAATATATGAATTGAGATCGCTGATTTATAGGCTAGTGTTTTCAAAGAGAGTTGAAGTTGCGAGTAGTTAAAAGCAAGGATGGCAGTACGGTACGGTACTGAGTACGGTAGGCCTCAATTTTTACTTAGAAGTAAGGTACACTGGTACGGTACGCCTTTTTTGTAATGGTTCGGGTACGGTACGTTGGTACGATACGCTTCAGAAATTGAACTGGAGTACGGTACGCTGGTACGGTACCATTGAAGGTGCGAGGTATGTAGTTCGCAAATTCTGAACATACCTACCATACTGCCATCCTTCGTCATCACATACAAGTCATCAAATACAAGTCATCACGGACCGGGAGTATAACATATATATAGTTGGGAAACAGATGTCAAAAGATACTACAAGAGAGGCGTTGTAAAATGCCAGTACTGAAAATGTCGGTACTGTAAAATAGCGGTACTCAGTGTTGCCCTTCCAAAAATAATAAGTACAATCAAGCGCATAGCCAGAAATTCGCAATGGGGGGGCTGTTAGGGGGTCTGGGGGTGGAGCCCCCAGCCGCCGGAGGCGAATGGGGGTCTGGGGGCGAAACCCCTAGCTGCCGAAGGCACGGGGGTCTGGGAGCGGAGCCCCCAGCGCTCGAAACTTTTGCATTTTTTTTGCAAAAATAACTTCATTTTAGGGCTATTTTGATTAAAAAATAATGCTTTTAAAACGTGGCTTAGAAATTGGCAGTGCAAACAAGATTAAACTGGTGGCATAAATGGGCTATTTGGGAGGTGGCTAATGGTAAAATGTAATTCTCTTGTTTAGATGCTGGTAAATTATAGAATCGAATAGTTCAATGAAACTCACGCGGAGTAATCTATTTTGTATACAGTTTATAGAGTAAAATAATTGGGGGGGCAAATGAAAAGAGATTTGAAAGAAATTATTGGTAATTAACTAGTACTAAATAGCCCCCGCCCCCCCTATTTCTTAGTTTATAGTATGTTTGTTGATGACACCTATGTTTAGCATTTTTACACTTGCGATCAAATTTGATTGCTTATTTCTTACCATTTATCAAAGGTTTTGTTAGCGCAGTTTCGAACTCGGGATTTCAGTTTCTTGTCGTTTTCTGATTTTTGCCGGATTACTCAGTCTTGCGTTTTTTCTCGACGTCTTTTGCGTTTCTGATTACGTAATGCTATACAAGCGGACGCTTGACCTTTTTTAGTCTTATTATTTTTTAACTTCCGCTGTTTGAAACAACTGTTTTGAAAAGACCTTGCTGTTGACTACTGTTTGAGATTGGCAACTGTTTCGAAAGCCCATTATTTTTGGGACTCAAAATGGTTGGTAAGTGTGTCTTTTTCGTGTGGTTTTTGTGTTAGGCGTAGGCTCATCTAGTATTATGTACTGGACCTTTTTATTTCTATCTGCAGAAAACCGCCACATCGCCGAGTAGCACTGCCAGTTCACCAGTTGGAACGCCAGCTTGTTCGCCGGATCACCTGCTTGTCGGTCTATTCATCTGCCCACCCACTCGTCCACTTGACTAGTTGCTCTAAAACAAGGATTTTTGTTTCATCGTGGGACTTGACTTTATGATTTTATGAACTTTACTTTTTACGTCTTGGAATCGGACCACTCATTATTTAATTCGATAATAACCTTTATTTTTATTCAATTAAATTTCAATCCATCCTTGCTGTTTTTTCTGGCTTTAACTAAAGGCGAGTTTTCAACTGTTACAGGTTTCATTTATTTGTTGGTTTTATTTTCGTCAAATTAACCCCCCCCCCTGGACATATGTTTCAAAAGATGTTTTAAATCATTATCTAGTCCACTCCAGTGCTTAAAACAGTCTCAAAGTGCTAAAAAAGTAGTGTTTTTCCCATTCTGGTTGACATGTCAATGGGGGGGGGCTATAGCCCCCCCGCCCCCTGGCTATACTACTGGCTAAAAATGTGGTATTTTCCTAATTCTGCATGTTGGTCAGCAGTTCATTATCCCCCGCCCCCCCCCCCCAAATAAACGTTTCAAACTATGCTTTAAAGCACTTTTTGTCTAATCCAGTGCAAACGAGAGTCTTAGAAATGCTAAAAACGTGGTATTTTCCTTATTCTGCATTTTGTTCGGCAGTCTATTAGCCCCCACCCCTAAATAAACCTTTCAAACTATGCTTTAAAACATTTTTCAGTCTAATCCAGTGCAAAAGAGAGCCTTAGAAGTTCTAAAAACATGATATTTTTCTTATTCTGCATTTTGGTCGGCAGTTTATTAGCCCCCCCCCCCTTAAAAAAACGTTTCAAAATAGTCTAATCCAATGCAAACGAGAGTCTTAGAAATGCTAAAAACGGGGTATATTCCTTATTCTGCATTTTGCTCGGCAGTCCATTAGCCCCCCTAACAAACGTTTCAAACTATGCTTTAAATCATTTTTTAGTCTAATCCGGTGCAAAAGAGAGTCTTAGAAGTGCTAAAAACGTGGCATTTTCCTTATTCTGCATTTCGGTCGGCAGGCCAATGGGGGGGGCTGTAGCCGCTCCCCCCCCCCTGGCTACGCTACTGAGTACATTGCTAAATTATTTACTTCTTTTTCTTGCGGGACCAAATTTTTTGGGGGAGAGTAGGCTATGTTTGGATATATAGTCTATCATTTAGGAGTGACCCTTGAAAGGAAAAAGGGTTAGCAAAACGAAAGAAAATTTTTGATTGGAAACACTAAGTTCCAGTTCCGGCATATTCTAAAAACCGGTATTTTCAGTAGGCTACTAGCATTTTCCGGGACCCCACTACAAGTTACTAATATCCGTTAAAAAAAGGTAGGCTATTTAACACAATTACCGTTATTCTATTCTGTTACAGAAAAATGTTTTCAAACCTCGAAAGGTCGTAACAACACATTTAAAGACACAATTTGGAAACAGTTTTTAAAAATAATTCTGTTATACACCACCATTTAAAAGGTATAACCTATATGGTTTAATAAAACTTACCATCACTAAGGCCGCGTTTTTTATAGTAGGTCTCAGTTTCGAACCCAAAAGATTGCTATAACAAATCAGAAAACCTTGGAAAACACTTTGCAAAAAACCTCTCGAATATCTTTACAAAACTTTTGGTAAAGATATTTTGGTAAAACAAACCATCACATGAAGTTTTGTTCTATAGTACGTACCTTTTTTTTACAAAATACCCGTTTGAAAGGTTCTTTTGATCAAATTAGAACCCTAAAAAAACCTTTTTCGTTTCCAGTGTTGTTTATTATTCTTATTATTTATTTTCTTATACACTCGTGTTTATTCTTATTATTTCATGCCAAGATTGGCATTTTTCTTACTTTGTTCTTAAATTTTGTGGAAAAATGAGCCTCGTGTTCTGATGGAATTGTTCTTATAAATTAAGGTACGATCAGGGCCGTAGCCACGGGGGGGCACAGGGGAGGCTGAGCCCCCCTGTTACGTCATAGCATTAAATCCTGATTTTCTGTATAGCGTTTTTTGAATTCTTAATTTGTTTGCCTTTACGCTAAGAGCGCGGTCTGCAGGGCATTTTGCAGCTGTTGCAATTTTAGCTCGAAACCTGTTACAAATCGCTGGAGTTTGTACGTGTTTAAATTTGCATATAATTAAGTTTGTTTCTTTCTTTATGCGCGAAGCATGAAGAAGGCAAGTTTTGCGCTTTTGACTGTGATGGCAAACATTCTTCTCATTCATTCTTCTTTTTTAGGACCTGATTGTCAGACGTAAATGACGTTATTTATGTTTAGATATTTCGTTAGCGTGTAATTTTCGGTTAAGCCAGCTGGGTTTTTCTTTCGTTAGCTCGCCGGTTTCAAGTTTAATTTGAAACCGTGCTGTAGCGTGGTATAGTTATTTATTTATTTCATTATTTGTTTCTGAATAAAGAAGAATTCAAACCATGGCAGCACGCGTTCTGTAAGAATCCCAGGCGAGCTTAGTCTTTTTTTTTTTGGAGTTCGTTACAAAGTTTCAAATTAAATTTGTTAGGAAGAAGTTTCAAAGTAGATTTCTTCTCATCGGCTGGAACAAAGTTTGGTTTGGCTTCTTTTGGCTCCACATTTAAAAGGTTTTTGGTTTTCCGATCTCACGAGCAATTTTGCCGACTGCAACTGTGAGTTCTTGCGCTGTCTTTTCAAGTAATCAACGGCGAATTCTATCCGCATTTGGTTTGTCAAGTACAAGCAGCAACCAACTCAACATCTACAACTTGTTGTCGTTCAATCAAGATTCCGTGAGAAAAGGACAATCTGGTTAGTTTAAATTTGTATACGTAAACTAATACTTTTTTAGTGAATTTCAGATTATCTGTGATCGTTATATTTTTGATGTTAGCGTTCGAATTTAAATTTTTCCTTTCCAAACGGGAAATTTTCTTCGAAGTGTTTGCTGGAGGTTCGAGCGAGCATCAACCTATCTGCTGTATACGAATTGTTCTACGCTAAAATTAATTAGTTTTTTGTGTGTGCTAGATTTGTTGCGATTGTTAGGCCCATTAGCCATGCTAGAGTCAGAAACTCCTGGACCCTGTCTTGATAAGGGGGGCTAGATCAAGAAATTGAGAAATTACATTCTGTTCTTGACGCCAATTATTCTGCCGCTGAAAAAATCATGAGCTTGCGCAATCCAAATTTCAAACAATTGGAAAAGGTTATGCGTGAAGTTAATGACAATAGTTCTAAACTAATTGAAATGGTTAAAAATGCTGATGACGAATCTGCTACCATTACTCCGTTTGGGTTAACACAAAGTAAACAAAAGTTTAACGAACGCGTTAAACAATGGCTTCGTGTTGTGCCCGAAGAAAGTGGGTTAGGCGGCGAAACAAAAACTGTTCCCTATGACGAAAACCAACCTAATACTGCGCAAATTGAAAATGATTTCTATAAAGACGTTCATGATAACTCGTCAACTATGACTAGTGTGACCAGTAAAACGAGGGCAAGTTCGACGTCCTCGAAAATCAGCGTAAAACGCATGCAAGCCCAAGAACGGCTAAAAATTACACAGCTTCAAGCAAGTCAGCTCGATGAGCTGGCAGAAGAAAAAACGCGCAATTTGAATTGAAGTTCGATTTAATGCGCCGTAAAAATGAATTAAAACTTGAAGAAGCGCGCCGTAAAAATGAAGAAGAGCGCCGTGAAAATGAATTAAAACTTGAAGAAGAGCGCCGTAGAAATGAACTAAAACAACAAATTAAAAAACGCGAGGCACTTCGTAAACTAGAATTGGCGTCTGTCCAGTGTGAGGTATGGAGCGAAACCGGGTCGGTAAAATCTTTTAAACGCGATACAGCACCTAGACCTAAAATTGAGATTCCTTTCGCCATTCGCACTGCCGAGCATAATACTAAATTAACATGCCTTGTTAAAAAAAAACCTTGCAATGTTTTTAAATCGGTTATTCAAACTGATACTGCTGGCTCCCAAACTGCGGTATCAAAAGCCGACGCAGTAAAACTGGCTAACTTTCCTCAGGAAAATAATTCAGCAACCACTATTAAGAAGGCCTCCTCTAGTATAGCCTACTAACCGCGACAGCCCCAGAGTTTCGGCCAGGAACATCTACTGTTTTACCAAAAAATAGAGTGAACCGCTCCACTGAACCGAAAGCTGGTGTAGAGCCAGAAAGTAATTCGTTTGTGAATTATAATCGCCAAAGTTTTCCTGCTCCTACATTTCCTTTTCCGTGGCAGACTAATCTTAGCTACGAGAGCCTGTTTTTGCCCCGGCCTGAGTTTGCTAAATTTTCAGGTGACCCACTCGAGTTTAAAAATTTTTTAGGTAATTTTGAAACCCACGTCGAGTCACGAGTCACAGACCAAAATACTTTATTTTGTCGACTTGTTCAACATTGTATGGACCCCATTAAGGATAAAATTAAGCACTTTTCTGAGAAGGGTGAGCTTTGCTATCAGTCGGCGAAGCAAAGACTTATAAAGGAATACGGTTCCCCTTGGGTGGTCTCGGACGTGTGTGAGCAGAAGCTTAAAAGTTTTCCTCCGATAAAACACGGAGATGCCAAAGAATTAAAACGATTTGCTGGACAAGACCTTTGTTATTTTACAAAGCATAAATTATTTAAATAGCCTTAACTCTTTAGATACCCTTACACAGTTTGTGCAGAAATTGACCAATGCGCTAAAAGGGCGATTGGTTAAGAAAAGCGTTCAAATCGAAAATGCCGCAAATTCAATAGCGCGATTTTCGGACTTCGTTTCTTTCGTTCAGGCAGAGTCTGAGGAAGCGAATTCGGTTTTCGGCTTGCGATCGTTTGGCACAAAAAATCCACAGTCAAAGGTTAAAACTTCGGCCTTTAACGTGAATGTTTCGGCAAAAGGTAATAATTCCAAACCAAATAATTTTGCTTTAGGTGCTTGCTGGTTCTGTGAACAGAAGACTCACAGACAAGCAGAATGCCAAAAGTTTCGCGCTGAACCAGTTAAAAAGCGTTTCACTTTCGTAAAATCATCTAAACTGTGTCATAAGTGCTTGAGCCCTAAACATAGAACACCGGAGTGTAAACGTAAGAAAAAATGTGAGAAATGTGATTGTGCAAAATTCTTTCACCACACGCTATTACACTTTCCAAAGTCTGAATCAAAAGGGAAAGGTTCCACTGTGGATGTGGGCACATCTACTTCAGAGTGTGAAAAGGTGGGAGCCTTTTCCTCAGCACGTAAGTATAAACTTTCCGGACCTAGCGTGTATCTCTGTGTTGTTCCCTTTATCATAGAATGGCAAGGAAAGCAAATAAAAACTTCACGCCTTCTTGGACCAAGGGTCGACTCACTCTTTCTGTGACATTGGAATTGTAAACGAGCTAGGAATTACTGGTCGTAAACAAAGTATTTCTTTGCAAACTCTTGCCACATCCAGTAAGTCTTATGAAGGTCTTTCGTTTGACTTAAATATATCGGATTTAAAAGGTAAAGAATAGTTGAATTTGTCTAAAGTGCTATCGATAGACGAGATACCAATTCAACCAAATGCCATTCCGCTTAACAAAGACTTGTCTAAGTTGAGCTACTAACACGATGTGAACTTTGACACCATACCCGGTGGTACTGTTGGCCTTCTTCTCTGAGCAAACAACCCGGAGTTGTTTCTTCCGAGCAGCAATCGTAAAGGGCCTCGTGGTCTTCCTTCAGCTATTCTTACACCTTTGGGTTGGTCTCTTTTGGGTCCATCCTTGTCACCTTTTTTCACAGTTAATTGCTCCGTAAACTTTACTCGCTGTAATGAGCCGTCTGAGGTTGCGCTTGTCAAGCAATTATGGGAAACCGATTTTCATAATGGGACAAGCGTGCTCGACACTCCAAATTCAAAGGAGGATCGGGCTGCCCTTCAGCTTTTGACCAAATCAGTTGAAGTACAAAATGATCACTACCATCTGCCATTGTTGTGGAAACCAGGTGATGTCGAGCTTCCGAACAATCTTGTTGTGGCCAAGCAGCGTCTTTCCTGCTTAAAGCGAAGGTTTACCAAAGATGACGACTTTCGAGGTAAGTGTACTAAAGTTATTTCTTCCTACTTACAACAGGGTTTTGCTCAACAAGTTCCGCATGAACACTTGAATAATTACACAGGCCCTACGTGGTACTTGCCTCATCATGCTGTTACTAACCCGCATAAACCGGATAAAGTGAGGGTCGTGTTTGATTGCGCAGCTAAATATAAAGGTACCTCGCTGAACGACAATTTAATACGTGGTCCGGATTTAATGAATAGTCTTATCGGAGTTTTAATGCGTTTTCGTAAAGAAAGGGTGGCACTAGTGGCGGACGTGGAAGCCATGTTTTATCAGGTGTTTGTGAAACCCAGCCACGTCGACGCCATTCGTTTTTTGTGGTGGCCAAATGGGGAAATAGACCAAGAACCCGTTTGTCCACAGAATGTTGGTTCATATTTTTGGAGCCAAGTCCTCACCCACATGCGCTAATTTTGCATTGAAACAAACGGCTGCTGAATTCGGGCATTTGTTTGAACCGACCATGTCGTAGATTGTAAATAAGCATTTTTATGTTGACGACTGCCTCGTGTCACTCCCTTCCGTTGCAGAAGCTGTGACTTCCCAGACACAACTCTGTGATTTGCTTTCAAAGCGGGGTTTTCGTTTAAGAAAGTGGCTGTCGAACAGCAGTGAAGTCTTAGATCAAATTCCTGAAGCGGAACGCTCTTAAAGCGCTGCAAGGCTACTCCTTTTCTGAAAATGTTTCTGAACGTGTCCTTGGCGTCCACTGGGATGTTGAAAAGGACATTTTTACATTTAACGTGAATTTGCGCGAATTTTCTAACACCAAAAGGGGCGTTTTGTCCACTATAGCTAGTCTTTACGACCCACTTGGTTTTGTTTGTTTAATAGAGCCAAAGCTTTTGTTTCAACAACTTTGCAGGCAAAAGTTTGGCTGGGATGTGAGTATTTCTGATCCAGAGTTAGAAAAATGGCAGCGTTGGCTTAATCGCCTCCAAGAGCTTAGCCACGTTCAAATTCCGCGTTGTTTTACGCCGAAGAATCTAAAGGCACTAAAATCGATAGAAATGCACAATTTTGCCGATGCGTCTTCTTATGCTTATGCGGCTTGTTCGTATTTGCGTTTGGTGGACACAGACGATAATATTTTCAGCGCATTCGTCATCGCTAAATCACGCTTAGCGCCTATTAAAGCAGTATCGATTCCGCGCTTGGAACTGACTGCAGCAGTTCTGGCCGTACGACTAAACGCTTTAGTAAAAGGAGAAGTAAAATTTGATGTTTGTCAATCTTATTTTTGGATTGACTCTACTGCTGTTTTATTGAGCATTTTGAACAGATCTAAAAGATTCCCAACTTTTGTGGCAAATCGACTCGCTATCATTGAACAATCCAGTGACCCCAGCGAGTGGCACTTTTACCTTCTAAATTAAACGCTGCTGATCTACCGAGTCGTGGATTAATGGACAAGCCTATTGATTTTTTAAATTCTTGGTTAAAGGGTCCACAATTTTTGTGGGAGTCAAAGGCACTCTGGCCTCAGTTTCCCGTTAAACTCGATGCACAATTTCCAAAAGAATTCTCTCCTTTAAAACATCAGACCGTTTTTTCCAACATTGTGACTGAAAATGATTGTGCTATTTTACGTTTGATTGAGCGTTGTTCGAGCCTTTATAAGCTTAAAAGGTTAATGGCCTGGCTGTTACGTTGCCAAACCAAGTTTTCCCGTCGTACAAAGATATCAAAATTACAAACTTACCCTGATAAGCATGGTAAAGTTAGAACTGTATTATTGAAAACTTCAGGATCAACTATGAAACGACCAATTGCTAAATTATGAGTAATTTTGTGTGAATCTGCTTGTTAACTTTTGTATTTCATTTTGTGTTACTGTGTTTTGTTGTGTTAAAACTGTTTCATGTGGTATATACAGCTAATCAGGATTGTTTACGTTTGCTGTGACGTATTTGTCATTGTTGGCAAATGTTTTTCATTTTTGGGGTTTCCATTTGGGCGGGAGTGTTACGTCATAGCATTAAATCCTGATTTGCTGTATGGCGTTTTTTAAATTCTTAATTTGTTTGCCTTTACGCAAAGAGCGCGGTCTGCAGGGCATTTTGCAGCTGTTGCAATTTTAGCTCGAAACCTGTTACAAATCGCTGGAGTTTGTACGTGTTTAAATTTGCATATAATTAAGTTTGTTTCTTTCTTTATGCGTGAAGCATGAAGAAGGCAAGCTTTGCGCTTTTGACTGTGATGGCAAACATTCTTCTCATTCATTCTTCTTTTGTAGGACCTGATTGTCAGACGTAAATGACGTTATTTATGTTTAGATATTTCGTTAGCATGTAATTTTCGGTTAAGCCAGCTGGGTTTTTCTTTCGTTAGCTCGCCGGTTTCAAGTTTAATTTGAAACCGTGCTGTAGCGTGGTATAGTTATTTATTTATTTCATTATTTGTTTCTGAATAAAGAAGAATTCAAACCATGGCAGCACGGGTTCTGTAAGAACCCCAGGCGAGCTTAGTCTTTTTTTTTTGGAAGTTCGTTACACCTTCTGTAAAACTTTGAGCCCCCCCTATAATTTTGTAAATAATCTGCCAATCCTTCTCTGAAAAAATTTCAAATTTTTTTTTAAAATTATACCAAAAACGCGCAGAGGAAAAATAGAACTATAAATTTTGAGTTATGTTTGCTTTAATCCTGAGCACAGATCCCAGACAGCGAGTCAAAGAAGCGTGATGTGCACTATGACGTAACAATAACTGTCAAGTGTGAAACGACGTGCAGCAGTATAGTGCGTTTTAAGAGTAGTGCAGTACAGTAATCCATTATTAAGTTTATCGCGTCACCGGAAAAGTTTTGAACTTGACCAGTTAAACTTGTCAAATATGGACAGATTTGTACGCAAGCAGAAGTCCACGCCGAAACCTCAAGATCACCTCAACTACCATCCAACGTATGAAACCTCAAGATCACCTCAACTACTATCCTTTGAAATGACTTCTCGATCTTCAAGTTAAGCTGCTCCCCGTGTACCTCTAAGAGATGCTGTGGGCTTACCGTCTCACGTAGCATCGAGGAGAACTGTATAAAGCCGATAAGTCGACGCGTATGCTAAATGCGCGATTAAGTGCAATATTTAACGCCATATAAGTAACAAAAAATTGAGCCCCGACGAGCCCCCCCTGAGAAAAATTTCTAGCTACGGCCCTGGGTATGATAGCGCATAAAATGATTAAAGCTACCATTTTTGGTCATTCTTTCATTCCTAATCGTCGCTGAAAAGACCCCTTTCAAAAGTTAATGTATAATGTGGGCACTTGAAGGTTTTGCAGAAGATTTATCTTGAAAAACTTTCCAGCCTTATTGATGAGTTAAAATAAAATGAGTAAATGATAAGAATGATGTAACAACTTTATAACTAATTAGTTCAGTTTTTCGAGGGGGATTTGATGAAATTAAATAAATATTGCATTTTCGAGATTCCACACTGGTAGGCTACTGTATAGCACGTTTATAACCATCATTTGCTTATCGAATACAAACAACTAAAGGCTTTTTAGTGTTTTTGGATTGATTTTCGCGAAGCTTGATCACTTCCACATTAACTAAAATCGTGAATCCAAAACTTCCTCCGTAAAAGTTGATGAGTTTTTATTAGAGTCACGTTACACAAAGTCAACTTTAGAAGCGTAAACAATAGGAAATCATGTTTTAAACCATACCTAATAAGCGCTTGACAGCGCAAACTCTTAAAGAGCACCTAAACTACAGTATAATATTTAAATTTTGTTTTGTTTTGGAAACCCTCAAGCTGTAAGATTTTAGTTGTCGCTGCGCAATAAGCTATTCTACTTTTACTCCCAAAGTTGATAAATTCCATCTGCTTTTGCCAGTTTTGCAAGTCGTGCACTGTTCACTGGCAGCTAGCTTAATGTCATAAAATGTTATAAAATTCCAGCACTTTTTGGCCAAGTGTACTGGTCTTTGGTTGGGAATAGTAGCTAAAAAGCGGACAAATGTAAGCGGAGTCAATGTTTACGTCAAACTCTGAAATTCCACTCCAATTCAGAAACGACATTTTACAACAAAGGCTGTATTTTGATACATGTATACAAATTAACTGCTAGATTTCTTATTCCGTGCCGTGCTTTCTTTGAAGCGAAACTGCTCGAAGATTTTTTTTTCGAAAATCTACAGTGAAAATTTAACTGCATCAACACCGTAATGCAGCACGCATAGATGATCACTTTCAAAAAGGATTAGATTTACTGCTTACATTTTCACTACAAAGCAAATCGCTCTGGGTTAATATCAGCCATTTCACTAACTTCACAAATACTAAAATTATTTGGACATGCTAAATGTGGTAAGACAGCGACGACAATAATATAGTCATCGCCAAGGATGGCAGTATGGTACGGTACAGTACGTAGGTACGGTACGCCTCAATTTTTGCTAAGAAGTACGGTCGTTGGTGCGGTACTCCTTTTTTGTAATGGTACGGATACGGTAAGTTGGTACGGTACGTCTTTTTTGTAATGGTACGGGTATACAGTACGTTGGTACGCTCTTTGAATTAAAAGTGCTAGACTTTTTGCTCATTGCACCGGTTTTTTGTATACAGAGGCAAAAAAAAACGCTAAAACCGACGCGAAATATATGAATTGAAATCGCTGATTTATAGGCTAGTGATTTCAAAGAGAGTTGAAGTTGCGAGTAGTTAAAAGCAAGGATGGCAGTACGGTACGGTACTGAGTACGGTAGGCCTCAATTTTTACTTAGAAGTAAGGTACACTGGTACGGTACGCCTTTTTTGTAATGGTTCGGGTACGGTATGTTGGTACGGTACGCTTCAGAAATTGAACTGGAGTACGGTACGGTTGAAGGTGCGAGGTATGTAGTACGCAAATTCTGAACGTACATACCTTACTGCCATCCTTCGTCATCACATACAAGTTATCAAATACAAGTCATCACGGACCGGGAGTATAACATATATATCCCAGTCTGGGAAATAGATTGTCGCAGTTCCTGCTTCATCCAGTGGCGATGTGGAAACTAGCATGGAGGTAACCACAAACGAAAGATAATTCTACCCGATGGCTTCTTAAATCAACAGATTATAGCAGCTCATAGGCTGCGCAGTCGAGGCGGTTAACCGCAATTGGAGCGCGCTCCCTTTTAACCCGCCACAACTGGTGACCCCGACGTCAAGCCGCTATCTGCGCAACAACCTACATCCAATTAACACAACTCACGCCTGCTCACACAAGGCTGCGCAGTCGAGTAGGTTAACCGCAATCGGAGCGCGTTCCACACCAACCCCTCAAGCACACAATCTTAGCACCAACTGCTATCCAATCAACAACTCACGCTTGCTAAGACAGACTGCGCAGTCGAGCCGGTTAACCGCAATCGGAGCGCGCTCCCATCTAACCCGCCACAAGATGTCAAAAGATACTACAAGAGAGGCGTTGTAAAATGCCAGTACTGAAAATGGCGGTACTCAGTGTTGCCCTTCCAAAAATAATAAGTACAATGCTAAATTATTTACTTCTTTTTCGTGCGGGACCAAACTTTTTTGGGGGAGAGTAGGCTATGTTTGGATATATAGTCTATCATTTAGGAGTGACCCTTGAAAGGAAAAAGGGTTAGCAAAACGAAAGAAAATTTTTGATTGGAAACACTAAGTTCCAGTTCCGGCATATTCTAAAAACCGGTATTTTTAGTAGGCTACTAGCATTTTCCGGGACCCCACTACAAGTTACTAATATTCGTTAAAAAAAGGTAGGCTATTTAACATAATTACCGTTATTCTATTCTGTTACAGAAAAATGTTTTCAAACCTCGAAAGGTCGTAACAACACATTTAAAGACACAATTTGGGAAACACTTTTTAAAAATAATTCTGTTATACACCACCATTTAAAAGGTATAACCTATATGGTTTAATAAAACTTACCATCATTAAGGCCGCTTTTTTTATAGTAGGTCTAAGTTTCGAACCCAAAAGGTTGCTATAACAAATCAGAAAACCTTGGAAAACACTTTGCAAAAAACCTCTCGAATATCTTTACAAAACCTTTGGTAAAGATATTTTGGTAAAACAAACCATCACATGAAGTTTTGTTCTATAGTAAGTACCTTTTTTTTACAAAATACCCGTTTGAAAGGTTCTTTTGATCAAATTAGAACCCTAAAAAAACCTTTTTCGTTTCCAGTGTTGTTTATTATTCTTATTATTTATTTTCTTATACACTCGTGTTTATTCTTATTATTTCATGCCAAGATTGGCATTTTTCTTACTTTGTTCTTAAACTTTGTGGAAAAATGAACCTCGTGTTCTGATGAAATTGTTCTTATAAATTAAGGTATGATAGCGCATAAAATGATTAAAGCTACCATTTTTGGTCATTCTTTCATTCCTAATCGTCGCTGATTTAGACCCCTTTCAAAAGTTAATGTATAATGTGGGCACTTGAAGGTTTTGCAGAAGATTTATCTTGAAAAACTTTCCAGCCTTATTGGTGAGTTAAAATAAAATGAGTAAATGATAAGAATGATGTAACAACTTTATAACTAATTAGTTCAGTTTTTCGAGGGGGATTTGATGAAATTAAATAAATATTGCATTTTTGAGATTCCACACAGGTAGGCTACTGTATAGCACGTTTATAACCATCATTTGCTTATCGAATACAAACAACTAAAGGCTTTTTAGTGTTTTTGGATTGATTTTCGCGAAGCTTGATCACTTCCACATTAACTAAAATCGTGAATCCAAAACTTCCTCCGTAAAAGTTGATGTGTTTTTATTAGAGTCACGTTACACAAAGTCAACTTTAGAAGCGTAAACAATAGGAAATCATGTTTTAAACCATACCTAATAAGCGCTTGACAGCGCAAACTCTTAAAGAGCACCTAAACTACAGTATAATATTTAAATTTTGTTTTGTTTTGGAAACCCTCAAGCTGTAAGATTTTAGTTGTCGCTGCGCAATAAGCTATTCTACTTTTACTCCCAAAGTTGATAAATTCCATCTGCTTTTGCCAGTTTTGCAAGTCGTGCACTGTTCACTGGCAGCTAGCTTAATGTCATAAAATGTTATAAAATTCCAGCACTTTTTGGCCAAGTGTTCTCGTCAATTACTGTTTCAAGTATATCAAGAAAATTGAAAAAAAAAGTCCAAGCTGAGAAAAACTGGTTCAAAGATCTAAGTCTAGCTCAAAGCTGAGGTAAACATTTAATATTTTCTGTAATTGTTGTTGTAACTGCTGGTTCCTGTGATTAGGAGAACATTGCAACAGAAATGCTGAACCACACAGAACTCCAGCTGACTGGAGAATCCGGAAAAGAGAAACGGCAATTCCACCCTCACAAGAAGTAGGCAATCCGTCAACGTAGAAAGGCCACCCGCTGATGGACACTGTCGCTTGCTAAAGTATATGGCTGTTGAGAGGAATTCCCAGCACGCAGAAAAAGATTCAAGACAAATAGAAGTATTTCTCAACCGAAAGATATTTTACCCTATACGGACATAAGATGAAGACCCCCCAAATTGTTTTTTTCTGTTTCTCGCAAAATTAAAGTGAACACCAAATAAGTTTAAAAAAATTCCTCACTGAAATCGGGCCTGATTTTTTTTCCAAATTAAAGACGTAATATGTTCCTGAAAATTCACAATCTCTGCTTCAGATCAAATTTCAACTAGCACCGGCCTCTAATTAGCGCCCCCCCCCCCAAAAAAAAGGGCCTAGGTACCTCTTTTCCCCTGGCTCCCCTCTCATCAGCCCTGCTTCTAACTTCGCAAGATCATGCATACGAATTAAACTATACTAGCAAAAACGAATATTAAAATCCATAGAGGAATCCGCATGTGTTTTCCTAACTGTTTTGTAATTGTTGTCGACATATTCACAAAGCAAACTTAGTTTCAAGCACAGGTTACAATCAGTACTTAAATTGTAGGGGGGACGCTGGGGGACACGCGAGTTAGCATCCCCCCATCGAGATTGAGCGTCCCCCTATCGAGATTTAGGTGTCCCCCCGTCGAGATTTGAGCGCTGGATATTCAGACGAAAAAGAGCCAGCCAGCATGAATAAAGCTCACAAATTCTGGCCAATTATACTACGAAATTGCGGGAAATAATGACCTTTTTTTTTTGATCTTCAACTAACTTTGGGGAAAAAACAACGTAATTTTTTCTAAAGTACTTTCGCTTTCCGAATGTGTTGGGTCAAGGCTGCAAAAGCGTCTTCCATGCAAAGTTTTACAATTTAAGTACTGGTTACAATCATGTCTTTTGAATTAACAAAAACAACAAACTTGATCTTTGTTAGAACAGCTTGTCACGGAAGTCATTGCTCGAAATTTAACAGCAAACGCTATTGAAAGCGATTTGAGTGATATCTTCCGAAAATCGAGTCAACTGATCAATCTCCCGAATAGTTAGAACGTTCTCTTTACTCTAAGCGATTTTGTGGAACTCCATCACGGACCGAGGTCAGCTTTTTAGGAAAATGATGCAATTTGGGCCAATTCCATCCGAATAAACTTGCAAATAATGACAGTGTGGGAGTGCTTAATGCTACGCTAGTACAGATATAGACCAAAATTTCTCAAAGAGGCTATGGATCGGTTTCTCTGGTATCACGAGCCAGAACTACTTCTATTGAGAAACACTAAGAAAACTCAAAAATACAATATTTATTTAATTCATCAAATTTTTCCGCAAAAAACTGTACTAATTAATTAGTCATAAAATTATTACAGCATTCCTACCATTTATTTATTTTTACTCACAAATAAGGCTGGAAAGTCTTTTCAAGATAAATCTTCTCTAAAACCTAACAGCCAACACATTAGCAATCGTTTTTCAAACGTTTCGGTATGTACCTATATTATCTTATGGAAACTATATGAGACCTCAAACCTTGGAGTCTGACCACTTACCGCTTTACCATCCCTGCGGTTTGAATGCATAACCATCGCAAAAAGAAATTGATTACAAGTAACAATATGAAAATGATTTCAATGTCAAATTATTCCTTAACTGAAATAGGCAGAACTAATTTAATAGTTCAGAAAGACATCACGTCTTACAATCAAATATTTAATTTGGCAGCACCTTAATGCTGTCTCCACGTATAAATGAGTAATCATTTCAACCCTTAGTGACGTAAGTGAGGCGATGCCCCCATTGCGGGGGCATTCCCGTGTTTCGAAGGCAACTGACTTCATCATCAGTGTGAAGAGGAGTCGACACAATACAAGGAATTTTTGATCACTGAATTAGACTAACTTAACTGGTAAATTTAAATAACCAAGCTATCGGTATACTAGGCTATCGTCTTCATCTTGTAACTTCAGCTTCAACAAAAGAAGACCTAAATTTTTTTCCCACGTACTCCTCTGGACTCGAGTTTCGCGTAATACCAACGCTCATCGGCAGAGCTGACGTTCAAATATTGTGGGACTAGATTTTAATGTATTTTTTATGGTTAATTTTTTGCCCATTATGCATAGAAAACAATGTATACATCAAACAGCCATTTGTTTAAGTGGTAACGCGTTTGTCTTTGAAATGGGAAGTCTGAAGCTCAAATCTCCGCCCGATTGACTTGGAGACGCCAAGGCTTGCCACAGCGGCGACATTTCTTCGAAAGGAGCTGTGTTCCCACCAGCGAAATCACAAGAAAAAAAGAGATGAACCACGCAAGCTCGTTACAGCACGCTTCGGCGCCGCAAATCAACTATAAAAAAGGTTTGATTTTTTGGTGGAAGCCAAATGCCTAAATGGAGATTTGAAAACGGATGTATTTTAATTTTCAGTTTCTATCGTTTATTCATTTTCACCGAAAATTCAATACGTATTGCGCATGACTCAAAACAAAAAAAAGCGACGTTGATTCGAACAGCGTGAAAACAGGAAAACTGACGCGCGAAATTAAGAAAATCTGGTCCTGCTCAAATATTCTCGTGACTTCCTAATTTGGCGCTTAAACGCTATAAATTAAACGAGAAAATTGTTTATTTTTACAACTTGAAATTGTCATCATCAACACCACAAGATGAAGATTGCAATTCTGCTACTTGCTATAGCCACTTATACGAGCGGTAAGTCGTTTATTTGTGATTTTGAATTATTTTTGGGCTTTCTGAAACAGTCACTTTGTGATTGCATTGCATTGCATATGCATGAAGAATCTTAAAATTTGCAGCCTAATGTTTGTCTCGCTGCAAACATTTGAAATTGATCAAAAATCATCGAAAAATAAAACTAAAGCGTTTTTTAAAACAATGACTTAAATTTAGGAGATATCCCATCAGTGCTGCCAGTTGAAATTCCATTTTTTCTCAAACATTATTTAACCATGTTTCACAACTGGTTTGAAAGTACCTAAAGACTACAAAACAGAAAAACTGTTAAGAAAGATATCCTAAGTTTTAGGAAATGATATTTTAACTGCAACCATGTTGGGAAGATCTCTTAAACTTTGAAATAAATACTTCAGAAACGATAGGTCATACAAAGCTGAAATTTGGTAACGATGTTTTTTGCACGTTTGATTTGTAATTTTGCGCTTTTTGACGTAATCTGACACATTTTAGCATGATTGAGCTGATAGTTGGCAGTTGGAATCAAGAACAGGTGGCAAAGTGGACATATAAAAATGAGCATTAAGTTCTTTCCACGTAATTACAGTAAAATAATAACTTTTTCATTTCTAGCACTCCGCTGCTGGACCTGTGAGAATGTGAGCTCATATGAGTGCGCTCGAAACGGATTCGTGAAACAGTGTAAACGCAATGAGGTAAGAGTTACAATTACGGATGACGCAGTGGTAAACAATCGGACTCAAGCTCGCAATAGCGAAGGTTGATTCTCTGCACTTGCAGATTTCACATATGCGCGTAAATACTTTTGTGTTTATGAAATTACCTTGTGTTCTTAATAATTTATCTTTGTCCTGTGGTAAAAAAATCATTGAGTAAAGATTCGAATTCTGTGGGAGTGTGTTTTTCGCATTGCTTGTTTTAAGTAGTCACCGTTCTGGTGGCTCTTCCCTAGGCTTCCGCGCGGTCATCTTTTAGGCCAGAAGCATGCAAAACAATTAAACATTAAAAACTTTGGCCTGCAAACGTCAAAACATCACAATAAATTATTATAAACATCGTAGTACTGGGTTTATATAGCCAAAATTAAGCATGCAAAGCGACATCCTCTTCAGCTCAAATGGTAAAGCAGTGGATTGGTAATCCATTGGCTGAAGATTCGAATCCTGTGAGAGGATCACTTGTTTGCATTGCTTGTTTTTAAGTAGTCACCGTTCTGGTCGCTCTTCTCTGGGCTTCCGTGCTGGTAGCCTTTAGACCAGAGAGCACGCAAAACAATTAAACATTAAAAAATCTGGCCTGCGAAAGTTAAAAGCAATGCAATGAGTAAAAAGTTTGTAAATTACGGGTGTGAAATTTCGAATTCAAAAACGGACGTGTCTCGTTTTATTATGCGATAAACCTGGTGAAAAATTATGAATACGTTGTAATAGTAAAGCATATTATAACTATCTCTATCTGAGTTTTCACTTTCGTAGATTGTTTTATTTTAAGTGAATGTCTTTGTAACAAATGCTGTTTTGTAAAAATAATGTTGTTACTGATTTTTTTTTAATGTACGTTTTGGAATTTTTTTTGTTTCTGTTTAATGTTTTTAACTTAAAATTGACTCATTAAAAACGAAGTGATAGTTTTGCCACAGCCCATAATTGTTTATGAACAAGAATTATGCCTTTGTCATACAGCAACAACATAACCTTGAGTTAATTATATTTTTATGTTTTTTCTTAAGACTGCCTGCACTTTGACGACGCCTATATACTGTTTGGCCTCAATCTTGATAATTTTAATGTTAAGAGGTTTTATCAAAGACAAATATAGAATTCGGTAATCGAACCGAAATCAGCAACCTTTCGATCACTACGTCAAAGCTATATACCGTTAAGTTTAAGCTATACCGTTAAAGCTAATTCAGATACGAAAGCATCAATTAAAACACCCATTATCTAAAATCTGTAAAAAACGTTGATGCACTAGTATTTCATCAACTATAAAAAAATGTAAACCAAACACATCATAACTTTTTCAGCACTCATGCCAAACCACTCAAAGACGTGATGGCAACACTTTCTTGTACTGGAAATCATGCAAGCAAGGATTGCCTTGCACCAACAACGAAATTCAGGTAGGTAGAGCGATAAACAACGTTAAATTACTAAATTTGTGAAAAAAAGACTGCTAAAATTCTTCCCCGCAGGGCAGTAAATTACAGCAGTTGATTCCAAAAATTTGCACTAAGTTTTTTATTGCTTTCTAATCACGCAATTATAGGCAAATAAACACAGCTACACATGTAAGTATAAATAACTAATTAAAGCGTAATTTGTTAAAAAAAAGTTTTTGCATCCCTGCCTGTTTAAAAATGGCTGAAGACCAACCTAGATCGTTTTTATCAAACTCTCAAGTTTTACTAACAAAAAAAGAAATGAAGCAAATTGTACTTCCCTACGAAAAAAATTAATAAATTTATATTACAGTAGATACAGTCACAATAAACTGCTTTCGAGTCACAACTATGCAAAGTATTAGCGATGGAATTTAAATGTTTTCATCTAAATTACACAGAACCCTCGAGCAGCCGCGACTCCAAGTCAGTGCAATACACAAGGTTCCTCGTCGGTGTGCAGATGCTGCTGTGACTGGGACGAATGTGGAAGATATAGCGACGACTGTTCAGGTATTTGCACTGTGAGTTTGATTTACTTGCAGTTTGCGCTGTTTTGCATTATGTTCGCAGTAAGGCCCCGTCCACACATAAGATTTAAAACAAAGATGAAATCGACGACAAAATGTTCGAGACCAAGTCCAAAGACTTAAACTTCGAGGCCAAAGCCAAGAATAAGAACTTCAAAAAGTATCCTCGAGGACTCCATCTTTTGGTAAAAAACACCAATAATGCTAAAAGCAGTACAAAATTTTTAAGCGCCGTTACTGTATAAGCCAAAAGTAAATTTCATTCAAGGCTATAGAAGTTGTTCAAGTGCCTGTTGTAAATCATGGTGATGATTATTGCTAATGAGACATATCATAACATCACAGTGGCGTAGCGTGACATTTCAGGTAAGGCATGCAGTTATGGTGACGTCATCAGGCAGTAAAATAAAAAAACAACTTAACACTAATAAATGTATGGTATTGCAACTAGGCCTCCTCTCTCCAGCAGGGGCGCCGAAAGCCGAACGTAGGCCCGGGACCAGCTGAAATATGACGAAATTCAGGTTTTGTAAACTTCAAAACAGACGGAAACAATGCCGCTGTTTTGTCCAAATTATGATGCGATCTCAAAAAAAAAGTTCTTCACCGGAATTCTAACGGTTTTTTCAGTCAAAATCAGGTGATCTCCAAAAAAAAGGTCCCACATGCTCATTTCTAAATGTCATTTGATGGGCCCCTTTCGAGCCTTCCTGAAGCCCATGGGCAGCCTCATGGGCCCCCCAAAGTCCATGGGCCACGGGGTCATTATACCCCCTGCCCCCCCTCTCGATGGCCCTGCTCTTCAGTACACATTGGTGTGTACTGTACATTTACTGTTCCAGTACAAGTCTTCCTTGTGTTACTACAGACAGTGACAAGTCTAGCTGTTTCATATGTGCCAGTAGCCGGTTACCGGTACCATACTAGGCTAACACTAACAGTAAAGTAGGCTTAATAACATTGAAGCAAAAACATTAATTGCAGAACTAAGCTAAGCCAACTTGTTGAATAGCAAATACATAACCTACTTTCAAAGCCTCTTCCTCATGTCATTACGATGTATCATAGCCTGCTGGCAACAGCCAGCGATGCTATACAATATTAGGCAGGCTAGTGGGCTCAAGGCTAGTCCAATGTATTGTAACGTTTTGTCAATAGGACGCGTCCCAATGCGGTCGACTGGCTCGGTTGCACAACCTATCGAGCTACTCTCCGGGTTGACTTATTAATCCATATGTTCGGTTTCACTTCTACTTGTGCCTACGTTGGAGCTGACGCTACATCATCCCCCTCCCTTTACGCTGGCGACGGCACTTCCATCGTCTCCAACCAGCGCAAGGGAGAGCGTCCACCACTCCAACCTCCTGGCGTGCTCGCCATTGTAACGTTTTGTCAAAAGGACGCGTCCCAATGCGGTCGACCGGCTCGGTTGAACAACCTATCGAGCTACTCTCCGAGTTGACTTATTAATCCATACGTCCAGTTTCACTTCTACTTGTGCTACGTTGGAGCTGACGCTACATCATCCCCCTCCCTTTACGCTGGCGACGGCACTCCATCGTCTCCAACCAGCGTAAGGGAGTGCGTCCACCACTCCAACGTCCTGGCGTGCTCGCCATTGTAACGTTTGTGTCAAAAGGACGCGTCCCAATGCGGTCGACCGGCTCGGTTGAACAACCTATTGAGCTACTCTCCGAGTTGACTTATTAATCCATACGTCCAGTTTCACTTCTACTTGTGGCTACGTTGGAGCTGACGCTACAGTATATATGGTTAGGCCTGGTCTTGTTTAGTTTATTTAAGAACCAATAAAGCACAAGCAAAGTAGCAAAACTACCAAACGGTAATTTATTGATAGTCCTAAAAACTTTTTTGCAAACCAAGTGCAAATTCTACGACTAGCTTTTAGCTTAGGCTAACTAAATACTAACTGAACCAACTACCGGTTACTCTTTGTTTAAATTGATTTCACGTATTGCTTTCTCTTTTATAGCTCAACATTTAGCCTAAATAGTGCGAACAGTACTCATTCTGACTTACAATACTTAAAGCCAACTAACAACTGGCTATCACGGCTTGGTTTAGCCGCTTAGTTATTCGCTTTTTTCATATTGCTAAATCACATAAAATAAATGGCAACACGCATGCAATATTTAAAATTGCATGCTTTGGCGCATTGTTTGTGGCCTGTCGTAAGCTAATTTACTGTAACAAATCTAAAGTCAAAATAGAGACTATATTTTACGAAAACAAGAAACTAGACGGATAAAAGAACTTTTGCAGCAAACAATGCGCCAATCAAAGTTTTCAAACCTATTTAATTTTGTTTGTAATCGTATCGAAACACAGTGATCTTTTCAGCCGTTGAATGCAATTTGAAAATTGCATGCGTGTTGCCATTATTTTTTGTAATTTAGCAATATGCTGAAAACAAGCTAAAACTGAAATCAATGAATTAAGCAAGACTATTTATAGCTACTTCGACTTGAAAGTGAATTCCTGTAACTGTGGCAACTTAGTTTGATTTTGTTTTAAATTTTTACATGTAACTTACTTGTTCAAATTATTATTTTCTTTTTTGGCTAAATGACTAGGCATGCCTTGCATGCTTGGAGAATACGCCCCTGTAACATCATTAATAGCGTTTCGACATCACTTTATTGAATTTATCATAACGTTATTTGTAATAGCGTCATTTATTATATCATAACGTCATTTATAACGTCAATTAAGCATAACGCCATCATATCGTTATTGGTAACGTGTCGTCATTTATCATAACAACACGATTTTCTTGAATTTTTTTTTATAAGCTTCAGCTAATAATCTACTTATGCCTCTTTGTCTTGTCTGATCAATTTTAAAGTTTTAAGGGTTACCTGTGAAAATATTAACCAAATAGAAAATTGATTGCAGCAAAACCGTTCCCTTCTTTAAAACGTTGATAACGTATGAGCGAGGCAAAATTGTCCCAAAACGTTTAAAGTAGATAGTTAAATTGCTAAAATGAAAGACACTAATTAAGAATACATCATTTCTTAATATTTTTTATTTTCAGACCGTCCATCCACAACCCCAGTATCAACCGCAGTACGTGAGTAAACTCGTGTTCTATAATTTTCCTGTCGATTACGTGCTTGTTTTTTCCGTTATTTTAAGTAATTTTTAGCATAATTCTTTAAACGTTGGTTGAAAAGCAATTGTGTGATAATTAGGGAATTACGGCAAAAAGATTCTGGATACATGTTTAATATTTCTAAGCTGTTTGCTTTTCTCACGTGTCACGTATGTCGAGCTGTACTGCACTGTTGTAAATAGGCTCTGTTACTAACAACCTAAAAGCTTAAGTTCTTAAACACAATAAAGTGAGTATGTTGGTCTCGTATTGATTGCACTTTCGTAAGTTAATTAATTGAACAATACAGTACTGTAAATTGAATGTTTTTGAGAGTTTTAATTCGGATAAACAGTAAATTTTTGTAATGGGTGAATTGGACAGCAATGTAAGCTCAGCTAACACTCAGGCGAGTTCTTAATGTTTTAGAACTAAACTAATGATTCAGTGAGTAAGTACTAAGCGTTTTTTAAGTTTGTACTTTCCTTGCGGTAGCAAGATTTAGCATAAAACTGAGAAGTACGTTATTATGATTACCAGTATCAAGATGTTGTTGCGTCTAATAATCAGTGTTGGGCACTTCCGCAAATTGGTCCGCAAGTCTGCGAATCCGAAAATTGCGGACTGAAGGTTTTGATTAGCAGATTTGCGAACCGATTTCTTACCGCAAGCATTTGCGGATTTGCGATAACAAAAATTGAAATCTACCGCAAATCAACAACATCGCTGGGAGGTTTCTTCGCAATTTACAAAAAAGTATTTTTTACGATTCAAAGTGTAAACAGTGTAGAGTAGATGTAGGTCTGTTTATAAAGTACAACACCCCCTTGCCATATTCCGCTGCTGTGGAACGATAATTTTCCATGGGTCCTGCTATTCTTACTGCGAAACGAGCTAGCTTAACGTCAAGAAACTTCCAACGCCTTGTTTTTCTGATGAGAAACTTAGGCTTTCTAAAGTGGCTAGGGGTTGCGCTAAATGACTTTGATAACATGCCCAGCATGTCCAGTAAATAAATATAAGCTGCAGACCTACCAACACTATCAATCTTGGTTTTATCTTTTTAGTTTCGTAAATCGTGTTTTTGGAACGCGTATTTTAGACTGTATATTAAAAAAAAAGTTAATCGCAATATTATCACGTTTGAACTTTGAGCAAACTTATTTTAATTGTGATCTGCATATTGTCATGTGTTATGAAGCAGCAGAAAGGGACATTGACAACGAACCGCCCCCCCATTCCATTACTGAAGCAGTGAATAGTAGTCTATAAGCAGAGGTGGAGTCCTCGAGGACGTCCTTGGCCTCGAGGACTTCCTCGAGGACACGTTTTGAAGTCCTTGGCTTTGGCCTCGAAGCCTCAATTCCTCGAAAATTGCCCTGTCCTCGGCTCGAGGACAGCACTATTTTTGAACCGGTGAAATTTCGTTGGAAAACGCCTGAAACCTTGCCATTCTGGTATTAGATAAATCAAGAAAACCTGCTGGTGTATAATACAAGTCTATAGTATACGTGGAAAATATGAAGCATTATTACTGCTATAGGTCTCCTCTATTTAGCAAACCAGGCTAAAATAATTGCAAAGTTTGCGGTTCAAGTTTGCGGAAGTAAAAAGTCATTTGCGGTTGCGGAAGTGCAAAAAATTACCGCAAAGGTACCGCGAATTTGCGGTTGCAGATCACCCATTGCTATTTTGAAGATTTTGCGGTTGTGGAATAGAGTGTAAATTTGCAGTGCCCAGCACTGCATAATTTAAGAAGCAATCTGAGTTTGTTGAAAAGCTTTAAAGTCCCACAAATTTAAAAATTTGTAACTGACCATAAGTCACTGTACTTGCAGCGAGGTTTTAAAGTTGTTTATTTTACTGAAAAGCTGCAATAAGGTAAAACTGTAGACTAATGCATTGCGTTACGCTTTAAGCTACTATTCCAATCTGTGAAGATCTACCAGAATGGAAAGGACCTGAGAGTACAAGAGGAAAAATCATCTGCCCTCCATCACTGGTTGATACCGGCTATCCTATTGGACACACTTGTGCATACGTTTGCCCCGATGGTAAGTTTGGACAATCTAAATGGATGCAATGACACCAGCACGAAACCAGGATTTTGCTGAAGGGGGAGAGTTGAATTAAAGTTAGAAATCTTCTGGTTAAAAGATGTTTCAAATGGGCGGCGTGCGAAGCAAACTGGTGTAACTCAAGCGTATAACAAACGAGGATCTGATGGAAGCAGCTGGTCTATTTCTGCTACTTTTCGAGAAACAATCGCTATTTTTATTGGAACACATTTCGCACTTTCATAAGGCCACTTGAAGTAACTAACTTGCTAAGATTTGAAATCCAGTTAAATGATTAAATTGTGTAGACCTTAAGCCTTCCATAAGCTTCTTTGTCCCTCTAGACCAAGTCCAAAACATTTACTTGCATTTTGAGGTTAAAGTTTTTAAGTGACGTCGCAAAGGGGCGGCTAAAACTCTCTTTGCCCCTCCACCTGTTTCGCCACTGAATGACACTTATCTTGCTCAAAAGCTCAATTATACGTTTGAACAAGTTATTTAGCTAAAAATTGCACTATGTTGACCGAAATGAATAAATAAATAAATGAATAAAATAAATTATAATGATGATGCTAATTAAGATAATGATAATAAAAATATTAACAGCAGAACAGAAAAATCACAATGATAACAATTACAGCAATAATGACACTACTAATTACAACAATAATAGTGATACTGCGAGTAATTAATTTACTGGGATTTTATAGATCTTGTACGCATTGGTCCTGAGCAAACAAGTTGCATGAATCGCACACGACCGGGGGACATTATCCCAAGATACGAATTCTTTCCTCCCAACCCATGTTGCGAACGTAAGTTGATTTTGACATTCTTTAAATTTTTTCTCTAGTTATTTAAAATTGACTTTCATAAAGTTAATCTAAACTTTCTCTTCAGATGAGTTAGGGACAGATCTTTTTGATGACAATCTCTGTCTAATTTGAAATGTTGTAAACTGGATGGTGTTAAGACCAACACAAATTTTGTATTGATAGTTTTTTAGGATAATTGCCAAAAGTGGAGTCCTCGAGGACACATTTTGAAGTCCTAGGCCTTGGAGGTCAAGTCCTTGGCCTCGAAGCCTCAAATCCTCGAAAATTTCCCTGTCCTCGGCTCGAGGATAGCACTATTTTTTGAAAGGTTACAATTATGTACAGTAGATCGGAAGAAAAATTTTTTTCTGGACCGTTTTTTTTAAGATTGCTAGAAAAAAATTTTGAAGACTTTTTTTGGAGAATAGGCTACTTGCGTTTGTGTCCTTGGTCCTTGGCCAAACCGAGCCAGAGTTGTAAACGGGCCGACTAGCTCAGACCCGAACCCGAAAACTAATTTGAAGCCCAAATCATGCCCAAAAAAAACCGTAAGTTAAGTTAGATCTGAAAAATTTAGCAATGTTGCCAAGTTACTTTGATTGTATTTTTGTGCACCTAAGACAAAAAGTACGTCTGAGGCCCGAATTAAGCCCGAAATTTTTGTCAACTTTAAGCCCGGACCGAACCCGACCCGAAAAGCTTGGCCCAACTTACAACTCTGCCTTGAGCATTCCTGTCCTTGGTCTCGACAGTGTTTGTCTTTGGAAGGGCTGTCCTTGGCCTTGGCCTCGGATTTTTTTGTGTTCTTGGACTTGGCCTCAAGCCTTGTGTCCTCGACTCCACTTCTGATAATTGCACTTAGGAGAATTACAATCTACAGTAAGGAGAAATGCATTCAGAGAAGAATTGCACATGTAGATATTTAGGTTAGTAAAGCCACAGCATAATTCTTCTCTTAAGCGTAGTACTTGCAAAATAATGCAAAAAGTAATCAATGTGAAATAAAGAATTTGATTGAATCTAAACGACTACAGCCCCCACGATTATTCTATCATGGAAAAAGCAAAGAAAAAGAGATCGATAGGTGGAAAAAAATTGGTGGTTTTGATTAGTTGTTGAAAAATAATTTAGTTAAAGCTATTTCGCCTTAAACTTTTTTTGAGTATTTGAGCAGGGATTTTATAACATAATTCCATGTAAATTCTGCATGGCATAATTTTTAAATCTTGAAGTTTTGCTGTTGTTGTTGTTTTTTTTTCGATTAATTATCTTGAAAATAGTAACA
This sequence comes from Trididemnum nubilum, assembly GCA_963965965.1. Lineage (NCBI taxonomy): Eukaryota > Metazoa > Chordata > Ascidiacea > Aplousobranchia > Didemnidae > Trididemnum > Trididemnum nubilum. Next base: position 10,642,006 of record OZ014477.1, on the reverse strand, counting down.
AAAAACTTGCAAAAATTCATGACTTCTTAAGAACATGAGGGGTTAGAAGACCAAGCGCTCTGCAACAGTGATGTGAAGGTAGTCGACCAGTTATCATGTGCCGATTGAATATTTTAGTTTGTTTATTTTGCTTAAACACTTTTAGAAATACTTGTACTTGAGTACTTTTAAAACGACTACCTTTTTACTTTCACTCAAGTACTTTTTTGGTCAGTACTTTGTACTTTACTTCAAGTAATTTTTTCGTAAGTAACGAAACTTTTACTTAAATACAATTTTTGAGTACTTTTTACCCCACTGGTTATTATTTGCTTTACTGTAGGTCCTCCAATGTGTACAAACTAATTGGAAGATTATTGGAATTGTAAGATTGAAAAGCAGAAGTAAATCCATCAAGTTCGATTAATGTTTGTTGGTATTTCTTCAACATGCTTCATGGTCAAAACATTGTAATTAAATTTGCTCATGGTTTGGGTTAAGTGCTCGCTGTTGGCTGAACTTGTCACATTTTCTTCGTTTCCCACCATGAAATTAACCAAGACGTTGGTGATTATTAATGCTTCATAGAGTTGCTGCTTGACTTTTCCAGGATCCAGGCATTACTCATTTCCAAGTTTTATAATCGAAATGTTAGTGATGTATAGAAAAATCTCGCTTTCTGAGACTGAATGACACTGACATCATTTTTAATGTTTTGGTTAGTTTTTTTCTTATTTCAATGTCGTTTTCAACGTTTTAGGTACATTTAATAATTTTTTAAGCAAATTCGTCTAGCATCGCTTTTATAGTACAATATGAGTTATAACTTTCAGCATAACATTTGAACTTTTCAGCAAGTAAATTTTGTATTCAATTAAAAATTGCTTTGCTTACTCATATATTGTTTTGCTCCTACGTATTTGAAAATTTTCAAATTTGAAAAAATATATTTAAAAACGTATTTGAAAACAGGTCTAGTTCTGATTTGGCTAGTGCTAAATATAGCTTAGTTGTCAATGCTGATAATAATTGGGTTTAAAATATCTCTAGCTTTAGATTTGCTAGTAGATCTACTAGTACTACAACCGTGTGTTCGTATGCATCACTCAACGTATGGAATTCGTTGCCACTGTCTCGCATGAATTATGAAATTGAAAGTTTGTTTGTTTTTAACAATTGTATGAGAGCACAAACTTATTATTTTAATTTGGCTTTTGAGGATGTTGCCACTGTTTGATTCCTTAATTTAGAGCTTATTATTGTAGTCTTTATACGGCTGTTGTATGTCACTTTGTATTGAGTTTTTTTTGTAAAGCTGTTTTGTTTTGCATGTTGCTATAGCCCCTGAGTCAGATTTATCGACATTTGTTGGTGTTACTTCAAGCGCACATGAGTTGCTTATTTTCATTATAACTTAATACCTTGGTGCGTCGCAATCTATTTTTACTGTTTTTATTGTTAGCAAAACTCTTATGATGAGCTATCCATAAGTTTTGATTGAACCAATTCGACAGCTTTTGCTTTACACTTATTTAAACATCAATAGCAGAGATGGAGTCCTCGAGGACACATTTTGAAGTTCTTGGCCTCGAAGCCTCAAGTCCTCGAAAATTGCGCTGTCCTCGGCTCGAGGACAGCACTATTTTTTGAATTGTTAAAAGTTTTTGGAGCGCCTTAAAAATGTTTGGGAAAACGGTTTTTCTGGAGATCGCCTGAAAAATTTTTCTAAAGTTCTTTTTTTGGAGAGCATTTGCGCTTGTGTTCTTGGCCTCGAGCCTTGTGTCCTCGACTCCACCTCTGATCAATAGTAATATGTGCTAGTCTAGCGTGCTCTGGTATCTACGTGAAGCTATAAGCAGATGAAGGGTCCCTCAATCCCTCCGAAACATTACAATCTTAAGAGATGCCCGATATGTTACTTTCTGAAATATTAACTGCTTTGCGCTAAGAATTTGTGCTATTGCTTGTAACAAATTTAGTTCATTGAGTTTTTGAAAATATTGAATACAGTTGTATTACAGAAGTTGCAACATCTGTCTTATTGAGAGAATAGAAAAGTTCCTCCTCAGAGTACAATAAACTTATTGAATGTTCTACACTGTAAAAATTTTTTGCAAATTTACAAAGAAAATTTGTAGAATTTTACAAATATTTTGGTGTTTATTTTGATTACAGTTTTAGATTTGTAACTTAACAAATTTTTTTGTATCAGCTCAAAAAAAATTGTCAATTTACAGGAATTTATTTGATCCAAAAATTTACGAAGATAAATTGTAAAAAAACATTAACAGTTTATTATTTTTACTAATTTGCGTTTGTAAAAATACATAATGTTCATTGTTTTTAATTAAAACGCAAAAGATTATGTATTTTCTTTATACAATTTTTTTTTCTTTAACGCTAAGTTAATATTAATTTTTATGCTTCGCTGTTTTTTTATTTTATTTTTTCAATATAAAAAGATGTACATTATATGCTCTTGAAAAGCTACTGATGTAAACAAAATTAACTCTCCACCATAAGCCATTCAAAAATTGATTTTAGGGGTCCCTGAAGGGATGGAACCTCCAAACCATATGCCAAAATATTTATCTCTCGAATATTCAATCATAACAAAAACAATTTACTCTCTAGCTTAGGCCGCTCAAAAAATAAATTTTGGGTAGATCTAATTTTGAGTACCCCCAAGCTCTTGTGTGTCAAAATATTTGACTCTTATTGTATGTCTATACCAATATCAAAAAAATTAGCTCTCTAGCTTAAGCCGTTTAAAAAATTAATTTTTAGGAGTCTAATTTGGGAAAAGTTTTGAGGTGGATAGGATCCCTACACTATTTTAAAATATTTGTCTCAAAAATATCTACTGATATCAAAAACAATTAGCTTTCAAGCTAAAAATTGATTTTTTGAGGATCGTATATGGTGAGAGTTCTCAGTGGGGTTAGCACCAAACAATTTCAGGAAACAAAACTACGTTTTTAGCTCAACAATTCTGCACACAAATATAGTTTCGGTGTCCTGTCGTTTATGATTTCATCAAGTCTGAAACTTCGCTCTCATCAGTTGCAAAATGGCCAAGTAAAAGCAATAGAACGCAGCTAAGACAGCATATTCAATAGTTATAACGAGAAATTCTGCTTTTCATGTGCTCAGCCGCCTTTTTGATTCTTCCTTTGTAACTGGCGCCATTTTTGCGCTAAAAAATCTTACTCAAATTTGAATTGATTAAGGGCAAAAACGGCGCCAATTCGATATCTATTCTGACTGTTTTTAAAATTCAAAAAAGCAGACAGTACAATAATGATACAAAACAAGGTTGAAATATAGCAGAATTAAGAGCTAATATTTTAGTCTAAAAAAATTCGCGTTGTTTCCGCGAAAATAATCAATCACATATTGAAAAGAACGAAATAGTCATGACATCTTATCGCCCAGGCTTACTGCCGTGATCATAAAACAAACACTCATTAACAATATCATTGAACAATAAAGTAGAATTAGGCTGGGCATGGTATGGAACGAAATGGAATATGGAATGGAACGGAAATTTCGGTATGGAATAGGGAAGATGCCAGAATGGAATGGAATGGAAGATTTCGAGAATGGAATAGAAGGCAGTCTTTCATACTTCCATACCAATTCCATACTTGATTTCGTGCATTGTATTTACAGAAAAATTCATACCGATGTCGGGTCGAGATATTGTCACAAAAGTATTCAACTTCAATATCTACGCATACACAGAAAAAAAAATCGGCTTAGTTTAGGCCAAAAAATAACTATATTTAATCCAAATTTTGGATAATTTATCCGGCTTAAGGCGAGTTATTTGACGGCTTTATAAGATGCAGAAATTGGCTAAATTAAAGCCAAAAACCAACTATATTTAATCCAAACTTTGGATAATTTGTCCGGCTAAGGCGAGCCATTTGAACGCTTCATAAGATACAAAAATTAGCTAATTACGGCCGATAACGCGACTAGATTGGCTTAATTTAAGCCACGTATGGAGCTTTATTTTTCCAACTATCTAAACTTTCCGTAAGCCAACGTTTGGCTTACATGGTCGGATTTCGACAAGCAATTTGTCGGCTGCATGCGATGTGCTATTTGCGACCACTGGCTTATCGTTAGTCACAAATAGGAGGAATGTATGTATGTTTCCAATGCTGGAAAATAAAGCCCGACATTTCAAACGCCACTTAATAGTTAAAACACGAAAACATTTTCTAACGCTATATATTTTGCTTTTATACCACTCTGCGTTTTGCCTCACCTTTTGCAGCTATTGATACCGCGTATTTGCATAGCAGCAAAAGACAGGGATACAAACTCGATATAAAAGCAAACATAGCGCTGTATTCTCATCGTTTCACTATTACAAATGACATTTGAAACGTCCGACGATATTGAACAGCATCGCAATTCATCTAGTGACCAACATTAAGCCAGTAGTCTCAAATCGCAGCAAGCACATTTACCCAGCCGATAGCAATAGCACATCATGCAAACCAATTACAGATAGCCGAAACAAATTGCACGTTACGAAAAAGTAGGACAAAAAATTGGCGGAAAACTGCTATATCGATTACCGATGGTGCAAACCTTCAGCAGCAATTACACTATAAATTTGTTTTCAAAGGTAGATTGGAGGAGCAGCCCAAATCGGCAAACATAGCACTAATCATAATTTCAGCGAAAGACAGATAAAGCTGTATAAACTGTTCTTTCACAGAAAAAAAACAAACCATTTCCACAGTCGAAATGTATTAACAGAAGAACGCATAGGCCAGAGATGGAACCGGTCAGGATTTTCTCAACCCAACCTACTGGTAAATTTCAAAATCTACGCCGGTTGACCGACCGGTAGACCTGTTTCTGACTGGACCGGTCAACTGGTATTTTACAGAAGATTTTTATTTTCTTTTCGATGCATCCAATAAAAAAAATTTCAAAGGGGGGGCATGGGTGACGTGTTAAAATTTTGTGACTCCCTACGGGGGTCTCAGAAAAAAAAGGAAAAAAATTTTTACGCGTTTTGCAAAATAACTCAAATTTAAGACCTTTTTAGGTTAAAATTCGGTTTAAAAGATTTGGTTTGAGCAGCGCAAAACGAGCACAAAATAAGCATAAAAAGAACCGTAAGGCACAAGCTAAATTATTAAATGTTTTTTCTAATGATATCATGCATAAGGCCCAGAAAAGAATTTTTTAGCTATTGGAGACAGATAATTTGCAATTTGCCGAGCGCAGAAAGCACGCAATGTTATGACATTGGCTAGAAAACCTTCGTAATATAATGTGCCCCAGCAGGTTGTAAAAATGCTGCTACTTCAGAAGAACCCATGGTTAGTAAGATATATAAAAAAAATAAGAGCTATGTCGTACTTGCCTAGTGTAGAGTGTGGTAAATTTTAGTTGAAAAAAGCTTTCAAAGCGGAAAGATTTTAGCATGTACTAAAAAAATCTGAAATCTGCGCCACTTGTACTCTCAAGCTGATTAAAATAATGCTAAAAGCCAAGTAGCGTAAGCCTCTTCCACAGGCATGCTTTGTTGTAATCTGATTACGCGATTTTAGGGTATATTTTTCACTTTTTTGCTTTGTGCCGTGATCCAAAGGGGAGGCATGGCACAATGCCCCTACTAAATACACCTCTGGATGTGCATGTCCTAATGATCACAACATAATTCGTCACAGCTTGAAACCATGTAACAAGTGTTTTCAAACGGTGTACTTTTTTTCTAAAAGTTTTATTTATAACAAAATATATACTTATATTTCGGTTGATGCTTAAATGTTTTTTAGTTGCAAGAATTAAGAAACGAGAATTTGACCGGTGATTCAACCGGCTTGACCGGCCGGTCGAAGAATCTCGACCCGACCGGTTTCCATCTCTGTCATAGGCCTTCCTTGAGTTTGTACACTTTAGGCTGCAATATGATGAAGATACCACCCGAAAATGATAAGGCCATGTAGTTTAATGTTCACTACGGTGGTTCAAAAGTACACTTTTGTTTCAAAATCAAGAGAATTGTTCAAATTTATGAAAAACTCCTCTCAAAAAAATTCAGCTCGACTGGTTGAGAATTGGCTGCGCAAATCACTTTAAATTTTTGAGGGTGCCAAACCAGAAAAACTATTTAACTTTCTAATCTGACATCGCATAACTCATGCTTCACCACTCAAAATGTTTAGAATCGCCGTTGCTTTGCATTCATGACAACCAAAATTGCTCTTTTGCATTTTTTATAAAACATATTTTGTGAAAAAAAAACAAAAAATGTATAAAAATTAAAATTTCTACGAAAAATTGATTGCGCTTGGCAGTATGATAAAAAAAATTTTTGGAGTTTTTTTTTTTAAAGAAGCAAAGAACCAAGAAAAGCGAATCAAAATTTTTTGAATTATTTTGTTATAACTACGGTGACCAGAGTAAAAAAGTTTCTAGAATTTTGAAAAGCAATGTCATGGCGCTGTTGCGTAAGTATTAAAGTCTTGTCTGATTTTGCAAGCAGTAGTAAAATTTGACCTTTTCAATTCTGGCTACCTTTGCAACGTTTTACGAACATTTTCCCTAGTAACTTTACTCAGGATAAGTTGTCTTAAAGTTTATCGTCAACTTGTTACCTGTTTTTGTCAAGTTATTGTCACGAGTCAAGAAACTGCAATTTTGAAAAATATTGAGTGATCATATACAATTTATATGCACAAGTTTTGAAAAATTCATCGTCTTCAGCAGTCATCTTAAACAGCTGAAAAGCTATAACTGGTCTTTAACCAACTTAATTGTCAATTTCTGCATCTTAGGGTAATATGAACTTTTGCATCAACATAATTGTAAAAAGCTGTGGTAAGAACTAAATAGTTTAGTCAAAGCAAGTTAAAAAGTTTTTTCCTCAGTATCACAAATTTATTTGTAAACGGGGAAGGAAGCTACAAGCACAGCACTTTAAAACTTTTTATGAGTAGAATAGGTATAAGAAGTTTGCTGAGTTTCATATCATGACAGCCGACATCGCTCCAAGTGCTCCGATCTACAGAAAGTAATGGCAACGACCAAGTTACTGTTGAGGCCTAGGCCTGGGCAAATTTTTTTTTTTTTTGTGCCAATTACGCCGCTACTATAGGTTTACAGTTCTTCTTTTAAGTGTCTGATAAAAAAAAAAAGATTCAGAGCAATTAATAAAAAAATCAATTATTGCATGTTTCACAGGGATTTGAGTGAAATGCTTCATCGCTTATTAATATCTTGGCTCTTTTAGTATGTGTTACTAACGATAAAGTTTTTATAACCAGGTCTTGCGATATGTGTCAGTTTGCCAAACCGTTTCTCTTTAAAGCTTAATTCTTAAATTTGAAGATCTGCTAAGACTTGCCAATCAGAACCGTATTGTGTTTTTCTGCAGGGCAACGATGAGGAGTATAACGCGTAAGGAGAGTTATGCCAAACTCTTCCAATTCCTTTCTCATTCTGATAACTGAGCACTTGATTCACTAATTTTAATGGAATTTATTATTATATTGAATAAAGAAAAATACAGAAAAAACAAAGTAGTCTCAAATACAATGTAAAGTCCAATTCAGGGCCTTTCTTCCAATCTACAAAACTGTTCTCTCACAGTCAATAGTCAAATCCATAAACAAAGATGGAGAGGAAGGCAAGGGATCACAAAACGCAATTTACCCAAGTTAAACAGCATTTAACACGTTTCACCAAAAAGTGACACTGTTCATTTCACTCATTTTTGTCACTACTGAGCTCTCAGGCTCCAAGCACGTTTAAATAGTTCCAAGCCATAAAAGCATGTGGAATCGCCATTTGTCTGGCATCAAAGGCCAAAAATTAACAAATAAACATTGTCAACTGCTACTCTACAGTCGCCTCAAAAAACAAATAATGCACAAAAAGAAACCTTCTAAAACAATAATTCTAAAATACGGCCTTTGTAGTTGCTCTAATTAACAGCTTACTTTTAACAAAGAATAATAGTTACTCAGTAATTTAACTTAAACACCGATTAGATAATGACATATAATCTTTTCGATAAGATTGCAAAAATCAATAATTAATCAGACACAAATGTACAAACAAAGATTTAAAATTGGGTCTTCAGTCAATAGTAGAAAAGCAGGGCAGATTATTTTTAATGATTTTCACAGTATGTTTGGTTCTATATTTGAACTATACTAGGGGCCTTTTCTTGGTTTTGAAACAAAAGTGTATTTTTGAACCACTCTAATGTTCACTGTTTAGTAGCCTAATAGAAGGAGTTCTACCATTTACATATTACAGACGTTCAGAGTATGGAAGACAAAAACAAAAAACTGAAGAACTTTGAAATACAACACAAATAGAAATCAACAAACTTGTCACGGCATAAATTGCAATTAAACATGATGATTGATGACTGATTAATAAAGCTACCAGTAGCCTATCAATATCAGATCTTTTAAAATCTTTTCGGTAGCGGCAAAAACATGTGTAATTTTAACCTTAGCAATTTTTTCGGGGTTGTTTGTTGTCACGATAATTCGTAATCTGGGCCTACTGTAATTTTCAAATAGAACATTATCAATATTTTGCGTAGCTCTGACTGGAATTTTTTTTGGTTTTGGGCACATACAAAAGTCGAATTAGATTTTTTGTACTCCAATAAGAGGTTGGTGGTGCTACTTATGGAGACAAATATACCGAGTAACCAGTAGCGAAAAGGTGGGGCTATAGCCCCTTACTGGAATGTCGACCAAAATACAGAGCAAGGAAAATCCTAAACTTTTAGCTTTTTTGAGACAGTGCTTTAAACTGGAATGGAATTAAAAATGATTTAAGGCGTCTTTTGAAATATTTAGGGGAGGGGGCTAATTTTTTAAAACTACAACTCTCAAATCTGAAAAAAAATTTTGAAAGGGCCAAAAATTTGATCGCTTGTGGAAAAATGCTAAACATAGGTTTCATTTAAAAAATATAAGCTCAAGAAAAAGGGACCTATTCAAAATTAGCTAAATACCCATCTTTTTTCTCAAATCTTGTTCCATTAACCTCTCTCTCCAATTATCTTTATGCACCATAGAGACAAGGTAGATTACTTCTTGTGAGTTTTTTTTTTTTTTTGAACTGTGAGATTTTATGATTTACCAGCCTGTAAGTAAGAATACTGAAATTTTGCCATTAGCAATCTCCAACATACCCCATTTATGCAACCAGTTCAATCATGCTTTTGCACTGCTAATTTTTATGCTATGTTTAAAATACATTAATTTTTATCATGATCGGCCCGAAAATATCTAATTTTTGCAAAAAAAGCTTAAATTTTTCGAGTCCTCCATCTGCGAATTTCTTGCTCCACGCCGGGAACGTTACTACTTTTCAATGGCTTGAAAAAATGAAGCAGCCCTCTGCTGCTGCTATTTTGAAATGTTGAGTGCTTTTATCTAGATTTCGCTCCTTGACATGTTTAGGCCTAGTGTCTAATTAAGTAATTATTAATTACTGAAAGCAGAAACAAAGATATAGCCAATGTTTTGATTAGGAAAAAATATTTTGAAATCAATCTGCCGCTTCATCTTCAAGCCTAACATAAAAATTTATCAATACTATTCATGTATTTTCGAGAGTGAATGTTTAGAGAAGCATCGTTTTTATACGTATGACAAGCGAGCAAATAATGTAGCAGTAAACTTGACCATTATATTGTTTTGTCAGCATTAGATCACAATTAGAATACGCAGTTACTGCTTTTCAAGAATTTTTTTGCCCGCGAATGAAATATAATCAAAGGTTTGAAAAGTAGGAAGTAGCTTTACTGCTTTTCAAATATTTTTCGCTAAAAATATTGAAACAAAATCCTGCGTTCGCCATTGCTTGCCGATATCAATTTTTTGAAAAAAATACCAATATTTCGTCATGCTGCCGAAATTTAATTGGACTCCGATAGTAGTACAACATTCTCACCGATATTTTAACAACGGTTTTCAAAGTATTTTAATGGTCATTGGTCAATCACGCTCGCTTTTCCTAAGATGTGCCGTTTTCGGGCTTTCGCAACATGTTTTGATATTTTTGACCTTAAGTCTGCATAATGTTTGCGTAAAACTGAAATTTCGGTTTCGATATCGGTTTTATAAGCTTATCGGTCTCTCTCTTAATAGCGGAATGATGCAAAATGGATTCACATATATGTTGTGCGTTGCAGAGGTAAAGTATAAAGCCTACCACAATGATGGGCACGTTTAAACGAAAAAATTATTTGGCTGAATTATCGGTACCTTATGCTTACTCTCCGCAACCGTCCAATGCTTTTGATGCATGTTTTGCGTCCAAACTTCGCTGGTTTTTGGCTTCGTATAGCATACATGTTGTTGCCAGTGGCGGATTTAGGGGAAGGGATGGGGGGATGCATCCCCCCCACCAGCCTAAAAGTAACGATTTCGGCCGAAAAATCAGCCTCTATTTGGAATAATTCGGCTCCATTTGGGGATGCATCCCCCCCACCAGCCTCAAGCTAACGATTTCGGCCGAAAAATCATTCTCAATTTCGGTGAAGACCTTTTTTTTTTTGGAGACCACCTGATTTTGGGCGAAAAAAACCTTTGAATTTCCGACTTCGGCCGAAAAATCACTCTCAATTTTGGTGAAGACATCCAATTTTTGAGGTTTTGTGCTTAAAATCCCCCCCACCAAAATTTTCTAGATCCGCCACTGGTTGTTGCTACTAACTACGCGTTTAGTGGTATTTCCCTTTTTCGCGTTTTTTCACAAATCGCGAGAATAAAATGAAAATGAACAAGATTTTTTTGAACCTCTTATGTTTTTGACAGATAACAATTAATTCTCAGTACCGGTAACTCATAATAATGCAATACGTTCTTATTCTGCAGGCTATTTGTGACTCAAACATGATCTTTCTTGACGTGGTATGCTAATGGCCGGGGTCATGCCACCATTTGTTCATACTACAGCAGTCCAACATTTATGATGAATTTGAAAGTGGAAAATACGGAAGTTCCATCTTACTCTGCGATAGCGGTTATCCATTGAAATCATGCTTGATGACTCCAATCGCAGCACTAACTACTCCCGCAGAAGTGCGATATAACAAAGCACATAAAAAGACTCGCGTGGTCGTGGAAAAGTGAGTTACAGTCAAACCTCGAACAAATCGGTTTTCGAACAATAAATTCGAGATTTTTACGTTTCAGACTTCAAACAAAAATTCGGATCTCGACCAAATCAAAAGAAGCCGAGCGAACACGAATGCGCCATGATGCTGCATATGTCGGCTTTTTTCACACGATTTTTGGTGTAACTGAGCTGTTGTATTTTTTTTTACTGCTTGATTAGTAATTTCTGCAAATTTTTTCAAAATTTTTCGTATTGTACTGCATCTTAACCTTTAATGTTATTGATGTTTTAAAAATAAAACATAAGAAATGTTTACTTTTTGTTTTTTTTTCATCATCTTAGATAGGAAATTCTTTATTAAAATAAAATACAATCTACTTCAACCCATTTTTATTTGTGGTACTGCAGTACACAGTACAGTTTATGGTGTAAAATAGTAAACAAATACTTTACAAAAGTTGTTTTCTAGAGTTGGAACGGATTAAAATTATTTGCATTAATTTTAATGGGAAAAGTTGTTTCGGATTTCGAACAATTCACTTTTCGAACAGGTTTCTGGAACGGATTATGTTCGAAAACCGAGGTTTGACTGTATAATCTTCAGCAAAAAGTAGGCATTTTATTGCAAAGAATGCTAAAATCAATTGACAAACATGCTAAAAGTATACAGCTAAAACTATGGATGTCTATTATTTAGTTTTCACTGTAGCTTATTATTAGGCCTACAGCCAATTGGTACCACTACACGGTTTGCAATATGATTTCATCGCAACACAATCTTATGTCAAGCGTAGGTAGAAGTAGCTTCTCCAAAAACAATAATTTATGCCCTCAAAGTAATTGTCGCAGTTCAAATCATTATGTTTTCAAATGACATTATGATGTCACAAATAAGTAAGCTTTATATTTGACGCACGTGACGCAAGTCAACGTAAGTTTTAAGACGTAAGACGCAAGTTCTCCTTAAGTAAGCTCGAAGTGATCCGAGCGAGTTTTTCCTGACTGTAACAAACTTTCCAAACGAGTGTTGGGCGAAACCGTTTGTGAATACTATTTTTTCGAAGCGAGAACCTCGCTTCTTAGCTCCACTTTAATAAAACTCGACTTTATCTCGAGCGAGCAAAATCCTGTAATATGCCCCCTGGTGGAAGCAATTTTAAAAAATAGGTGTTCAAGTTATCTTCCGTCAAGCTAAGTAAATAAGCTTTTTAAAAGCGACATCAAACCCTTTTGCATTCATTGGCATGTTATACGCAGAAGAGTAAAAAAATGTCCCGAGTTATAAGTAATTTTTGCCGTTTTTGTTATCCAAATTTTATGCTAATTTATTAAAATTTCCGATGAAACTGGGATGTTTTAACAGAAAACATCGTTAATTTTGGAAATCAGTTTAAATTTAAAAAAAAATTAAGTATTTTTAAGTCTATGCGAGTACTACAGTATTTCTAAAATTTTTTACATGCTAAGCATAGGATATCGCAAAAATTTGCACTTTCGCCATTTCAAAGTCGAGAATTTTGTGCAAAACTTAGTTTTTTTGTTCAAAATTTTGATAATTCCATAGAAAACAACGTTAACTTTTATAATCAATTTGAATTTTGAAAAAAGGTGAATTATGTTTCGAGAAATTCAATTTTTGGTAACACTTGTCGGCCTTTTTCCATTATAAAAGATAGGAGATGCGAGAAATTTTGGACACATTTTTGCCTGCATGAACGCTTAACAATGGAACAAATAATGGACAATATACTAAATATAGTGTTCTCGTCATTCTCGGATGCCTGGGTAGTATTTTTCTTGAGATGTAGTTATTTAAAATAATCATGCCCAATAATAAACTTTCTTGCACAGATCTAAGCAACGATATTTTGAGCTGTTTGCTTTCATCAAACAGCTGCCTTAAACACATCTAAACCAAAAATATTCCCCAGCCCCTGTTAGTAAGCCAAACCTGGTAAGCCCTAATGGCATGCACATTGCGCAGTGACAGAGGCTTTGTAGGGAACAAACTTTGCCGTGCTTAATTTGTGTCCATCTTGTGTCGTTGCTGCTTCATTGTTTCAGCATTCGTGCCAAACCATCTAAAGACGGAATCGAAATTATCTGTTGTACTAGAACTCGTGCAAGAAGGACTGGTTTGCACCAACAACGCAATTCAGATACAAAATTGCAATTTTGACATAAAACTTTACACTTCGCAATAATTTAAAAAATTTGTTCATTTTTTCAATTTTTAGTGAGAAGTGCGTAGGCCCAGATTAATATTATCCGGAGCTTAAAACTCTTCAAATGGATTTTCAAAACAAAAAAGGTTTTCAAAAAAGAAAGGTTCTTGTCTCAAGTGCGGCTATTTGGTATATCCAGTATCATAGAATAACCAAAATGACTAAAGCTTCTAGTATAGGCACTTTTTTCCAGTTTGCTGTACTTTGACACTGGTATGAAAGATATTTTAATAAAATTTCTGCTTTTTACAACAGAGTAACTTTACCCGAGTTTTGAAGTATTACAATGCAATCAAATACACGTCTTTAATAAAATGCTGGTAATCAAAAAAAACAATAGCGTGCCAGAGAGGGAAAATAAAGTATAAACAACTAAACTTTTTCAGTAATTCTGCGCCAGATTTTTTTTTCGGAGAGAAATGGACTAAAAATAGTTTAAAGCATTTTTTGAAACATTTATTTTGGAGGGGGGATAATTTGTTAAAAATATAACTTACAAATTAGTAAATACTTTCAAAAATGGTAAAAATAAGCGATCAAATGTGATCGTTTGTAGAAAAAAGCATAATAGATTTCATCTAATAACGTCGAAAGATAAAAAGAGAATATAAGCTTGAAGGATAAAAAGGGGTCTTCAGTATTAGAAAATGGCCAATCATTTTCCCCAAATTTTGTTTTATTGGTCCCCTACCCCAGTTGTCTTGCTCTGTAAAATGTAGACGAATTAGATCAACACTTGTGTTTTTTTTTATTTATAGGGTTTTAGAATCTGCCAATTAGAATTAGATTTAGAATTAGAACATATATGAGAAAACAATATATATGCATCGTTGAAATATTGATATCGTGTTTTTTTGGCACAGAACCCTCGGACTGCTGCAACTCCCAGCCAGTGCAACATACAAGGCCAGTCATCAGTGTGCCGATGCTGCTGCGATTGGGACGAATGTGGACGATTGAGCGACGACTGCTCAGGTAACATCGTGCTTTGCCTATACAGCACAGTTTACGCAAATAAAGCAATAACGCATTGGAGTACGATATATCACTTCCAGTGGCGTCGCTTGGGGGGCGGCCCGCTCCGGGTGTCCGATTTAAGGGTGACATCATATTGTGATGTGAAATCATAACTCCATTGATTTGCGGTGAAGACCTTTTTTCCATCTTCATTTGGATCAAAAACCAAGCGGCGAAGATCTTTTTTTTTGGATTTCACCTATTTTTGGACCAAAAACCTACTAATTTGACGGCAAAGACTTTTTTTCTTTTTTTTTTGGTCTTCACCTAATTTTGGACCGAAAATGGGTGACACCAAGAAATCCCGCCCACGGTGCCACCACCCGTAGCAACGCCACTGATCACTTCTACCCTTTTTTAGACCAGTAATTTGAGTCTTTCTATAGTTAAATTTTCACATATTTTTGACCTCATTCTAAATAATCATAATTTGGATTTTGTTATAAATTACGATTAGTAAAAACGTCTTCATACAAATCAACATAGTAATACAGAAAAAAAAAAGCAAGAAAAGTCAACTAATTGCTTACAAAAGGATTGTACCGACTCGTGTTTATTCTTGTTATTTTATGCCAAGATTGGCATTTTTTTTACTTTGTTCCTAAATTTTGAGGAAAAATGAGCCTTGTGTTTTTATAAGATTGCTCTTATAAATTCATTCCTAATCGTCGCTGATTTACATCCTTTCAAAACTTTATCTAATGTGTTGGCTCTTAAAGGTTTTAGAGACGATTTATCTTGAAAAGACTTTTCAGCCTAATTTTTGAGTTTAAATGAATAAATAATAAGAATGATGTAACAACTTTATGACTAGTTAGTACAGTTTTTGAGAAAAATTTGATGAAATTAAATAAACGTTGCATTTTTGAGTTTTTCGAGATTCCAAATAGGTATATAGGCTACTGTAGACCACGTTTATAAAATTAATCAACCTTTTTTTATCGAATGCAAACAACTAAAGACCTTTTTGTTTTGTGTTTTTAGATTGATTTTCGCGACGTTTGATCACTTCCACATTAACTAAAATCGTGAATCCAAAACTTCCTCCGTAAAAAGTTAATGTGTTTTTATTAGAATCATGTTACAAAAAGCCAACATTAGACTCGTAAACAAGAGGAAATCATGTTTAAAAACCATACCTAATAAGCGGTAGACAGTGCAAACTCTTAAAAGAGCACTAAAACTATAACATTTAAGTTTTGTAGCAAAACCTATTCTAGCATGTTGGAAACACCTCAAACAATAAGTTTTTAGTTGTCGCTGCGCAATAAGTTATCGTACTTTTACTCTCAAAGTTGGTAGATTCCTTCTGCTTTTGCCACTTTTGCAAGTTGTGCGCTGTTCACTGGCAGCTAGCTTAATGTTATAAATGCTATTATATTTCAACATTTTGTGGTCAAGTGTTCAGGTCAATTGCTGTTTCAAGTACATCACGAAAATTGAGAACAAAGACTAAACTGCAAAAAATTGCATAAACGATCTGTGTCTTGCTCAAAGCTGCGTTAAACAATTCATTCTTTCTGTAATTGTTGTTGTTACTGCTGGTTCCTGCAAAAAGGAGCACAGTGCAGCAGAAATGCTAAACCACACAGAACTCCAGCTGACAGGAGAACTCGAAAAAGAAAAGTGGCAATTTACTCCCTCTCAACATTCAAGAAGTGGGTGCCCAATCAACGCACAAGGGCCACTCGCTAAAGGGCACTGTCGCTTACTATATAGCCGTCGAGAAAAATTCACAGCCCGCGCGTAAAGATTCAAAGCGAATAGAAGTATTTCTCAACCGAAAGCTAATTTACCCTTTGGACATAAGATGAAGACCCCAAAAATTGTTTTTTGTTGTTTCTCGTGAAATTAAAGTGTACACCAAATAAGGTATATAAGTCCTCAGTAAAATCGGGCCTGATTTTTTTCCCAAATTTAAGACGTAATTTGTTCCTGAAAAATCACAATCTCTGCTTCAGATCAAATTTCAACCAGCACCGGCCCCCTAGTTAGCGCCCCCCCCCCATCAAAAAAATTCGGCCTAGTCACCTGTTTCCCCCTGGCTCTCCTTTTATTGGCCCTGCTTCTAACTTCGCAAGATCATGCATACGAATTAAACTATACTAGCAAAAACGAATATTAAAATCCGTAGAGGAATCCGCATGTGTTTTCCTAACTGTTTTGTAATTGTTGTTGACAATTAAATTCACAAAACAAAGTTAGTTTCAAGCAAGGCTTACATTTATCCTGAATTAACAAAAACAATAAGAATCTCGGTCATTGTTAGAACAGCATACTGTATCACTGAAGTCATTGCACAAGACTTAAGAGCAAAAGCTATCGAAAGCGATTTGATTAATGTCTTCCAAAAATTGATTTAACTAATCAATCTTCCGAATAGTGAGAACGCTCTCTTCCCTCTGATCGACTTTGTGGAGCTCCACTGCGAGCCGACGTCGGTTTTTTAGGAAAATGATGCAATTTAGGCCAATTTCAATCGGGGAAACCTGCAAATAATCACAGTGTGAGAGTGTTTAATGCTACGCTAGTACAGATATAGACCAAAATTTCTCAAAGGGGCCATGGATCGGTTTTTCTGGGATCACTAGCCAGAACTACTTCTATTGAGAAATACTGAGAAAACTCAAAAATACAATGTTTATTTATTTTCAACAAACTTTTCTACAAAAACTGTACTAATTGGTCGTAAAATTATTACATCATTCATATCGTTTATTCATTTTAACTCATAAATAAGGCTGGAAAGTCTTTTCAAGATAAATCTTTTCTAAAACCAAAAGCTAACACATTAGCAATCATTTTTTAAACGTTTCGGTATTAACTTATATCATCTTCAGGGATTTATTTGAAACCTCAATATTTGGAGTAAGAATCTGACCACTTACCGCTTCACCATACCCGCAGTTTAAATGCATAACATTGCAAAAGGAGTTGATTACAAGTAACAATAGGAAAATGATTTCAATGTCCTTTATATGGTCAATTTTTTGCCCATTATGCACAGGAAAAAATGTATACATCAAACAGCCATTTGTTTAGGCGGTGACGCGCTTGTCTCTGAAATGGGAGGTCTGAAGCTCAAATCTCCGCCCGATTAATTTGGAGACTCTACGGCTCACCACCGCTGCGACATTTCTTGGAAAGGAGCTGTGTTACCCCCAAGCGAAATAACAAGAAAAGAAGAAATGAATCATGCAAACTTGTTACATGCTTCGCGGCATAACAAATCAAGTATAAAAAATATTTGATTTCATTTTTTAGTGAAAGTCAAATGCCTAAATGGGGATTTGAAAACGTGTGTATTTTGGTAATCAGTTTCTATGGTTTATGTATTTTCACCAAAAATTCAGTACGCATTGCGCTCGAGTCAAAACAAAAAATAACGGCGTCGATCCAAACAGTGTGAAAACAGGAAAACTGCTGCGCGAAATTAAGAAATTCTTGTCCTGCTCATATATTCTCGTGACTTCCTAATTTCGCGCTTAAACTCTATAAATTAAACGAGAAAATTGTTTATTTTTACAAGTTGAAATTGTCATCATTAACACCGCAAGATGAAGATTGCAATTCTGCTACTTGCTATCGTCGCTTATACGAGCGGTAAGTCGTTTAAATGTGATTTTGAAAATGTTTTTGGGCTTTCTGAAATAGTCACTTCGTGATTGCATTGCATTGTATTTGTATCACAAAGCCATTATAATTATTTTTGTAAAGAACCTTTATACTAGTTACTAAAGTTTGTAGCTCAATGTTTGGCATTTTGAAATCGTTGAAAAAGCATTGAAAAATAAACTAAAGCGTTTTTTCAAACAATGACTTAAATTTAGGAGATATCGCATCAGTGCTGCAAGTTAGAATTTCGTTTTTTCTCAAACATTATTTAACCGTGTTTCACAACTGGTTTGAAAGTACCTGAAGACTACAAAACATAAATACTGTTAGGGAGGATACCCCAATTTTTGGAAAATGACATTTTAACTGCAACCATGTTGGGAAGATCTCTTAAACCTTGAAGTAAATACTTCAGAAACGATAGGTCGTACAAAGCTGAAATTTGGTAACTTTATTTTTTGCATGCTTTTCTTTTTTTTATTTTGCGCTTTTTTGCGAAATGTAAAACATTTTAGCATGATTCAGCTGATAGTTTGCAGTTGGAATCAAGAACAGGTGGCAAAGCGGACATATAAAAATGAGCATTAAGTTCTTTCCACGTAATTACAGTAAAATAATAACTTTTTCATTTCTAGCACTCCGCTGCTGGACCTGTGAGAATGTGAGCTCACAGGAGTGCGCTCGAAACGGATTCGTGCAACAGTGTAAACCCAATGAGGTAAGAGTTACAATTATGGATGACGCAGTGGTAAACAATCGGACTCAAGCTCGCAATAGCGAAGGTTCGATTTTCTGCTCTTGCAGATTCCGCATGTGCGTGTAAATACTTTTGTGTTTATGAAATTGCCTTCTTAATAATTTATCTTCGTCCTGTGGTAAAAAATCATTGAATAAAGATTCGAATTCTGTGGGAGTGTGTTTTTCGCATTGCTTGTTTTAAGTAGTCACCGTTCTGGTCGCTCTTCCCTGGGCTCCCGCGCTGGTAGCCTTCAGGCCAGAGAGCACGCAAAACGATTAAACATTAAAAACTCTAAGTTAAAAGCATAAGTTAAAAGCATCACAACGAGTAAAAAGTTTGTAAATTGCGGGTGTGAAATTTCGAATTCAAAAACGGACGCGTCTCGTTTTTTTATGCGATAAACCTGGTGAAAAATTATGAATATGTTATAGTAAAGCATAATATAACTATCTCTATCTGAGTTTTCGCTTTCGTAGATGGCTTTATTTTAAGTGAATGTCTTTGTAACAACTGCTGTTTTGTAAAAATAATGTTGTTACCGATTTTTTTTTTAATGTACATTTTGGAATTTTCTTTGTTTCTGTTTCATGTTTTTCACTTAAAATTGACTCATTAAAAACGAATTGATAGTTTTGCCACAGCCCAAATTGTTTATGATCAAGAAATTATGCCTTTGTCATACAGCGACAACATAAATTAACCTTGACTTAATTATATTTTGTTGTTTTTTCTTAAGACTGCCTGGACTTTGACGACAACTATATACTGTTTGGCCTCAATCTTGATAATTTTAATGTACAGAGGTTTTCCCAAAAACATCTGTAGAATTCGGTAATCGAACCGAAAGCAGCAACCTTTCGATCACTTCGTCTAAGATATTTACCGTTAACTTTTAAGCTATACCGTTTAAGCTAATTCAGATACCAAAACATCAATTAAAATACCAATAGTTTAAAATTTGTAACAACTTTGATGTTCTGATATTTCATCAACCATAACAAAATTTTAACAAAACGAAAAAAGCAATGATAATGATTTTTTCATCATAACTTTTTCAGCACTCATGCCAAACCACTCAAAGACGTGATGGCAACACTTTCTTGTACTGGAAATCATGCAAGCAAGGATTGGCTTGCACCAACAACGAAATTCAAGTAGGTTGAGAGAAAAACAATACGTTAAATTGCTAAATTTGTGAAAAAAAGACAGCAAAAATTCTTCCCCGCAGGGCAGCAAATTACAACAGTTGATCCCGAAAATTTGCACTAAGTTTTTTACTGCTTTCTAATCACACAATTATTGGCAAATAAACACAGCTATATATTCAATTATATCTACTAACTAAAGTGTAATTTGTTTTAAACAAAAAAAAGAAAGCTTTTGCATCCCTACCTGTTCAAAAATGGTTGAAGAACAACCTAGGTCGTTTTTATCAAACTCTCAAGTTTTATGAAAAGAAATGTTTAAAATGTTAAACAAAAAAAGAAATTAAGCAACTTGTGCTTCCGTAAGAAAAAATGAATAAATTTGTATTACATAGCAGATACAGTCATAATAAACTGCTTTTGAGTCAAAACAATGCAAAGTATTAGGTTTTCATCTAAATTACACAGAACCCTCGAGCAGCCGCAACCCCAACTCAATGCAACACACAAGGTCATTCGTCGGTGTGCAGATGCTGCTGTGACTGGGACGAATGTGGAAGATACAGCGACGACTGTTCAGGTATTTGCATTGCGTGTTTGATTTATATGCAGCTTGTGCTGTTTTGAATCATGTTCACGTTAAGGCCCCGTCTACATGTACTATTAAAAACAAAGGTGAAATCGACGACACAACGTTCGAGACCAAGGCCAAATACTTAAACTTCGGGGCCAAGGGCAAGAACTTCAAAAAGTACTCTCAAAGAGTATATTTTTTAGTTAAAAACAACAATAATGCAAGAAGCAGTACAAAATTTTGAAGCGCCGTTACTGTTAGTATTAGCGAAAATTACATTTCATTACAAGGCTAGAAGTTGTTTAAGTGCATGCTTTAAATCATGGTGATGATTTTATCACTATCACAAATGTAACATATCATCACATCATTAATAACGTTTCGACAACACTTTCTTGAATTTATCATAACGTTATTTATAATAGCGTCATTTATTATGTCATAACGTCATTTATAACGTCAATTAAGCATAACGCCATCATATCGTAATTGGTAACGTGTCGTCATTTATAATAACAACACGATTTTCTTGAATTTTTTTTTCAAATGTCAGCTTATAATCTGCTTATGCCTTTTTGTCTTGTCTGATCAATTTTCAAAGTTTTAAGGGTTACCTGTGAAAATATTAACCAAATAGAAAATTGATTGCAGCAAAACCTTTACCTTCTTTAAAACGTTGATAATGTATGAGCGAGGCAAAATTGTCCCGAAACGTTTAAAGTAGATGGTTAAATTGCTAAAATGAAAGACACTAATTAAGAATACCTCATTTCTTATTATTTTTTAATTTCAGACCGTCCATCCACAACCCCAGAACCTACCACAATACGTGAGTGAACTCGTGCTCTGCAGTTTTCCAGTCGATTACGTGCTTGTTTTTTAGATCAGTTTAGTAATTTTTAGCATAATTCTTTAAACGTTGGTTGAAAAGTAATTGTATGATAATTGGTGAATTACAGCAGAAAGATTTTGGATACATGTATATATTTCTAAGCTGTTTGCTTTTCTCACGTGTCACACGTGCCAAATTACTGCACTGTAGTACATAGGCTGTGTTACTGACATCTTTAAAGCTTAAGTTCTTAAATGCAATAAATTGAGTATGGTGGTATCGCATTGATTGCATTTGTGTAAGTTAATTATTACACTGTACAATACAGTATTGAAATTGAATGTTTTTGAGAGTTTTAATTCGGATAAACAGTAAATTTTTGTAATGTGTAAATTGAACAGCAATGTAAGCTAAGCTACGCTAACATTCAAGCAAATGTTTAATGTTTTAGAACTAAACTGATAATTCAGCGAATACGTACTTAGCATTTTTTAAGTTTGTTCTTTCCTTGCGTTAGCAAGATTTAGCATAAAACTGAGAAGCACGTTATTATGATTGCCAGTATCAAGATGTTGTTATGTCTAATAAAAGAAGCAATCTGAGTGTGTTGAAAAGTTGGAAGTCTCTCAAATTTAAAAACTCGTAACTGACCATAAGTCACTGTACTTGAAGCAAGGTTTTAAAGTTGCCTATTTTACTAAATAGCTCCAATAGGGTAAAACTGTAGACTAATGCATTGTGTTATGCTTTTAGGTAATCCTCCACTCTGTGAAGATCGACCAGAATGGGTAGGACCTCCAGGTACAATTGGAGAAATAATCTGCCCTCCATCACCACTTGATACCGGCTATCCTATTGGACACACTTGTGCATACGTTTGCCCCCCTGGTAAGTTTGGACAATCTAAATGGATGCAATGACACCAGCACGAAACCAGGATTTTGTTGAAGGGGGAGAGTTGAATTAAAGTTAGAAATCTTCTGATTAAAAGATGCCTCAAATGTGCGGCGTTCTAAGCAAACTGGTGTAATTCAACCGTATAACAAACGAGGGTCTGAAGGAAGCCGCTGGTCTATTTCTGCGACTTTTCGAGAAACAATCGCTATTTTTATTGGAACACATTTCGCACTTTCATAAAGCCACATGAAGTAACTAACTTTGATCAGATTTGAAATCCAATTGAAGAATTAAATTGTCCAGACCTTAAGTCTTCCGTAAGCTTCCTTATCCCTCCAGGCCAAGTCCAAAACATTTGCTTGCATTTTGAGTTTAAAGCTTTTAAGTGACGTGGCACAGGGGCGGCTAAAGCTATCTTCGCCCCTCCACTGGTTTCGCCACTGAATTACACTTATATTGCTAAAAGCTCAATTATGCATGTTTGAACAAGTTATTTAGCTAAAAATTGCACTACGTTTACCGAAATAAATAAATAAATGAATAAAATGAATTATAATGATGATGCTAATTACAATAATTCATAGGTGGGCACAAGTCCGTTAATCGTTAATCCGTTAATAACGAAGTTAACTTTTTCATTAACTCGTTAATCCGTTAAAAAGTTTTTTCATGTTAACAGACTAATTTAACTTTCGTTAAGCTCTGTTAACGGACTAAAGTAACTTCCGTTAAGATCTGTAAACACCCGTTAAGGTGTTTATCGGTAGTATTTTGCACCTTTCATTCATCGCACTGGTACAAACCAGTATGCTCTGGTAACACTTGCTGTGTATTAGAACGAGTTTTATAGAAGAGAGCGAATCAAGAAGCTTTTTTGCGGCAAATAATAAGCTGCAGCCTCATACGTCTATTAATTATCGCTGATTACAATTTCCAAAGATTTTCCGATTGCAGCTTCGTTAGTGCATTTGAACTTATTTTTATCTTGAAGTTAGATTAGACTGTAAAATATAACTTCCAAAACACAAAAAGACCACCATAGCAATAGATATTTCCTTACAATCCGCTCAACAGCGTCAATGCGTGTTCTAGAAGCGAGTAAATAAAAAGGAATGTAAATTACCCGCAAAGTGTTAACGAATTAACGGACTTTATTAGCTTCCGTTAATTAAAGCTGAAAATAACGGATTAACGTTAACGGAGGTGTGAAGTTTGTTAACGGACTAGTGGTTTAGCGAAGCTAACGTTTTGCATTAACTTGCCCACCTACGCAATAATGATAACAAAAATAATAACAACAGAACAAGAAAATCACAATGATAACAATTACAGCAATAATGACACTAGTAATTACAACAATAATAGTGGTATTGCAAGTATTTAATTTACTGTGATTTTATAGATTTTGAACACGTTGGTCCTGAGCAAACTAGTTGCATCAATCGTACTCGACCAGGGGACATTACCACAACATACGAGTTCTTTCCTCCCAACCCATGTTGCGAACGTAAGTTGAATTTGACCTACTTTAGTTATTTAGAATTGATTTCCATAAAGTTAATCTAAACTTTCTCTTCAGATGAGTTACGGACAGATCTTTTTGATGACAATCTTTGTTTGATTTGAAATGTTGTAAACAGAACGGTGTTAAGGCCAACATAAATTTTGTATTGATGGTTTTTTAGAATAATTGCACTTAAATCAAATGCATTCAGAAAAGATTGAACATGTAGATATTTAGGCTAGTAAAGCCGCAGCATAATTCATCTCGTAAGCGTAATACTTGCAAAATAATGCTAAAAGTAATTAGGCTAATGTGTTATAAAGAATTTGATTGAATCAATATGGCTACAGCCCCCACAATTATTCTATTATGGAAAAAGCAAACAAAAAGAAGATCGATTGGAGGAAAAATAATTGGTCTTTTTGATTGATTGTTAAAAATAAATTATTTAAAACTATATCACCTTAAAATTTGTTTTTCTTTTGGGCGGTTTGAACTATAGCTAAACACTAATGTACGTGGTTTATCATCAATAATGTATATCGTATCCATTCTAACTGCTGGTAATCGTCAGTAACACATCACTAAGTAAACAAATTTCTAAACGTCTAAAATAAATATTAATTTAAAGTAATATTAGCTTTGATAAAAATTATCAAGTTTGCAGTTTTTACTGTACCAAAAATTGAAAAAAAAATGTTTTAAAACATTGGTTTTTAGCGCCTTGCGATCCGAACAGAGAAGCCGATCTTTTATTCGTTGTTGATCGATCTTCTTCAATTCGAACTGACGAATGGGAAGACATGCTCGAATTTATCAGAGATGTCATCGTGTAAGCATCATTTATTTCTTACACGGGCAATTTGACCCAGTGCATTTTTCACGGGGAAGGCAAAATTGTCTATCTATCTAAGTTATTAGAACTCATCGTAACACCAACATTGATATGCAGATTGGTGTTCACCAAAATTTTTTTAAAAAACTGGTTTAGAGTTGATGACGTAATTATAGTGTGACGCTAGGGCCGTATTTTGAAAAGGCACCGTTTTTTAATGACGTCATAGGTGGCATAAATTTTGCACATAGGTGTGTTTTTGACGCAAAATTGTAAAATACCTATATCAAAGAGATTACGTTACAAGAATGTTGTATGACGTCATTTAAGTTTCCAAAAAATGCTCTAACTTCGGAAAGTGATTTCGGTAAATTTGAAACTTGAAAAACTTTTCTTTATCTTGACAACTTCAAAATTTTAGGGTTATTTGTGAATGAATTTGACTCAATGTTAAATAAAGTTGAAGAAAAAGGCTGTTTTCTGAAAAAATTCATCACGGAAAAACCGAAAGAGGGCATTTTTATCCTAAAACAGTACTGCTAATCATTTAGCCTATAATGGATTTAGTGAAGTCTGTAGCTGAATTAATATGTAGACTCTACAGTCTACACTTGATTTTATGTCAAGTCAACTTCAAAAATAAAAATTGGCGTCCCCAGCCTCCATGGTTGACTTTCAGCATTGAACATGGAACAGAGAGGAATATCATTGTTAAAGCTGGATGCAATAAACGTTACTTTGAGTTTTGTCTTATTCGTAGTGACCTACAGTCGACTGGATAGAGTGTTTTCTCCTGCAACGATTGGTTTGGGTTTGATTCCCGACGGAGTCCATCCAAAAACTATAAAAACTCAAATTCACAGCTTTTTGCTTGACATCCAGCCACAAAAAAGGACAAGGTGAACCTCCCCGCACTGTGTGTGTAGTAGGTTAGTGTCGGCCGGACTCGTCCATTGTCTTTTGGCCAAGGCAATTTAGTTAGTAAAGATGCACAAAATTACAATCATTTCGCAATTTATTTTGCAAACACATCTTTTGCAGGGCTGTTTTTGATGAGATTTTATTTATTTATGTATTTTTTCAATTCTGCTGTATTTTTTGCAGTGTAGTCAGCGAAAGGAATAGCATAATCCAATACGGTGTGGTCGTCTTTGGTGATGGAGTCAAAACCGATTTGAACATTCCATTTAGTTCTGCAACAGACAGCCTGCTGGATGAGATAGTCAATATTCCATACAATATTGAAAGAGAAGAAGGTAAGTTTAAGTACCATTATTGTATACCTACATCACAAATTACTTTTCAAGTTTTAAACCATCATAATCCATTAAAAATGTTACAGAACGTTTTTAGTGCTGCTCTGTAAATCTCTTTTTTGACATAGGCCTACCTTGTTAAAAATAAATAACTAAAGCACAAAGATAAGTCTCTGTGGCTCAAATGAAACAATGCAAAGGAATTTACTTATTGTTCTTTGCAATTACACTTAGAAATGTGATGCTGATGCTAAAGACTGTTCTTTATTCAATGCGTCACTAGTGTGCGCAAGCTACAGCTAACTTGTCTATATCTTTTATGATCTTTGCCCAAGCATGTCTATGATCACAGCATCACGAAATAAACTGCAGCTCTTTCTGGGTTATGTTTGCCAATCATCAGAACAAAGACCGCTTGGCATTATCAAGGAAAGTCACATCAAACCTTTTACTATACTCGCTGTATTACGCCGAAACGTGTAACGAGTTGGTGTAGATCATCTCCGCGTCATTGCTTCCAAGCAGCACAGCTTTTTTTGAAAAAATGTTGCAGCGGTGGCGAGCCGTTGGCAACCTTTGACCTTTGACTTGAACCTTTGACCTTCCGCTTCATGGACTAACGCGTTACCGCTCAACCAACTGGCTGGTTTACCACGGAATGTAAACGATAATGTCTTTATCTAACAACGTCTCATTACAAAAGTTGGGAAACCAAACAGGATGCTAAACATTTTTCAATCGCTAACCAATGCTTTACCTAGCTGTACTTCTGCTGCCACCAAAAATGTACATTAGTGAATGGAAGTAAAATATTCAATTTTGACTGGCAAACATATCTCGAAAAGAAACAAAATTTATTTAATCTGCCTTCACATTCATCGCTTTTGATTAGCAATTAAATAGCAAATTTTGACAAAGTGTTCAACTGTTCATGGAGGATGGAAACTTTCGTTACCATATTAACAAAAATGCCTCCGGCAAATACGTATACAGTATTAGGTTTATTCAATCGTTTTTAGTAACTGTTCCTTCAAAAAATAACTCTTCATAAAAAAGCAGAAATGAATCAAAGCTAAAAACCTTTAGACTCCGTCTACATTGGATGTAAAATTGTGTGTGTGTTGATAAAAATACACTAAGAATATACGCTAGTACGCTCACGATTTTCCGCCCAGAATTACAGACCTGACCATATAGAAAAGCCTGCAAAGATGGCAGGTTGAATATGCTAAAACATTAGATTTCTGGGATGTAATATCATCAGTTCATTCGCAGGTACTGACACAACGGAAACCCTTGCGTTTGTTACCGATAATGTCTTCGGTCCCGGTGCAAATTTTGGGGATCGTGCAGGAAACGAAAACCTCGTTGTTTTCTTAACCGACGGTGTGTCAACTGACGGTGTTCCCGGCAACAACGTCGGTACAGAAGCTCCCAGGCTCCACGCCGTCACAGAAACGGTAAGGTTTGGTGATAATGTGACGCTGATTAGCTTTAATGTTTAGATCTTTGAAGTGACGTCATCACAGTTTATATGAATCTGTAAGTCGAAAACCCCAGATTTTTAAAATTGCAATGCTGAAAAATAAAAATGCAGCTCATCAGACATACAAGCAAAAATATGCAATAAAAACACGATGTTTGCCACGACTAAATCTACAATAGCAAGAATCACTAACTTAAGTAACAGTTCATTATGTTTGTGACAACGCCGAACCTCTTGGAACATCCTTAAACTTTTTCGCCGGTATACATAGACAAATCTTGAATTTTCCCATACTTCTGCTGATAAGATAGATATTGCAGGGTCCCGGCAGTTAGACTGCTGCAGTTTCAAGCAGCTTTGTCAAGCTTTATTTGAATCAAACAGCCTATTACACAAAAAAACAAACAACAAACCTATATTATTTTTTTAGGTTTACTCAGTTGGAATTGGATTTGATCGCATTGTTCAAGACGAAAACCGAGAGCGAGCTGTGGAGGAACTCCACCAAATTGCCGAAGATGCAGATAATGTCCTCACAATTGAGCAATTCGATCAGTTGAACGAACTTTTGGAGGACGTGACCCAAATTGCTTGCGACCAACTTTGCGTTGCTTAAGCTCTCAAGAAGTTGAAATCAGCTTTCTACTCGACTATGGCGCTTAGTTTTTACTTTTTATACTCAGAATAAATCAAGATTATGCACAAAATCAGTTTTGTTGACTGAAAAACTAGGTTAAACCTCAGACAAGGTCGAAAAACGTAGACAAATTTCAAAAACCATGGCCGACGTTTAAGTGGAAACACTGCATGAACATTACAGTCGAAGCTGCCGAACGTTATTTTCAACTGATTAGTGGTCAAGTGAATAGAGCATGTGTTACTGAAAAGGGTAGACTCGGGTTCGATTCCCCGTTGGGTCAAACCAAAGACAATAAAAATCGGTATGCTTAGCTTCCCTGCTTGACGTTCAGCAATAAAAAGGGAGGGAGTGAAGCCTCCACCGTGTGTGATAGACAGGTGGGCAGGTGGCAGCTTGGCTGAAAACCGAAAGTTCCCTTTGCTGTCTTCTGGCCGAGGCAACTTGGCGAATAAAATGCAATTACAATTATTGCTAGGTCGATTGTCAACACAGTCATAAAGATGTTTAGCTATTAAGGTACGTTTACACTGGTCACGAAACAACGCGAAGCAGCCAAAATATGACTAGTTGACGACAGCTTGCTAAAGGTTTTAACCATAGGTGGGCACAAGTCCGTTAATCCGTTAATAACGAAGCTAACTTTTTCATTAACTCGTTAATCCGTTAAAAAGTTTTTTCATGTTAACGGACTAAATTAACTTTCGTTTTATCGTTAATATCTAGCAACATTCATTCATCGTACCGCTACAAACCAGTTTGCATTTGTAACTCTTGTTGCGTATTAGCACGAGTTTTATAGAAGAAAGCGAAGAAAGGAGCTCTTTTTTGAGGCAAATAATAACCTGCAGCCTCATAGGTCTATTAATTATCGTTGTTTACAATTTCCAAAGATTTTCCGATCGCAGCTTTGTTGTGCTTTAGAACTTATTTTTATCTTGAAATTAGACTAGACTGTAAAATGTAACTTCCAAAACACAAAAAGACCACCATAGCGATGAATATTTTCTAACAATTAGCTCAACAGCGTCAATACGTATTCTACTGTAGAAGCGAGTGAATAAAAAGAAATCTAAATTACACGCAAAGTGTTAACGGATTAACGGACTTTATTAACTTCCGGTAATTAAAGCTGAAAATAACGGATTAACGTTAACGGAGGTGTGAAGTTTGTTAACGGACTAGTGGTTGACGAAGTTAACGCTTTGGATTAACTTGCCCACCTATGGTTTTAACCGGTCGCAAACTTCGCAAGCGGTTGCTTAACTTCGCTGGAACAAAATTGTTTTTGAATAGCTGGCCTATTTTGAACTAGTGACGTAAGCGACCTCGGGTGAAGGTTGCCAACCTTTCCAGTGTAAACGCACATTTATTCTTTAAAGTTGGAAAACCATTGATAAATATGCAAAGGGCGACGAATCGGCACCCGCTTAGAAGTTGACCTTTTTTCCAAACTTTCCAATTGACACTTTGACTTCTTCCCACGTAAATTTGCTGCTCGTTCGAAGCCACCTAGCAGAGGTAATTGTCGTAAATCGTCTTATCATAAGACGCAACAACTTGACCAGAATGCGATTTGAACCCAAATCATTCGATCAAGATCGTCGTAAAAACGACGCCAAACCCACTTAGCCACGCTGTCGACGTGCTGTATAGCCAGGCTGCTGACATTTATCGAGCTGCTTCACAACACCTATTGATCTTTAGACGAATTGCCTGTTTTTACTTTGTTTTTTTATTTTTTGTCTATTAACAAACGAAACGACAAGTTGTGAAGAATTCACACACAGCACCTCTCATGATGACGCGCATCTGTACTCATCGTTTCCATCCTTTTTAAAATAAGGTTAATAAAAAAAAGGTTTTCATTTTTGCTCTGTAACAAATCTGTACCAATATCTGACAATAGATAAACTTAGAGTATGTTAGCACCTTAGCTTAGGAGTAACTATATTCAAAAACACCTTAGGGTCATATAAATCAACGTGATTAACTTTGATCCAAGGATTAAGAAAAGTTTGGGGGAAGAGTTTAAACAAATGGGTGGGTGGACTGCTATAATTACGGTGGTATAAATTATGTCAAGAATAAAGCGTCTCTGAACTTGCGTATTTTCATCGATGTTCATCGGTATAGAAGATAGAAAATTGATAATCCGCTGATCCAAGTTAATCTAGGTTGGTACATATACGACCCTAAATATTCTTCTAAAATTTGAAAAAGCCCAATTTTAAGATCGTAATAAAAAGCTCTACTAGTTCAAGTGCTAACGCGTTCATCTCTGGAGTGATAGGTCTGAGGTTTTGATCTCACACCGGTCAAATAGGAAACAAAACTGTTGCCAATGGCTTGTCATCGTTGCCAGCAAAGCGCAAGTGCAATATGACGCGTGAAGATGGGAGGCGCCAACTTATTTCACGCTTTGGCGTGATGTAGTGAGTATCATAAAGATTTGATTTGATGTTAGAATTATAATATCTAAATTATATTATGCAGAGTTGTGAACGGGCCGACTAGTTCAGGCTCGAAACCGGCCCGGACCCGAAAATTAATTTGAAGCCCAAAACTTGCCCGAAAAAAACGAAAGTTTAGTTAGGTGTGAAAAATTTAGCAATGTAGCCGAGGTACTTTGATTATATTTTTGGGCACCTAAGACAAAAAGCTCATTTTACGCTTGATTTAAGCCCAAAATTTTGTGTACTTTAGGCCCGAACCCGGCCCGAACCCGACCTGAAAAGCCCGGCCCGACTTACAACTCTGATACTATGTACCAGTGAATAGTGATACAGATAAAAATTTTGGTTGGGTAAATAAACACTGTAGTCTTGAAGTTTTTACGATTTCATGACGTGCTAAGCTGAAAAGTTTAAAAGGGGGGTCATATACAAACCGTTATTCTCGTCGAAAAAAAATTACTGGTTTTCTGCCTATAGAACCGTATAGGGTATGGGTACAAATTTGGAAGTTGGCAGCACAAACTTCCTAATGGATTATTTGAAGAAATGCCGCCCGTACTGCTTTTCCCTGAGTTTTGTCGTTTCCTAAGAGACATGAAAACGTTTTTGAGACTTTTGAAAGTCTAGCGTTTTCTTCGCTTCGGTCAAGTTAACACTTTTTGTGTGAATACGTTGTCTTTTGTTGTTGATCACGATTTTTGAAATAGTCTTAACCCTATTTTACACGAGGTGTTCGACCAATGCATTTTACACAAAAGGAGGCGTTTTGCTCCCCAATTTAACTCCTAAACCAAAAGTCATGGAAACCCAAATTTGGTATGCGGGGCCGGGTGGTGTTCACCAAAATTTTTTAGAAAAATTGGTTTTGTGTTGATAACGTTATCATTATGACGTTACGGCCATATTCTTGAAAAATGACGTCCTTTTTGCGAAGACGTCAAGACGGTTTAAATTTTTGTACATATGTTTGTTGCTTGATATTGAATCATAAAACGCCCAAGTCAAATTAGTTACGTCACAAAAACGTCTTCAGACGCCATTTAAGTTAAGTATTGGTTAAAAAATGCTCAAATTTTGGAAAGCGACTTGGGACAACCTCAATAATTGGGACGCTTTTCGTTAGCTTAGCAACTTTAACTTTTTAGGATGAATTTTGACTCAAAATTAAGTTGATGCGAAATAAAAATCTTTTCTCTGAAGGGATTTATCACAAAAAAAACTAAAGCCTTTTATTTTTATAAAACTGTTATTAAAACAAAATTGTAGCGGCCGATTTACGCAACGAATGGATTAATTTTCACCATTTTTTTTGTTTTTCTTATTCATTAAACTGCGTAATATGTTG
Source organism: Trididemnum nubilum (assembly GCA_963965965.1). Lineage (NCBI taxonomy): Eukaryota > Metazoa > Chordata > Ascidiacea > Aplousobranchia > Didemnidae > Trididemnum > Trididemnum nubilum. The sequence goes on along the minus strand of OZ014477.1, from coordinate 10,610,340 downwards.
ACAATGGAATTAACGCACTGATTTCCCCTGAGATAAATTACAAAAATAAAATAAACAAAACCTGATGCTCAACATTCCACTTTTTATGCAAAACCAGCTTTAATACTGAATCAAGACTGTTAAGGGCTTAGGTTTAATAAACTCTTGGATAGTTTAGGTTTTTTTTGTCAAATTAATCTGAAGATAATTGTGTAAAAGCACTATCTAAAACAGATGAATTAAGAATATTTCAGTTAATTGATTCAACTTAAATGAATTTAACCAACTGGGTGGTAGGCATCTGCAACCACGCGTATTTAGGACATGCTATACGCAATACAGAAACTCCAAAAAAGGCTTTTCGCACTACTTGCGTAAAATTAACGCATAGGTCAATCACGTTTACGTCAGTATTTAAAGAAACAAGAGACTCTCATGGGCTCCATTCGACCGCCGTCTTAATCCAGTTCTCCAGTACTTACACATTAGGTCTTGGTGGGGAAAAAATAACAAAAAAGCAATAAAACAATATCTAAACGTGTACAAAACAATTTCTTGGCAAGTAAAAAAGATTCAATGAAGAACCAATGAAAACCACTACAGCACATTGCATAATGTGTACATAATGGTTATTCCATCACACTTTTTTTCTCTGTGGTTATAAAGTAAAAGTGAAGTGGTCAAGATATTATCGAAATTTGAAAAAAGCAATCTTGGTTGTTGACTAATATTGTTTACTTTGTTAACTAAGCCACCTCGCAAAGCCTGACTGTTTTCATAACAATTGTTTGATTATTTTAAAGACTCAGTTTATAGATATTTGCGTTTATCAGCTTTTGTTTATGCGCTACAGTAATTGCCCTACGTACTGTAAATGAGAGAATTGCGCTACTTATTAACCTCTTAATATAGAGGAATCAAATATCATATTTGTTATTGGGACTTTGCGCGCGCACGAAGTTTTTATGCTTTCACTCGGCCCATTTCATAGATGAGCATCAAAATTTTTTAATTTCATGATAAGTCAAAAACAGCAAAATGTGGAAAGCTGAAATTTGGACACAACATTACAAGTTTACAAAGCATCATGTTTGCCAATTTTGGGGGTCGAAGATTGCGTGATAATGATTTGGGGACCCTAAAACCGAGAAAAAACGGCTATTTTTGAGCCGAAATTTTTTTATTTCGCTTGTAACAAAAAAAAACGCTGAACGAGGAAAGTTGCAATTTGAACACAACATGGGTAGAGATAGAAAGTGTATGCGTACCAAGTTTGAGGGCTCCCAGTCACGTGACCAAAATTTCTGAGGCGGAAAATGAACAAAAAGTGGTAAATTTTGAAGTGGTATATCTCGGTAAGTAGTGATATTCTTTGAAAAAAGTTTGTGGTTTTTGAAAATACTAATCAGTACCTTTGTATTGGTCATGTTCATTTATTCCGTCTTGGATGTAATTTTTTCTTTTTTTTCTTTTTTTCTTTTTTTTTTTTTTCTTCTATCACTATCTGCTTTTAAACCACCAAACGCAGATGGATGATATCATGCAGTGGTATAGATTTTGAAACAAACTGGTGCACGCCTGAAAATGGGGGTGTCACGTCCGGGGATTCCCCCTAAAATGAGAACTGGAAAATTTTGAACTTTTGAATTGTTCAACGTCGATAAACCAAATTATCAGATTTGGTGGATATTATTGGTTACTAAAACATATTAGAAATTGGGGGGCTGTGATTGGGGGAAATGGTTGAAATGAGTCATACAAGATTCGGAAAATTTTTTTCACTCAACTTAAGTCAATCAAATCTTCGGAATAGATTAATAAAATAAGAAGTAAATTGTTGGTAAAATTTTGGATATCACAATTGGGAAATATTTGCTCAATACGTTTTTCAAATTCCAAACCTTTGTAATGATCATTTTTGATCAAGGCATGCCAACATCAGTTTCAGAATAGTAAAATATACACAAAAACATAAGATAATAATTTTTTGTGAGGGTTGCATTGCACCAATCTCCCCTAAATTTTGTTTTTTCACTTTGAAACCTTAGGGCTTCTACAAAGTAGAAGCTAGTCATGCAAATGCTCATGCACGATCCATTGCCTTTTTCTCATACATTTGGTTTAAATACGACATTTTGTCACTGCATTGTTGCAAGCTGGGCAGTGTAGTGGTTAGCATGCTCAGCTATCAACCCTCCACACCCAGGTTTGATTCATGGATGGGTAGTAAATGTGTGATGCAGTATGCAGGAACTGGGAAGGAAGTGCTTGAAGCTATCTTTTTTTTTTTTTGCTTTAAAACCTTGCTTTACTGTTAGGGTTGGGGCAGCAATGCCAGCCTGAGAGGATAGCAATTACGTAGCAGCAGCTTTTTAGCTTATGAAAGCGACGTACCGTTACGCTTGAGTGCGGCTCCCTGCATAACTTTTGCATGACTAGCTCCTTGTTGCAAACTAGAGTGGAGCAGAGAGGCTAATTTTTATGCTCCAGCTTTACTCTGATATTTCTTTAAATGAGGAGCTAGTCTTGCAAAACTTTCACAGGGAGTTGCACTCAAGTGTAACGGTATGTCGCTTTCATAAGCTAAAAAGCTGCTGCTACGTAATTGCTATCCTCTCAGGCTGGCATCCTTGCCCCAACCCTAACTGTAATGCAAGGTTTTGAAGCAAAAAAAGATATCTTCGTGCACTTCCTTCCCAGTTTTTGCATACTGCATCACATATTCCACTACCCATCCACAAATCCAACCCGGATGCAGAGGTTAGTAGCTGAGCATGATAACCACTACACTATGCAACTTGCATCAATGCAGTGACAAAATGTCATATATAAACCAAATGTTTGAGAAAAAAGCATGGGCTCGTGTGTCAGCATATGCATGACTAGCATCTACTTTTCAGTCATGCAAACGCTCATGAACGAGCCATTGCCTTTTTCTCATACATTCGGTTTATATATGACATTTTGTCACTGCATTGTTGCAAGCTGCGTAGTGTAGTGGTTATCATGCTCAGCTACTAACCTCTGCATCCGGGTTTGATTCGCGGATGGGTAGTGAATGTGTGATGCAGTATGCAAAAACTGGGAAGGAAGTGCACGAAGATATCTTTTTTTGCTTCAAAACCTTGCATTACAGTTAGGGTTAGGGCAGGGATGCCAGCCTGAGAGGATAGCAATTACGTAGCAGCAGCTTTTTAGCTTATGAAAGCGACGTACCGTTACACTTGAGTACGGCTCCGTGCGTAACTTTTGCACGACTAGCTCCTCGTTAGTTTGCACTTTGCAGCTCTGATTGTTGTGCTAATAGGCCGATTTTCAGTACAAGAATATACATATACCACTGCACTGTAGGCTTGCTGTACACTATACAGTATTTCAGCATTAAGTTTCTTCTGTATGATTCTTGCCATCTACAGTGTCAGTATCTACGTGCGGTAGGCCTAGGTATTTTTCTTTTTTTTGTGGAATGTAGGCAGAGGTGGGCAGAAGCGCACTACTGTACTAGCGACGCTACTGCTACTTTTTGAGTGGCACTGCTACTGCGGGAACCAAGTAGCAGGTAGCGATAGCGACGTTACTTTTTAGGGCAAGTAGCGGTATCGCTGCTACTTTTAGAAAATGAACTAGGCCTATCCCGTTACTGCTACGTACCGGTATGTACTTATTTGACGTGCTTGTTGTACTTGTAAAGTTTAATAAAATGAAAAACAGATACACTAGTAAATTGTTATATTTAGTTTACAAAATTGTTAGTTTGAGTGAAAACGCCAAATTAACTGTGACGTTATTGATGAATTCATTAGGCTACGTTTTGCAATTGCCAACAAAAGATTTGTGCGGGTGATCACTGTCCTCTAAAGTCTAAACTAAACTATGGCCGTGGTTCGGTAGCAGCGGTATCTGAATAGAAATAGCGTATACTAAACTATAGGTTACCGGTAGTTATTATAAACTGACATAGTACTGTAGGTCTATTACAGGTAGGTAGGCAAAAAGCAAACTACAAAAAAAATAAAAGATACACTTAGGCACCAGAATAAGAGTCTTGTGCTTGTTTAGGCCGCATTAGACAGTTAGGGGCTGGCCCGGCACCAGAGTAGAGTGCTTGTGAGGAGCGGGCACAAAAAAGTTTTTTCAAAGGGTGCTGTTTCAGAACTACCAAATGCAGTAGCCTAACTTTTTTTCATTAATTTTTGGTGAAGACCAAAAAAAGCTCTTCATCGAAATGCAGTAGCTTTTTCCGTTACTTTTAGTTGAAGACCAAAAAAATAAACAAGGCCTATTTTAGTTGAAGATCAAAACAAAATAACAAAAACAAATCAGTGTAAAAAAAACTTTGAAAAATCTTTGCGGAGTTTTGTTGCTATTATATGTAGTTGCTGCCAAACAATTTTAATTTGCTTGTTTGCGTACCAATGTTTAGGGTTGATTAAGTGTTTGCTTTTGTTTTGACTATAAACAAATATAGCCTAACTTAATTCATGAAAAATGCGAAGCATTGCTTTAATTGGAGCAATTTAAGTGTAACATAAGCGCTCTCTTTTTGATTACAAAAACGTCGTTAATAATTTATTATATAGTTTTTTTGTAAGAACTATATTAATTTATGATAACACAAAACTCACCAAGATGCACAGAGCTGGACAGCGCTGTTTCGAGCTTTTGGCTCTCATCGCCAGCCCTTAGCTTCTCTAACAAAGTTGTTCCCCAGCTGTTGTGGTTTCTTTATTACAAAATTACGACAAACAAACAGAACACATCATGTCACAATTGTTTTCAATATTATTCAATTTTAATCTTTTTATTCTTTAATTGAAGGTATTCCCCAACCTTCTTTTTTTGTGGATTTTTGGAAAGGTGTGGAGTATGTGGGATGGTAGTGGGAGTAGTAATGAGAGCTGCAGACACTTTTTCAAGCATCCACCGCCGCTCTGAGTGAAGGTATTCCCTAGCTGGACAAGACTCTAGGCCGAACTGGACAATCCTTAGGGCTTGCACAGCGGCAGAGAGTTTGTAGGGAATAAACAATTTTTCACTTGTGGTACTTAAAATAAACAAGTAAACTCATCATCATCATCATCATCATATTTATTTATTTACCAAGTGACGTCATATCACAAGAAAAAAAAAACTGCAACTTCCTCTAGGTCTATCACCAAAGCATCGAAATATGCAACTCCTTTAAAACCAAACACACAAACTTGCACAGTCAAAGCGATATTTAGTCACTTGGTGAGGAGACAGCGAAGGACCGAAAGGTCATCTAAGTCTACTGCCACCTCACCAAGTTAAGGTTAAAAAAAAAAACAGCTTCTAGATTTTCTCAGTCTGCTACTTTCTATGATAAAAAATCTTACGCAAAATTAAAACAAAGTGTTGCAAAGATATGTACATTTTGTATAGTGTATACACAAAACTCACAGTCACCATGTAAAGAAAATGCAATACAACATTAGAATTGTTCTAACTCTAAGCATACTAAAAAATAAAAAAATAAAAATGCTGTAAGTACAGATTGGATCGAAATAAAATTAATAAAGTTCATAAATGCTTGTTTATGTTTTATAGAATTTAAAGTGGGCAATTGTAGTGGAAAAAAAAACCTCCTTGCTTTGTTTTGTATTGTTTGCCAATATGTCATTAGTACTGGTACAATTTCTAATACCAGTATATATCAACCTCAGTCAGTTATAGCAAATATTACTAATAATTCAAGGGCATATCAAAATGAGAGATGACGTATTGTAATAAATGTGTGATAGATGAATGCACCAAAGTCATGCTATTCAAGCAATAGAATAGGTTATTGTTGAACTCAAGCATAAATATGCAACTATGTTTCCTGTAATTACTACTGCATTGCTGATAGAAAGCTGTTATTCTAGTAGCTTTTATCGGTTTCATAGTTTGATAAAAAATGAGCTTTAACAGCTTTTTTAAATCTGTAGAATGAAACTTCTTTCATACTGCTTGGAATTTCATTCCAAATTTTAATTCCTGCGAATGATAGAGACTTTTGCCCTAATCTTGTTCTAGTTCTTGGAAGACAGAGTTGTTTTTGTGGTTCAATCTTGTCTTATGTGTATAGCAGTTTTTTATTAGGTTAAACTTATCTGTATTTGCAAAAGATAATACATTATTGTGAATTTTGTACATTAGCTTTGCAGTTTCCAGAGAGTAAATATCCTTGAGTTTTAAGCATTTAGCTCGATAGAACAAAGGATTAGTATGCTCACGATATCCATTTCCAGTTAACAATCTGATGCTTCTTTTTTGCAGAATAAAGAGAGGTGCTAGTGTTGATTTTGAAGCAGTCCCCCAACTACTTATGCAGTATTGTAGATGAGAGTATATGAGGCAGTGGTAAACAGATCTTAAGGTTTGCTCATCTACAAAGTGTTTTAATTGATTGAGGGCCCAAGATCCCCTTGCTACCTTTGAACATTGTTCCTTGATTTGTTGTTTCCAGTTTAGATTGTCGTCTATGAGAACACCTAGATACTTTATGTGATGTGATTGCTAGATTGGATTATTATCTATTGATACTTTGAGTTCAGGTTTGTTTTGTTTTGTTGTCACTACCATAAACTCAGTTTTATTAAAGTTAATTGATAATTTATTCACCTTGAACCAATTGCTTACATTGACTAATTCATCATTAATATTTTGTTGCAGTGTTGAAACATTAGAATGGGAGAGAGTAAGGTTTGTATCATCAGCAAAAAGATGAATCGTGGAATTTGAGGCAAGTGGTAGATCATTGATATAAATATTAAATAACAACGGACCTAGAGTTGAGCCCTGAGGAATGCCGCAAATAACATCTCTTGACTTGGATTTATATTGATTTACAATTGTATACTGTTGACGGTCAGTCAGGTAACTTGCTAGTAACTGTAATGGTAATCCTCTAATTCCATACTTTTCTAGTTTCTTGATCAGTATTGTGTGATCGATGGTATCATATGCTTTTCTTAAATCTAAGAAAATAGAACATGTAATGAGCTTTTTATCCATATTGTCAAGTAGCTTATTGTAAATATCTAAAACAGCTTCATTTGTTGAGCAATTTTTCTTAAAACCATACTGGTTTGGACTAATCAAATTATTGCTCACAAAATAATTGTTTAGTTGATCAAGCAGACACTTTTCAAAAAGTTTGGCAAAAGGATTTAAAATAGAAATAGGGCGATAATTACTGCATAACTCTCTTTCGCCTTTTTTGAAAATTGGAACAACTTCAGCGATTTTTAACACTTTTGGAAAATATCCTGTTGATATGTATGCATTAAAAATGTTAGTTAGAACTGGAGCTATAACAGAGCCTGACATTTTTATATACTTTGCAGGAATTCCATGTCTTCCTGTACTTTTTGATGGATTCATAGCTCTGATATAATTTACTACTTCTTCTTCAACTATTGGTTCTAGAACAAACGAATTACAACTACTCTGAATCAAAGATGTGGCATTAAATTTGCCATCAATTATAGCTGGTGTTTTGATTGTAGATGCAAGGTTAACTCCTATCTCTATGAAATATTTATTGAACAAGTTACTGATGGCCTGTGGACCTTGTGCACTTTCACTTTTGGAAGCATACATTTTATTAGGAATGTTATTTTTCTTCACATTTTTCAAGTGAATAATTTTATTTATAATTTTCCAAAGCGGCGAGGTGTCATGCTTATTATCATTCACTAAATTTTTAATGTAAAGTTGTTTTGCATATTCCTTAATATGAGTCAGTTTATTTCTATAGACTTTGTATTGTGCCCATGTACTACTGTCATTTAATTTAAGGGCTCTTTTGTACAATAAATTTTTTTGCTGGTTTGATATAAGGATTCCTTTGGATAACCATGGTTTGTTTTTTAGTTTTGTTTCCTTTCTGCTTTGTTTTCGTAATGGTGCATGTATGTTTAATGTCTTATGAAAAATGTCAATAAACTTTTCTGTGTAGTTGTCAATGCATTCCTCTTTGATATCACCTAATAGCTCCATTCCTTCAGTTAATTTGTCTAGAAATTTTTCTACTTCAAAATTTTTTGTATCACGAATTAGGGTGACAGTTGATTTTTCACTCTAGGGCAGGCTTAAATTAGAACACACCATTACTGGCAGGTGATCACTTACATCTTCCACCAGAATAAAACTTTTGTGTTCACCCACTACATTGTTTGTATAGACATGATCTAAAAGAGTTGAGCTTGTAGTGGTTATTCTTGTCGGGTGTGTAATTAAGGGAATGCAGCCTAAGCTATATGTTAAATTCATGAAATCTTTAATATTGATATCAGAGTTACTTTTCAACAAATCTGCGTTGAAGTCTCCTCCGATATAATACATCAATTTTCTACTATTCAATTTTTCAATGGTTGATTCAAAACTCTTGCAAAACTCTGATAATTTCTGTTTGGGGTGTCTGTAAATTACTCCCACTATACATTTTTTGTTATTCCCTAAATCTAGTTGAATCCACATATCTTCACAGTTAGGAATGTTTAAATCAAACTCCTTGCAAATTGAAATTGATAAAGACTCCTTAATAAAAAATCCTACTCCTCCCCATCTTGTAGTTGTGCCTTTGTGGTAAAAATGGTACCCACTTAACTTTGCATTGTATACCTGTAACAATTTAAGTTTGGTTTCACTTATAGCAATGATATCAGGTAAGATATCATAATTTGTTAAAAGTTCATTCAATTTATCAAAATTTGCATTTAGGCTTCTTATATTCACGCAAAGCAAAGAAAATTTACACTTTTTGTTAATAATATTGGCTTCGGCCTGTGAGCAGTATTTTGAGTCAACCAAACCAGAATTTAAATCATTTAGTAAGCTTTTTATCTTGTTGTCTACCTGTAAGCATTTAGCTGGGAAAAACGAATTATTTGTGTGATTAATATCAAAGTTTAGTTTGTCATCATTTCTCATTTCATTTAACAATTGCTTATCATCTAGGGTTTGAAAAGGAAACAATTCACTGTAACAAATTTGGCAGAAGTATGGTTCAGTAGAAGAACAATGAGTGTGAAATTTAAGGGGATTAATGACTGTGCATTTGAGATGAATCCATCCACCACACATATCACACTGAATAGCACACTGGTTCCTTTTACAAGGTCTTAAACATACTTCACATGGACATTTAACTGGCATTATCAAGCAGTCAAACCAATGAAAGATTCAACACTAGTTAGACAAAATAGCAAATTTAGAATCAGCCACAAAATACGAAGAAAAAGTAGTTTTGAATTAAAAATGAAAACAGGTGAAAAGTATCTTTCAATATACTGGTAATTATAAATTTAGACAGAAAGGTACAGAAAAAAAAAAAGTCAGATCCAAACTATGTACACTAAAATACAAAAACTACAAATGTCAGATCCTGCTATGTAGGCACAAAACAACAAAAGAGTGCTGAGTGTCAGGTTGAAGTAGCCTTCTTATTCATACACCCAAGAGTTGTTAGCACAGCAATAATTGTTAAGTTCACCTTCTTTAAACCATAAAGCTATTTCTTTCTTTGCTGTTTCCACAGAGTCAGATCCATGACATATGTTTCTCTCAATGTCAATACAATAATCTCCACGAATTGTTCCAGGAAGAGAATCAACAGGGTTAGTCTCTCCAAGCATTTTACGATTAGTTTTAACTGCTCCTTTTCCTTCCCAAACCATTGCCACAACTGGCCCAGACAACATAAATTCAACAAGTTTTGGGAAAAATGGTTTTGAACTGTGATCTACAAAGTGCATTTCTAACAAATCTTTACTGGCAGTCGTCATTTTCATGGCACAAAGCCTAAAACCTTTCTCCTCAAAACGGCAAATTATTTTGCCAACTAAACCCCGCTAAACACCATCTGGCTTCACTGCAATAAAATCTTCAAGAAAACGTTGGATTTGACCAAAGAGGGGGAAGGCTTGAACCAAAAGTTAAAAGATTCCACCACCAACTATCACTAGGCCTACCACTAGGCCTACCGTTTAACCTCTTTCACCTGTCTTATTCAAATAGAATGACTTTCCCTTATTCAAATAGAATGAGTTGTCGGTTGTCGGTTACTTGTCGGTTACAAAAAACTTGTCGGTTAACTTGTCGGTTAACTTGTCGGTTACAAAAGTCACTTTTGCTCAACATTAAAAAACAAATTTGGACCAAAGCTAGCTTTAGCAGGAAAAAATATTTCAAGCGCTCTATCTGATTTAACGCGTTCGTAGGTATGTTGCCATTGTTGATTTTAATGATTTATCGAATAGTATAGGCAGGGATATTTACAGTAGAACACCGGATTGCTCGCTTTAGCGATTTCAGTTTTTTTGGCGGACAACAGAAGGGCTATTTTAATCAGCTGAAGTGTCTTCGTAGAAGTACTTGGTGTGCATCGGAACAGGTTAGCCTAAGCTAAGACAGCAAGGCAAAACTGCCGTTTTTTTCGTGAGTTTAATTTTACGAGGAAATACATAAAGTTTGGAAGAGTTCAGGGATATTTAGCAGAGGTGGAGTCGAGGACACAAGGCTCGAGGCCAAGGCCAAGGCCAAGGACACAAAAAAAATTCGAGGCCAAGGCCAAGGCCAAGGACAGCCCTTCCGAGGACAGAACCTCTCGAGGCCAAGGACAGGATTGCTCGAGGCCAAGGCCAAGGACCAAGGACACAGGCGCAAGTGTTCTCCAAAAAAAAAGTCTTCAAAAATTTTTTTCAGGCGATCTCCAATTCGTTGGCGTATCCAGAATTTATTGGGATAAGCCTAAACCACAAATCGAATGAAATGACGTCATCAAAATTTTTCCAAAGAGGAAGTTTTTGTGGGACAAACATATCGTAGGGTGGAAGATCTGATATCGTTGCCCGTTAGCACGTAACCAGGATTTTGCAAAGGGAGAGGGCTTAAACTAATAGTTCAAAAACGCAAATATTTAACTTTGGAAACGTGTTGAGAAAGCTAGTGTAACTCAAAGGTATCACAAACGGGGGGTCTCCATTGGACGATTTTTTGTAATTTTTTGGAAAAAAAGCTATTTTAATGCCATTGAATCACATTTCGCAAATGTTCAGAGCCATTTAAAAGCACTAAATTTTTGACATTTGAAAGCCAATTGAAAAAATCAAATTGTTTAATACTCCTTTTACTTGCAATTTAAGTTTAAAACATGTTTAACATCTTGTATTTTGGAGTTAAATTTAATTGTAAGTGATCTGGTCCAGCTAGGGTGCGTTGTCTTAATTATAATGTGCTTTGTCTCTTGCAAAATTTTAGCAGTAAATAATAATCCACTTGAGGATTTTCCTTAAAGATTTTTGTTTTGTCATGACAATAACCAGTTATAGGAGTATATGTTCGGCCAGGGGGCCCAGGCTGTTGAATGATTCGTTCAATCAGCATTTTCCATGGCTAATTTATTTTAAAGTATTTTGTGCGTAAAAACCGGCGAGGTTGGAGGTGAATTACTGAATTGTTATTGAAAAATGGTAAAATAGATAGTTAACTTCAACTAGCCATGTTATTGTCGGGCCGGATTTACATCGCGCTAGGCCCCTGGCGCTTTGGAGATTTTCTTAACATCTTTCTGCCAAATATAGGTGAAGACCAAAAAAAGTCTTACGATTGTAGCTCGGGCCACTAACTGATACTCAGGCTCGTAGCCGGAAATTCGCACTGTGGGGGCTGGTTTGGGGGTCTGGGGGCGGGGCCCCCAGTCACCAGAGGCCAATGGGGTTTAGTTGCATTTTGCATTTTGCAAAATGAACTTAATTTTAAAGCTATTTTAATAGAAAATAATGCTTTTAAAACGTGGCATAGAAATTGGCAACCCAACATGATTCAACTAGTTGCATTAATGGGCTATATGGGAAGTGGCTGATGATAACATTGCAGTTCTCTTGTTTACCTGCTGGTAAATCAAAAAATCCTATTATTCAACAAAACTCACACGGAGTAATCTATTTCGCCTATATTTTATAAAAATAATTGGGGGAAGGGTTAATGGAAAGATATTTGAAAGAAGTGACTGGTAATTAACTAACACTGAATAGCCCCCCTCCCCATATTCCTGAGTTGATAATATATTTGTTGATAAAACCCATGTTTGGCGTTTTTAAATTAGCGATCAAATTTGATTGTTTATTTTCGGGCATTTTTTCAAAGTTTTCATTGATTTGTAACTTTAATTTTTGACAATTAGCCCCCGTTGAATATATGTTTCAAATGATGCATTAAATCACTTTTTAGTCAATTCCAGCGCAAAAACCAGTCTCAAAAGAGCTAAAAACGTGGCATTTTCCTTATTCTGCGTTTTGGTTGACAGGCCAATGGGGGGCTATAGTCCCCGCCTCCCCCATGGCTACGCTACTGCTGGTACTGCGTCATATTATGGTAAATCCAGCCCTGATTAATGCATTACGTTCACAAAAAGGCTAGATGTGGGCCTGAGATAGCAACTTTTAGAACAAAAACTCTCTGTTTTCTTCGGGTTATACGTTTAAATTGGCTGGAAAAAATTGAATTGAGGGGGACCCGGAGCTCCTGGTTTTTAATATTGTTGTTAGTTATATTGTTGTAAGCGAAAAATGCTAAAAAGAAACTGAAACTAAAAAAAAAATTAGGCTTTTTTGTCACATTTTGTCATTGGTGAAATTTCAATTGGGAAGGGGGCGGACCCCCTGCCCCCTCCCCTTGGCTACGCCTATGCTCCAAGTGAAGAAAACAAAAAAGGTGTTCGCAAATTTTCTGCGAGGTTTCTGGCGTTTTCCAACAAAATTTCAACTGTTCAAAAAATAATGTTGTCCTCGAGCCGAGGACAGGCCAATTTTCGAGGACTTGAGGCTTCGAGGCCAAGGCCAAGGCCAAGGACTTGACCTTCGAGGCCAAGGCCAAGGCCAAGGACTTCAAAATGTGTCCTCGAGGACGTCCTCGAGGCCAAGGACGTCCTCGAGGACTCCACCTCTGATATTTAGAACACCGGATTGCTCGCTTCAGCGATTTCAGTTTTGTTGGTGGACAACAGAAGGGCTATTTTAATCAGCTGAAGTGTTTTCGTTGAGGTACTTGGTGTGCAGTGGAGCAGGTTAGCCTAAGCTAAGACAGCAAGGCAAAACTGCCGTTTTTTTCGTGAGTTTAATTTTACGAGGAAATACATAAAGTTTGGAAGAGTTACTAAGGTAATAAAAGCAATCCGTAAGGTATTGAACTATATATAGCCTACTATTACTACGTTGAACAAGGCTACGGATTTCAAATTCAATGGTTGCCCCATTTTTTATTCCCTTCACATTAGAACAAGAAGGATCTAGCTTCAAAAAGTGATAAACATAAAGGCTCAGAGTTTGCTCTGATAATTGTTATAATATAGACCTTCTGGAAGCATCCTTTTAATGGAATTAAACTATGGGATTAGCCTATTTTGAATTTGCAGTTTTTGCTGACAACTTTACTTAGGCCAGATTACTGGTTTATCGATATTTTTATAATATTAAGTGTAGGCATTAGCCCATCTAAATAAAGTATTGGTTACCTGGGGTATGCTGTACATCATAAGCCAGGGCATGGTATGGAATGGAAAATGGAATGGAATGGAACGGAAATTTCGGTATGGAATATGGAAGATGCCAGAATGGAATGGAATGGAAGATTTCAAAAATGGAATGGAATGGAAGATTTCAAACGAGAAGCTAGTCATGCAAAACTCACGCAGGGAGCCGCATTCAAGCGTAACGGTACGTCGCTTACGCGATGTTGGCGGTAAGTTGAATTTCTTTTGGAAGTAGTTCAAGGCAATTCTTAGAACAGAACTAGAGTACTGCATTGAGCACTGTACAGTAGGCCTACTACTGTTGTCTGGAGCTAGCGTTAGAAAAAGCTACGGTATGCAATGCAGTAGGCCTACAGAGCAGACTGATTGACAGATATAGGTAGAGTTGATTTAGGTTAAAAAAGTTATGCAATGCACTATGCAGTAGGCCTATAGAGCAGACTGAGTGACTGATATAGGTAGAGTTGATTTAGGTTAAAAAAGTTACGCAAAGAGTTGGTTTAGATGTATTACATTCCGTACTAAATTATTACACATAGCAGTAGGTAACAACAGAAGAACAGTAGCCTAGCCTTACTCATTAGGCTAGTACTGTAAATCTGTAAATGTAAAACTCAAAACTACAAGCTATGTTACAACAGTGCTGTAGCACTCACTGTCAGTGTCAGAAGTGAGCCAGGCAGGCTACGGTATTTAACTTTAACAGTTTATAAACAATATTGACAGACCTTTTGTAGAAAAGTTTATTACAGCTTAGTTAAAGGGCAAGATAAAACCTTTGGTCATCTGATTTGGTCAAGTTGAATAGTTTTAGTTTAGCCTAGTGATTAAGCTATAAAAGTTACTTTCCAACAGCTTGAGTTTCATGTTCCAGATTTACTTATCCAGCATTAGAGTAGACTACCATCGTTTGGTAGAATTAAAATAATCAAAATAAATGTATTGCCAATTCTTCATTTGCATGGCCTTCTTATACATTAGTTGAGATTGTAAAAAGTTGTTTTGATGGAGAATCTGCCAAGCAGTAATGTAAAACCAAATCTTTTTTGAAAATAATTTGATTTAAAATCAATATTGGCTGGGTAGCCATCTTGTTTATATAACAAAACTAAGTAAACATAATCAGGGTGTTGAATCGTTTCAAATAACGGTTCAGGTTCAGCTCCTGCTCAAAATATTTTAGCGGTTCAGGTTTGGTTCGGGTTCACTTGATCACCATTTTCGAGGTTCAGGTTTGGTTCAGGTTCACTCAAGTGAAATATTACTGGTTCAGGTTCGGTTCGGGTTCATTGACTTAAAATTTATCTGTCGTTACTCGTTTCGTCCAGAAAAAAAAAAAGTAGAAATTGCTGATTCTGTTGATGATCACCACTGCTCTTATTGTGCGTGTACCAGTGCCAGCAGCATCCGCATATGGAAAATATATTCTTATTTTTGTTAGGGGTTTAGGTTCGGTTTGGGTTCACTAGAGCACAATTTTGGGGGTTCAGGTTTGGTTCAGGTTTACTGAAGTAAAATTTTGCTGGTTCAGGTTCGGTTCGGGTTCACCAAAATGAAACGGTTCATTCGGGTTTACGGTTTGGGTTCAGGTTCAGTTCGACACCCTGAACATAATACATATGAAGTGACTTGGCGCACGGAACGTGCGCGGTTAAATAAACAAAGACTCGGGTGACGTCACTCGTTTTCGGAAATTTTTACTTTGATTATTACAGTTATAGGTTTGGGTGAGGGTTTAGGTTAGGCTTAGGGTTAGGGCTAGGATTAGGGTTAAGGTTAGGATTAGGGCTTAGGGTTAGTTTTTTTGGGCTATATTACAAAATGTTTGCGCGCACGGAACGTGCGCCAAGCCTTTTCCTAATACATAAGTGTTATCTCAGATCTTGTTCAAATACTGTTTGAGAAAGATAAGCTAGTGATCGAATGAATAAAGCGTCTGCTACCAAAGCGATACGCTCGGGTTTGATTTCCGGTTGGGTCAAACCAAAGACTAGAGAAATTGGTATTCACAGCTTCCCTGCTTGGCGTTCAGCAATTTAGGGGACAGTGTGAAGCCTCTGCTGTGTGTGGTGGACAGGTGGGCAGGTGGCAGCTTGACTTGAAGACTGAACGGTCCCTTCGCTGTCTCCTGGCCAAGACATCTTGGTGAATGAAATTTAATACAATTGCAATAGTTATTGTTTAGTTGAGCTACCGTACTGAACATGGCTACTCAGGCAAAATCAATTTTACATACACAAATTATTTTCCAAAAAGATTTGGTTTGACTGATTGGCAGACTCTCCATCAAAACAACATATTGCAATTTGTATTCATTGCATTCTTTTCATTTTTGTCTTACTGGTAATATTAGAGGTAGGATTTATGTGATGGATGAAAGCAACATTTACTGTATAATGAATGCGGACTTTGTGTTGACAAACTACTCAACTAATACTAATCAACAATTCAGCAGTGTTATCAAGCTACTAATTGATCTAACAACAGGCATGGAGATACTAGTGCATTTTTCTTCATTATAGATTTATCATTTTAAATAGTACACAGAATACAAGTTGAGTTTGTTGAAAAGGCTCGGCTTCTTATTATTTCGTCACCCAAACAAGGATATCCCAAAAGCATTTACAGTATTATTATGACAAAGAATTGATTCATTTCACCAAAAAATTTGATGCAGTGTTTTATTACTTCTGATTCAATTCAGATGCTTACTTAAAATAACTTTAAATCTAACCTAAAACGTACTGTAGTCTTAATCTTTAAAACAGCAAATAAAAAAGAGTGCAGAATACTTTTTTTTTTTTACTTTCTTTGATTTTCCATTAAATTAGTCACTCTCAGTCTGATATGGCTCTGCTGAGCTTTTAACCAATCGTGGCATTTCAGTAGTAAATATGCTTCATTGGCATATTTTAATTTGAAATGAGCAAATTCATCATAAATAACCAATACTTTTTGTAGATTTCGTCTTGCAGTATGTTGTTTTGCTGAAATCATTAATCAGATGTCATGATTGGAGTTTGAAGTCCTGTTATGTGTCGAGAAGAATATTGGTCAACGACCTGTTTCTATAGTCCTGGTATATATATTTTTCTTTTTGTTTTACATCAAATTTATATATTCTTTTGAGTTAGTATTGTTCTGTTGTGTATGGCAAAATTTAGTCCACTATATTTGTTCTGTGTAGTCAATGTGGAGTTTAAAACGTTGTAATTAGTAGAGACATGGTACAAATCCAGAGTTACCCTACTTTGTACACAACTACTAGTATTGATGTATCAGAGTTTTTATAAACTATTGTACTTATGTATATATGATTTTACAAAATCCCACTACTTTTTTATGAGTGCAATAGCTATCACTCTCTACTTGCGTTGATTTGTTGCTAAACATAGATTAAGTTGCTTGCTACTGGGGTAGGGATGTTAATTTGAGAATACCAAATCCTACAAAACCGCTTCCTATTTGGAACCGGTGCCGTTTTTAGAATTCGGTTTAGTTGTGAAGAAAAACTGCAAGTAATAAATTTGTTTAACCAAGCCGGTCGACCGCGTTGAAAAGTGTTCTTTTGACGTGAATGTTACAATGGCATGATTTTCTCCAGCAGGGCTAAGCCCCACCTGGTTGCGGGCCTGTTTCCTTTTCCTGAAAACAACTAGAAATGACTGCTAAAATGAAAACAAAAAATTCAGAGAAACTGATGAAACCATTGCAGAATGAGAATATCCAATCAATAATCATGTGATTTATAGTGCTGTAATTCTTGTACTGGCTATGATTCATTCATTGAAAATGAAGCTAAATGTTGGACTTTTTTTGTTTTGCAGTACTCGAGTAGTTAAGTGCTGAATTGATATCAAAACAGTACTGACGGCCACTTTTTAGATGTAAGATTCGATTGAGGATTCGGAATTCTGGATTCTGTAAAAAAGATTCAAAACTATTCTTCTTCTTCTTTTTCCTTCATTGCCCACTTTTCTGTGAGGGTTGCGGGGGCAGAGCTCAAGATTAAGCCGCCACACCTCACAGTCTTCCATCACCTCCATCATTTCGCTTGGGCGAAGTCCCAAGCGATTCCATCCAAGATCCTCAATGTAATCGGTGCATCTAGTTCCTAGAATACATAATTATTCTAGAATACATAATTATTCGGAAATGAACATTCCTATACTGGGGTTAAAAAGAATTAAAAGTCATGTTGTTTTTTCAAAAAAGTTAATGACAAGGTGAATGTAATTTTTATGTTTTAAAATATTTTTGTAATTTTGAAAGTTGTTGATTTTGTTTTTTGTTTTTTTTGGGGGGGTTGGAAGGGGAATAAATCAATTACACTTTATTTTCTATGAACAATTTTATAAAAACATGAGGCTCATTTTTGGTTTAAGAACAATGCCGGCCTGAGCAACGTAAAATAATATTAAGAACCAGAAGCGTCGCTAAGAATGGTGGCACCCGAGGTGGGATTTCGTGGTGGCACTCTTTATCGGCCAAACTATAGATGAAAACCAAAAAAAGCTCTTTGCCAACTAATCAGTGAGTTTTCGGTCTCAAAACAAAAAAAAAATGACCAAATGGTGTCATCCCAAAATGGTGACACTCAGGGCGGGCCGCTCCCCCCTAGCGACGCCACTGTTAAGAACAACCAAACAAGAATAAATTTCATATCAAAAACAAAACTAAACTCTGTACTGATTCGAAACGATCAAGTTCGAGTGATTTTCTGGCATTTACAAGCAAAATTGCACCAATTTCGAAAGTATATAGTAATGCTGCGCAGTGCGCACTGCACAGGCAACTAGAATGTTTTTGGTGCTCATTCAAATAAAAATGCTTGCTTCTTCGCTTTTGTAATTTTACGATGCTGGGAAAACAGCAAAAAAAGCGTTTGCTCAATCATACAGAGCATTGGAAGTACAACAATTTTATGTAATTGGTATCGATGCTCTCAAAATTTAAGAACAAATGAGGGTAAAAATTGGCAAAAAATTAAAGAACAGCCAGCCTCAACTCAAAATTTACTGGTTCTTATATCACAAGTGCATTGCAAAATGTTTTTGAAACAAATATTTAATTGGGATATGTTGGGCAAAGTTTTAAGTCAACTCTGTGCTGCACTGTTAGGGTTGATAATTGCATTGTGAATCAAAAGAAACTCTAGTATGTTTCATAAAGTTTAGATTAACAATTAATTGTTTAAGATAGGTTAAACACTCATTGAATTGCTTTCAATAATTTTGAATCCTGTTCAAGTAAATAGTTTAGAGTTCACCTATCGGGAGGTCGAATTTAAATACTGTCAAAGAAAATAACTGTATCGAGTTGTCGTTGGGAATTAAATCTGATCAAGAAGACGGCCCATCCTAAACTCGAGTTTTGAAGGTGCCAACACACTAAAGTTTAGCGTTTCTAAAGTTTTCAAAGATAATTAAAACTTTTTTCGTAACTTAAGTGCATTTCTTACGCTTACAATGATAGTAATTGACTGAACCCTAAAAATAGTTTACTAAATCTTGTTACCGACTAAATAGCTCTGTTTCTTTTCATGGATTGCATAAAAGTACTGAGAAATGTGAAATGCTTTCTACCTAGTGACGGCAGGCTCTGATCTTATCGAAACAGTTAAAGGGTGAATACGAAATGCTTTTGCCTGCACAAATCTATTTTTTTCCATGAAATATAAACCGCTTCCAACTGGCTCAAGTGAAATTGAGAACGAGGTGTGGTTAGGATTTTAAACCGCGAATTAGAATAACTGCGTGCGCACTGATTGGATTTCAACAAACCTTAGCCAATGGCTGAATTGCTCTTTGGTTCGAATTGAGTCTTACTTTTTGCTTTGCATTTTCTATTTGGCTGTGTTCTTGTTGGTCGGGATCGTTGAATTCTCTGCTCCTGAGTAGGAGTGGTTCTTTGCCGTATTGCTTTTGAAACATGCTGCTTAATGCGTTTCTGAAGCCTTTGGGTGGTGCGACCTACGTACGGACTAATGGAAGCGGTTTATATTTTGCGAAAAAAGAAAAACAGATTCGTGCAGGCAAAAGCAGTTCGTATTATTTACCCTTCAATTGTTTCGATAAGATCACTGCCTCTGTCACAAGATAGACTGCATTTCTCTTTACCATTGATTGTGCAATCTTCTTAAAATAAGAAATGTGTAATTGTGTGTATTACGTTTTTAGCGAAATGCATTTTTTGTTTCAGAGCAAAGATAACACAGAGCAATATTCTTCCTCTTAATGCTCGTCGATGACCATCGTAAAGTTTGGTTAGTCTCCACAATGAAATGACTGTTCCCTGCGGCCGAGTGAAGAATGCCAAACATGTTCACATGCGCATATTCTATACCCTGCATTTTTGGGACTGTTGTGAAGATTTTTGAATAATACCATTCACCAGACCTAGCGTTTATAATGCTGCGTATAGCGAGTGCTGTAGTATATTTTATTGCATTGTATTGCTTGGGCAAACAATTCTGGATATGTGGTAGAAATTATTTTGCAGTTGGACGTTTTTAAATGTCAAAAACTTGGATCTGCCATCTAGAAACTAATGATTTATCGTATCACAAAAGCAGACTTTAACAAAACTCCGACCTGAGCGAAAATTTGAAAGCGTACCGGTAATAAAAACTTGGAAAGCAAGATTAGAAAGTTGTAAACGTGGGACGAGAGTTCCTTAAATCCTGCTTTGAAAACTTTCAGTTTTTAATAAAATACTCTTCATTAGCATTTACGGTATTCGCTCAAGTCAGATGGTTTTGCTTTAAGTTTGCACTTACAATGCGACCCTTAGTCTAGATTGTGGACTAGAAGGTTTATGCACAGATAATGCATTTGTGTGTTTGCGTATATGGGTCTTACAATATGTTTATTAAACCATTATTACTCGAAAATACGTAGTTCTTGCTGACTGTCCTTCATGCCTGATGATGTGGCTGACAATTTGTTTGTGCTGGTAAATAACATACCGTTTAAACTGGGTGATGACAGTGTTTAAGAGTCTAATTCAAAATATAGATTAGGTTAAACGTAAAAAGAAATCAACGTAAACAGCAATAGTATATGTACAACCAAGAAGCTTATCGGCATCCACGAGACAGGCATTATTGTAATAAAATAATGTGCAAGTTGTTGCGCTAATACTACAATTAATGGCAGAATGCCTCTTTAATCTATTTGTGGCTAGTATCTTTTTTATTTTTAACTTTCATATTGTGTTTCTATGAAAGCTTAATCAACTTTGCAATTGCAACATTAATTTAATAAACGTTCTTTATCACTCTTGCTTAGAAGTACTCAATGATGTTGAATATTTTTAAACCATACTAACATTTAAAACCACCGGTACCATTTTCATAATGCAAGCAGACCAATATATTAGGTGAAGCAAAAAAAAGATACTGACAGCGAAGATATGGAGCGTATTTTCAGTCTATAAAAGAGTTGATTCTTTGTAACGTTAAAGTTAAATGCTAGGCAAATGCCTGTAAAAACTGAAAAAGATTTTAATTAGTAAGAATTCGGTTTTGTTTGCTTTTTTTCAGTGACGTAAATCCGGCTTGCTGTTGAGTAACCCATCAGAATCATGTTAGTATGGATGGTGGTAGCTAGTTTTGGTAATCAAATTCGAGGCTTACTATTGATGGCGCTATAATGGAACAGTTTAGCGCATTTTTAAACTTGTAATTTTAGAAGTCTATTTTGCAGGATCTTGGTGATTTTTTGTATTTCTTGTAGTCATTAGCGGCTTATCGCTATGATTATTGGTTGCTAGGAGTTAAAATGCATTAGCAGTTGTTTTCATTGAATTATTTCGTAGATATGTCATTTAAACTTGAAACTAATGATTTAACTGGTCTCAGTGTAACTGTGTAACTTTGATCGAGTCTTAATTTGCATTGATTTCGACTTGAGCTGGTGATGTTAAATATTATTTATAAATAGTGCTTAAACTAAACATTAATCGGCCATGTGTTACTGCTGTGACATAGAATTTTACGTATTTTAGGATATGGATGAATTTGCGATTTGAACCAAAGCTAAAAACCGGTCAAAGTGGACAATAGCGGGCAATGGACGATGAGAATTTACAAAAAGCGTAACTTTTCAGATCCGCTGAGCTATGTAAGCTGCTTAAATCGCTCCTGGTAATTACCAATTAAAGCCAAGGTATCTACAAAAGTGTTACTTAACGATCAAATTCTTTAAATATGCCCACAGAAGGAATTATACGTTGATTTACGGTAATGTCCAATGCTTTGAAATGGCGTTTTGGCGGGAAAAAGCTATGACGTAGCTGCAATCCATCAATAGTTTTACAGTAACATGCGAAATCAATAATTACGATAAAATGAGTTGAATGAAAAAATGATTGCAAAAAAATGTGCATGATGTTTTCAAGGCAATTACAGAAATATGCAACAAAAAACATTTATCAAATTCACACACATTAATCAACTTCTTATCCTGGACATTTTAGCATTGGTTGGAGAATAAAAGTTTTTTGCCCTTTCGAGATAATCGAAAATGAAATCGGAAACTCAAAATTTTTTGAATCAATTAAGCTCCGAACAGCGCCCTCATGTGGCAAAATTATAACGACGACAACTTAAAAACTGCTCGATGAATTTTGATTTTTTTCAATCTGCATCAAATTTGAATGGTTTTCTCATATCCAAATATAAAGAATATCTTGAGAGAGTGAGTTACAAAATTTTGACTGTCATGTAATAAAATGACCCTAAGGTTTGCACACAGGGTTCGACTGGAGTTAATGTACGTTGGCATCGTTCCCCAGTTCTTGCACTGAATAAAATTGCTATCGTAAAAATACAGGAAATTAGTTTTATTGTTCATTCTAATTACTTCAAAACCAGCCGAGAAGACTTGCTTTGCAAAAAAATCAATATTCCGAACGCGCGTCAAAACCTCCGGATTTTTCGATATTTCACACAAGCAGAAAATAATAACCGAAAATTACGATCAGCAACTCAGTAATTTTCAGTCTACTTGACTCCATGTCATTAAGGTTAGTGCTCATGATATTTTACAGCGTACCTTAAGATTGTAATTAAGTACTGTTTTGATTAGGAGACGGCGATTTAAAGTCAAGGTACCACCTGCCTATCACAGTATCACGTATGGTGGAAGCATCATACGCTTTTATTGGTGGACGTCAAGCAGGAAAGCTATATCATTTTTTGAGAGTCGAAAATCGTAAAAAACGATTAAAATTTTCGTTCAAAAATCGCTCAGCCTGATGCTATGCTATAAGGAAAAAAAAAAAAAAACGACGGGTATGAATGAAATTACAGCCTGTTGTCTTATAATTGACTGGATTCGTACAAAAGATACCCAAGGACAGCGTAAACAATGAGGGAAATCGTAAGCGTCCGAGCATATTGCTGATTTATCTTCAACACTCTTTTGTAGTTGTACGCTGTAGCGTATGTATAGTGTTAAAATTTTAATTTCTTGCAACCGCTTAAAGTTGAACAAGTAAAAAATGGAACTATATGCATTTTAAAATTTTCTTAAATTGATGTTACATTTATTTATTATTTTAAAGTTTTTGAGAATTTTGTAAGATACAAAGCTCATTTCTGCTGAAAATGAAAATTTTGAGCAACGCCAACCCCAGCATAAAAAATATTTTAGAACACGGGCCAGTATACAATGCATTTGTAAGCAATCAATCAAGATTTCTCACCCCTTACTATAATGCCATTGTTGATGTATCTGAATACTAGACTAGGTATATTTCAAGAATCATCATCTATACTAAAACACAATATTTAATCATGCATGAATAAATTTGTCTTTTTATTCTTCAAAAAAGTTTAACGATTAATGATGCTGAAATTCGTGAACATTAAAGAACAGAACATTAGAACATTCTACTTCAACTCAAATTTACACGTATCACATACTCGTATTGCCTACATGCTGGGTCGCTTCCCTCTTCCATACTCCGACCTGTGATCTGCTTAAGATACAAATTACTCAACACATGGCGGTGATTAAATCATTTTTCATAGTGCTGGATCGCTTAAACAGATTTTCGGGCAGCATGCAAAATCGTTTAAAAAACAATCACTCGCATTTTTGAGCCAGAGAAAGTACAAAATAGACGGGCAATAATTAGCAGCGTAGGCAGGATTTTCGAAACGTGGGAGCAAAGAATGAAAATTTACTGGATGCAGTGAGGAACTTTTTTATTTTTGGTCATCGCCTAAATTCGAACGAAAATAGGGAAATTTTTCTTTTTATCTTCGCCTAAATTCGAATTACAGCAACTACGAGAATAGGGAGAAGACCTGTTTTTTCGGACTTCGCCTAAACTAAATGCGAACCAAATAACTACGAAATAAATATGAAAATCTTTTTTTGGTCTCCGCCTGACTTCAGATGAGAAGAATTTATGAAGTGAATTCTCTGGGTTACAAAATGCAATAACAGTACGCCTCAGGAGTCTGGACCCAAAAAAGACCATGGCCCGATGCCCCCCCCAGTCTACGCTCTGCCACAATTAACGTTTGCATCGAGACCTCCAACCAACAAAGCTCACGGTATTTTTCAGGTTTATCTTTAACATCTACTCTAATAATTGTACATTGGTATTTTAATTCCACACTGCAAACGTTGCGTAAAAACATTACGGTACCGCGGTGTTGCGGTAACAAACCAAAATGCAAAATGGCTAAAATTCTCCAACTTAGAAAACAAAATGTTTTAAATGTAAAAAAATGTAAAAAATACTACAAAAAACAAAATGTATTTAAAAAATAAAACAGACTCATTAAAACAAAAGAAGTGAAACAAAATGCAGTAGTCAGCAGTGCTGGACAAAAGCCTACAGCAACTTATTGAACAGTACAATTGACTTCGCAAGTACCATAGCCGAGAGAGACGTAGAGCGACCCTTCATTGCTTTGGTTTTCCTTCCAACAGAACAGCCACGTTCTGAAATTATTTTTTCAGGTTTCGCTAATCGCAGTATAACAGCACCTTCGTGCAAAGTAGTATAAAACAACATATTGCAGTGTTTGGAAAAGTTGACGATGACTGTTAATTATTGGAACGACCGACGCTCGCGTCGCGTGTTTCTTTGTTTTTACTCGGCCATTTTCTAACTAATGAGTGCGAGATTTCAGACTTTTGCTTATAACTCGAGAACCGTTTGGTCTAACTACATGAAATTTTGACAGCAGTTTGAGATTAATGAGTTTTATGTTTGTACCAAATTTCGAGGCAATCGGTCACGTGACTTCGGGTTTATGACCCGAAAACCGCCCCGAAAGTTTGGCGTAAAAAGCGGTCTAAGTCAAAAACGGCTTAAGTACGGCAAAAAATATTTCTCATGGTTATATGTCTTAAGATATCCTTTCATCCCTACCAACCCACTTTCGGCCGCGATGAGGTTTTTTTCTTATTTTTTTCCTTTTTTTTTCCTTTTTTTTCCTTTTTTTTTCCTTTTTTTTTCCTTTTTTTTCCTTTTTTTTCTTCCTAAATCTTGTACGCTCGAGTTCTCCTAAACCACAAAACATAGAAATCTAATTTTTGTGTGAAGTTGTTGAGGTACATACGCAATTGTGTCTCCTGAAATTTTTTTGGGGCAACTCCCCCGGGAACCCCCCCAAAATGGGGCCCCAAAAAATCAATTTTTTGAACGGCTCAAGCTAGGGTGCCAGTTTTTTTTGGATATCAGTAGATATTTGAGAGACAAATATTTTGACATAATTTGGGGGTACCACCCCCCCGGGGACCCCCCCAAATGGACCCCCCAAAAACAAATTTTTTTAACCATATAACCTAGGGTGCCATTTTTCTTTGATATCAGTAGATATTTAAGAGAGAAATATTTAGACATGATTTGGGGATACCACCCCCTCGGGAACCCCCCCAAAATGGGGCCCCAAAAAATCAATTTTTTGAACGGCTCAAGCTAGGGTGCCAGTTTTTTTTGTTATCAGTAGATATTTGAGAGACAAATATTTTGACATAATTTGGGGGTACCACCCCCCCGGGGACCCCCCCAAAAACAAATTTTTTAACCATATAACCTAGGGTGCCATTTTTCTTTGATATCAGTAGATATTTAAGAGAGAAATATTTAGACATGGTTTGGGGGTACCACCCCCCCGGGGACCCCCCAAAAAATCAAATTTTTGAACGGCTCAACCTAGGGTGCCAGTTTTTTTTGTTATCAGTAGATATTTGAGAGACAAATATTTTGACATAATTTGGGGGTACCACCCCTTCGGAGACCCCCCCAAATGGACCCCCCAAAAATAAATTTTTTAACGATTTAACCTAGGGTGCCATTTTTCTTTGATATCAGTAGATATTTAAGAGACAAATATTTTGACATAATTTGGGGGTACCACCCCCCCGGGGACCCCCCAAATGGACCCCCCCAAAAGCAAGTTTTTTAACCATTTAACCTAGGGTGCCAGTTTTTTTTGATATCAGTAGATATTTAAGAGAAAAATATTTTGACATGATTTGGGGGTACCACCCCTTCGGGGACCCCCCCAAAATGGGGCCCCAAAAAATCAAATTTTTGAACGGCTCAAGCTAGGGTGCCAGTTTTTTCTGTTATCAGTAGATATTTAAGAGACAAATATTTTACCATAATTTGGGGGTACCACCCCCTCGGGGACCCCCCAAAAATAAATTTTTTTAACGATTTAACCTAGGGCGCCAGTTTTTTTTTGATATCAGTAGATATTTAAGAGATAAATATTTTGACATGGTTTGGGGGTACCACCCCCCCGGGGACCCCCCAAATGGACCCCCAAAAATGAATTTTTTAATGGGTTAACCTAGGGTGCCAGTTTTTTTTTTGATATCAGTAGACACTTAAGAGATAAAAATTTTGACATGGTTTGGAGGTACCACTCCCCCGGGGACCCCCCCAAAATGGACCCCCAAAAATAATTTTTTTTATTGGTTTAACTTAGGGTGCCAGTTTTTTTTTTGATATCAATAGATATTTAGGAGACAAATATTTTGACATGGTTTGGGGTACCACTTTCCTTGGGACCCCTTCAAATGGATCCCCCAAAATCAATTTTTTGAATGGCTCAAGCTAGGACGTTAATTTTTTTTTTATACCAGCAGATGTTTAAGAGACAAATATTTTGACATAGTTCCAATGGCTTACGCTTGAATACGATGTTTTTTTGTTTTTTTATTATTATCAGTCGCTATGTTGTCGATAAAATAACGCATGTGCATTGTACAAGTTAATCAGGTTTAGTTACTCAGGTTTAATCACCTTCACAGGTTTAGACAAGACAAACTATGGAAAAGGTTACTGGAAACTGGGAAGACAGTGTACAAGTTGTCGATAAAACATATATTTTGACAATGTTTGAAATTCCAAACCCTCTTGGGTATCCAAGAAGATATCTTTAATTGGAACGACCGACGCTCGCGTCGCGTGTTCCTTTGTTTTTACTCGGCCATTTTCTAACTAATGAGTGCGAGATTTCAGACTTTTGCTTATAACTCGAGAACCGTTTGGTCTAACTACATGAAATTTTGACAGCAGTTTGAGATTAATGAGTTTTATGTTTGTACCAAATTTCGAGGCAATCGGTCACGTGACTTCGGGTTTATGACCCGAAAACCGCCCCGAAAGTTTGGCGTAAAAAGCGGTCTAAGTCAAAAACGGCTTAAGTACGGCAAAAAATATTTCTCATGGTTATATGTCTTAAGATATTGTGTGGAATGTATCCACCATACGCTTGCTATGCTTCCCACAAGTCACAACTTTTGACTTATGTTTGCTAATCAACTCTGAGCAGATCACTTCGGGACATGGTTGATTGCAAAACTCTTCCACTCGGTTCATTAAAAGTCGCGGACTTGCGCTTGCGGACTTCAAGAATTTTGAAGTTGCGGATTCAAGAATCCTGAAACGTCGTTGCGTACTTGCGGATTAAGCTTAAAAACATGCAATTGCCGACTTGCGGTTGCGGATTAAGCAATTTGAAATTCGGTTGCGGACTTGCGGACTGCGGACTTAAAAAAAAAACTTGCGGTGCCCAGCACTGGTGCTCAATATCCTGTAAATTCCAAAAACCATAAATTTGCCCTCCAACAATTGATTTTTCAATGACTTAACCTGATGGGTTATTTTTTAGGATCAAAAACGATAACGTTGATAATTTTTTGACTTGATTTGTACTTTTATGAAGGTTCCAAAATTAAATATTTTGAATAATTGCTGATTTCACGGTTGACAAAAAGTACTTTTGAGCGTCACAGCATTATAAACTACGCGTCGGTCGTTCACTGGGTTTGCTGGCAAACTCCCATCTAGTTTTTATGTACAGTACGTTACTGTAGCTACACGCATGTAGTAATGAATGTAGTTTGTGAAAAAAATAGGCACGACAAGTACTATACAATATTCTTTTTTTAATTCAAGCAATAAAATCAACAAGCTTATTTGAAAAGTTATTGAACAACGACAAACATGTAGCCCCTTTGCTGCCGGACTCGACAGTAGCATTGCAAGGACCTACGTACCGTGCGCGAGTAAACTTTTTCTTCGCTATAATGCAAAATCTCGAACAGAATGTCCTGCGCGTCACTAAAATGTCACTAAAACCTGAAAACGTTCAACAACAACAAAACTGAAATCCTTGGCTTTTGCAATTTCGTTTAACTGGTATAAATGGTATAATGGGGGGTATAAGCATTAACCTCCCTCATAAATCGACCCTTGTTGCAGCCAGAAATAATACAAAATATCAAATCAAATCTTTCATTATACTCGCTGTATTACGCCGAAGCGTTTAACGGGTTTGCGGGGGGCCACCTCCGCGTCATTGCGCCTGTGGGCAACACTGTGTTTGATTTGACCAGCCCGAGATTTGAACCTCGGACCTCCCACTCCAGAGACGAACGTGTTACCGCTCGACCAACAGGCTGGTAATAAAATTTGCAGTTCTGAAAGCGCAATAAAATTAGTTGATAATACAAAATAAGATCAACAAATTTTATTGCGCTTTCAGATCTGCAAATTTGCAAAAAAACAACAAAACGGTAGATCAGTTTCGAAAAAGTCCTCCACCCAGCATATCCCCTCTTAGAACGGCCCCTGAAACTTATGTTCACCAAAAAGTTACGATTTGGCAGTTTCCATCACTTTTATAGCAAATGAAATGATTTCAGAAACATTTTTATAAACGTCATTTTTCCTGACATTCCGGCACTTTACGATATCGGCGATTTTACTAGCCCGGCAGCGAAAGGGCTAGTGAAAGAATATTGCAAAATACCTCATTCTCTAACCACTTTCCAAAATAATATTTTTGAACTCATCTCTATAATCCAAGCATGCATCTGAGCTGTAATGCAACGACTTGACGTTTTTCAACTTTAGATACAGCTCCACCGCTTTTAGCGCCAAAACACCACAGTTGGTTACTTCTTGTTGTCGCGGGTGCTTCTCAAATCTTATTGAAAAACTTTTACAGTTGGTAGTAGATCATTCTAAACAATTTGTATTGTGATGAAAATCGGACTCTGTCATTGTCATATACAGTAGGTACAAGTATAAAACATAGCAAATACATTAATTTAAATTTTCAATGACTACAAAAAAAACTTCTGTTTAAACAGTGTTCAATCAAGTTTACAATGGGTGCCCGATTGAAATTCAACAAGACTGCCCAGCGCCAATCCATTTTGCTTTCGTGCGGGGCTTTATATCTTGATTATCACCACACGCACCGCACTAATACTTTGCAATGCATCATGCAGCATTTAAATATATGCTGCCTGACTTGTATTGACAAACCTCACACATTGGTACAAAGCAAAACGATTAAATTAATAAATCGCACATTTACGTGCAAGAAGAAGCAAGAGACTCAAAGTCCACACAGGCGGAGCCATAACTGTCGGAGGCCATAGAGTTTGGTGCTATCTCAAGGCGCACATCAGAATTAGTGAGTTGAGTATAAAATTTAATATATTATGCTGCACAAATATGCAACACTTTAAATTATTAGCCGCAATTGCCGTTGCACCTCAAGCATGCTATCAAACTGCTTTGCTATTCCACATACGCTAAAGGTTAGGGGGGATTACGTAAAAATCTTTGCATTTCAAAAAAATCACCCTTTTAAATTATGTTACCTATTTTTCGAAAAGAGTTATTTTAATGGGGTTCCCATCTTTCCGGGCCAAGGGGAACATTTCCCCCTTAATACAGCCTGGATTTGTTACTTTTCGCTTATGGACAGAGCAACTGCAACTCATACGTATGGCGTTTTTAGGCAGTGCTAGGCAGCAATTTTGATGTTTGTTTTTTTTGAAATTTATTTACGCTAATTAACTAATGCTTTAAGTTCATTGACTTACCGCAAATTAGACAAAATGGTACCGGCAATAGCACCCTCGTTTCCCATCGAATCATATAGAAAGACCATGCTGTCTTCTTTTATCTGTCAAACATAAAAATCTGTATAGCTCATCGGTCCTTAAACTGGGGGGCGCGTCTTCCTTGGGGTAAGGAAAAAGTTTTAAAGGAGGGCATGAAAGGTGACAAACTTGCTAGAATCTACGACTTACTATAACTACGAGGCTGGATGAAACACGAGAAAATCAAAGGATAAAGAGTAGCTACGCCTGGTGGCAGACATCGTGCTGCTTCTATGATGTAATAAATCGTTGCAATGATAAAAATGTTTGTTCATAGCAATAGCGACCTCTACAGTAACTCCATACCTAGGCTAAATCGTTTGGCAAATTGAGAACGAGTGTTTTTGATATTGTGCAGGTTTAAAAAAGCAGGAAGCCTTTTGAAAAATATAAATTTCTCAACTCTTTCAGTCCCTTCACACTGGTAAATTTTAAAAACTGTTTAAAAGCATGCTTATTTTGGTTAAATTTAAGTGCCCCTTAGAGTACCATAGTTGCGCCATTGCTCCTCTTAAATGCCTCCAAACGCTGGAGGCGTAGAGCAGTTACTTTACAGCTATCTCACAACACACTTACGTCGGAGCTTATCTTCCAGGTTATCGCATCAATGATCTAAACACAAATATTCCACGCCATATTTACTAGTACGGAGTATATAATAAAAATCATTGCCAACAGCTAACAGCAAGTACAGATTCGCACTATACATCATATACCTTCGTGATCTTATTCAAATGTAGAAGTTTTCAACTTCATAACAGAATTAAATTCAAAAGCACGATCAAAAGTTTGTATTACCGGTAAAGAGTACCACACAAAAGCTAGAATTCAATTGATTTAAAAAACTGCTCCATCGAGGAATGGTTATTATTTTCTTCAACTCAGAAAACGATAAATTTTTTATTATGCTGTGGACAAGCTTTTTCATCAGATAGAGTTTCTTAAACAAAAACACGCCATTCTCAACATCATCCAAACATTTGCCATCTTCAAGAGTTGCCACTGATTGATCATTAATGGAAAATCTTGCCAATGTGATTGCATGTTTTGATGATTCTGTAAACGGAAACATTAAAAGAAATAACCCTTAGTAATGCAGAAATAGTACGCATTTCCACAGTTGCACTGGATTTTGTAGTTGCACTTATGTGCTGTAAACACTCAACCCGAAAATGGTTTAACATTTCTATGAAAAAATTCTAATAAATTAAAAACGTCTAAAAAAATTCTAAATCTATTCATTAAAAAGACAAGACTGTATGCATGATATTTTTATTTCTCCCGCTCCAGGGACAAACGCGTTACCGCTTTCTCAGTTTGCCACTCATCCAATGACAGTTACGTACAGCAACGAACACCAAAGAAGTAAAATAACTTACAATATGATAATTCTGTTGAAGAATCCTTTTCGAGCTACTTTTGCTGTGATATGGCCGCACGGCACAGTCATTTCATTGTGGAGACTAACCAAACTTTACGATGGTCATCGACGAGCATTAAGAGGAAGAATATTGCTCTGTGTTATCTTTGCTCTGAAACAAAAAATGCATTTCGCTAAAAACGTAATACACACAATTACACATTTCTTATTTTAAGAAGATTGCACAATCAATGGTAAAGAGAAATGCAGTCTATCTTGTGACAGAGGCAGTGATCTTATCGAAACAATTGAAGGGTAAATATGAACTGCTTTTGCCTGCACGAATCTGTTTTTCTTTTTTCGCAAAATATAAACCGCTTCCATTAGTCCGTACGTAGGTCGCACCACCCAAAGGCTTCAGAAACGCATTAAGCAGCATGTTTCAAAAGCAATACGGCAAAGATACACACCTACTCAGGAGCAGAGAATTCAACGATCCCGACCAACAAGAACACAGCCAAATAGAAAATGCAAAGCAAAAAGTAAGACTCAATTCGAACCAAAGAGCAATTCAGCCATTGGCTAAGGTTTGTTGAAATCCAATCAGCGCGCACGCAACTATTCTAATTCGCGGTTTAAAATCCTAACCACACATCGTTCTCAATTTCACTTGAGCCTGTTGGAAGCGGTTTATATTTCATGGAAAAAAATAGATTTGTGCAGGCAAAAGCATTTCGTATTCACCCTTTAACTGTTTCGTTAAGATCAGAGCCTGCCGTCACTAGGTAGAAAGCATTTCACTTTTCTCAGTACTTTTATACAATCCATGAAAAGAAACAGAGCTATTTAGTCGGTAACAAGATTTAGTAAACTATTTTTAGGGTTCAGTCAATTACTATCATTGTAAGCGTAAGAAACGCACTTAAGTTACGAAAAAAGTTTTAATTATCTTTGAAAACTTTAGAAACGCTAAACTTTAGTGTGTTGGCACCTTCAAAACTCGAGTTTAGGATGGGCCGTCTTCTTGATCAGATTTAATTCCCAACGACAACTCGATACAGTTATTTTCTTTGACAGTATTTAAATTCGACCTCCCGATAGGTGAACTCTAAACTATTTACTTGAACAGGATTCAAAATTATTGAAAGCAATTCAATGAGTGTTTAACCTATCTTAAACAATTAATTGTTAATCTAAACTTTATGAAACATACTAGAGTTTCTTTTGATTCACAATGCAATTATCAACCCTAACAGTGCAGCACAGAGTTGACTTAAAACTTTGCCCAACATATCCCAATTAAATATTTATTTCAAAAACATTTTGCAATGCACTTGTGATATAAGAACCAGTAAATTTTGAGTGGAGGCTGGCTGTTCTTTAATTTTTTGCCAATTTTTACCCTCATTTGTTCTTAAATTTTGAGAGCATCGATACCAATTACATAAAATTGTTGTACTTCCAATGCTCTGTATGATTGAGCAAACGCTTTTTTTGCTGTTTTCCCAGCATCGTAAAATTACAAAAGCGAAGAAGCAAGCATTTTTATTTGAATGAGCACCAAAAACATTCTAGTTGCCTGTGCAGTGCGCACTGCGCAGCATTACTATATACTTTCGAAATTGGTGCAATTTTGCTTGTAAATGCCAGAAAATCACTCGAACTTGATCGTTTCGAATCAGTACAGAGTTTAGTTTTGTTTTTGATATGAAATTTATTCTTGTTTGGTTGTTCTTAACAGTGGCGTCGCTAGGGGGGAGCGGCCCGCCCTGAGTGTCACCATTTTGGGATGACACCATTTGGTCATTTTTTTTTTGTTTTGAGACCGAAAACCCACTGATTAGTTGGCAAAGAGCTTTTTTTGGTCTTCACCTATATTTTGGCCAATAAAGGGTGCCACCACGAAATCCCGCCTCGGGTGCCACCATTCTTAGCGACGCTTCTGGTTCTTAAAGGCGGTGAATCATCCAGCCAATTCCGGTGGTTTACGATAGCTAAAATTGAACTATAGTTTTTGATATTTTTTGTTTTAATTTTGGGACTGCGGTTGCAAATGTATTCAACAAATACAAAAAGATATCCCCCGACAAAAAACTTTTTGGAAACTCTGAGTTTTGTTCTTCCCACCAAAACTACAGTTCTCTAAACTATTAGGCCTACTGTAGTTTTGGTGAGACGAACAAAACTCAGAGTTTCCAAAAAGTTTTTGTCAGGAGATATCTTTTTGTATTTGCTAAATATCTTGGCAACCGCAGCCCCAAAATCAAAACAAAAAATATCAAAAATTATAGTTCAATTTTAGCTATTGTAAACCACCGGAATTGGCTGGATGATTCACCGCCTTTAATATTATTTTATGATGCTCAGGCTGGCATTGTTCTTAAACTTTGACCAAAAATGAGCCTTATATTTTCATGAAATTGTTCATAGAAAATAAAGTGTAATTGATTTATTCCCCCTTCCCCTCCCAAAAAAATATACAAATTTAACAACTTCCAAAATCACAAAAATATTTTAAAACATAAAAATTACATTCACCTTGTCATTAACTTTTTTGAAAAAACAACAGGATTTTTAATTCTTTTCAACCCCAGTATAGGAATGTTCATTTCAGAATAATTTTGAATCTTTTTTTCCGAATCCAGAATTCTGAATCCTAAATCTAAAAAGTCGCCGTCAGTACTGTTTTGATATCAATTCAGCACTTAACTACTCGACTACTGCAAAACAAAAAAAGTCCAACATTTAGCTTCATTTTCAATGAATGAATCATAGCCAGTACAAGAATTACAGCACTATATATCACATGATTATTGATTGGATATTCTCATTCTGCAATGGTTTCATCAGTTTCTCTGAATTTTTTGTTTTCATTTTAGCAGTCATTTCTAGTTGTTTTCAGGAAAAGGAAACAGGCCCGCAACCAGGTGGGGCTTAGCCCTGCTGGAGAAAATCATGCCATTGTAACATTCACGTCAAAAGAACACTTTTCAACGCGGTCGACCGGCTTGGTTAAACAAATTTATTACTTGCAGTTTTTCTTCACAACTAAACCGAATTCTAAAAACGGCACCGGTTCCAAAAGATTCGGTATTCTCAAATGAACATCCCTACCCCAGTAGCAAGCAAACTTAATATATGTTTAGCAACAAATCAACACAAGTAGAGAGTGATAGCTAATGCACTCAATGAAAAATAGTAGGATTTTGTAAAATCATATATACATAAGTACAATAGTTTATGGAAACTCTGATACATCAATACTAGTAGTTGTGTACAAAGTAGGGTAACTCTGGATTTGTACCATGTCTCTACTAATTACAACGTTTTAAACTCCACATTGACTACACAGAACAAATATAGTGGACTAAATTTTGCCATACACAACAGAACAATACTAACTCAAAAGAATATATAAATTTGATGTAAAACAAAAAGAAAAATATATATACCAGGACTATAGAAACAGGTCGTTGACCAATATTCTTCTCGACACATAACAGGACTTCAAACTCCAATCATGACATCTGATCAATGATTTCAGCAAAACAACATACTGCAAGACGAAATCTACAAAAAGTATTGGTTATTTATGATGAATTTGCTCATTACAAATTAAAATATGCCAATGAAGCATATTTACTACTGAAATGCCACGATTGGTTAAAAGCTCAGCAGAGCCATATCAGACTGAGAGTGACTAATTTAATGGAAAATCAAAGAAAGTAAAAAAAAAAAAGTATTCTGCACTCTTTTTTATTTGCTGTTTTAAAGATTAAGATTACAGTACGTTTTAGGTTAGATTTAAAGTTATTTTAAGTAAGCATCTGAATTGAATCAGAAGTAATAAAACACTGCATCAAATTTTTTGGTGAAATGAATCAATTCTTTGTCATAATAATACTGTAAATGCTTTTGGGATATCCTTGTTTGGGTGACGAAATAATAAGAAGCCGAGCCTTTTCAACAAACTCAACTTGTATTCTGTGTACTATTTAAAATGATAAATCTATAATGAAGAAAAATGCACTAGTATCTCCATGCCTGTTGTTAGATCAATTAGTTGATTAGTATTAGTTGAGTAGTTTGTCAACACAAAGTCCGCATTCATTATACAGTAAATGTTGCTTTCATCCATCACATAAATCCTACCTCTAATATTACCAGTAAGACAAAATGAAAAGAATGCAATGAATACAAATTGTAATATGTTGTTTTCAGTGGTGTAAAGTAACGAAATACTTTTACTTGTGTAGATTACTTAAGTAGTTTTTTTCGGTAACGAGTACTTTTTTGAGTAGTTTTTTTTTAACTACTTTTACTTTTACTTAAGTAGTTTTAGTCTGAAGTAACGCTACTTAAGTACTTATTATTTGATAAAAGTACAAAGTAGTTTTAAAATTTGAGCCGCAGTGTTGACTGCACTTTAACTGAGGGCATCTGCAGTCAATCATTTGTAAACGCGCAGTCAGGTTATTCTCCCTTGTTTTTTTCTTTTTTTTAATTTCCACGCTTGACTGCATTTATGAGCTTTTGAAAACGATTGCATTTTTTCTAATCAAGTAATCAAGCACCCGCAGTCCGGCAAACATCAACTTCTTAATCAGGACTAGGAACCAAAGCTGTTTTGAATAGTTAGCCTGCAACATCATAGGTCAACCTAGAACCATTTTAACACCAATAAAATGCAAACGAATCGTCTGTTTTCCTGAAGTCATGAGTAGAGTTAGTAGGTTAGAGTGCATTTACAATCGAGCTGTGAAAGGTCCATTCGCGTTTTGTAGGACTAGAGGATTAGGCAATTGCAGAAATTTATTGATAAGTGGAGATATGAGATCCTGGCAGGCGCATAGCCAGGAATTTGCAATAGGGGGCTAATTCAGAGGCTGGAAACAACATCAAACGATCTTATCCCAGATTTTGATCGGTTTTCACGCAGATTGAGTTGGTTTTACAGTCCAAATTTAGGCGATCTCCGAAAAAAACGTCTTCAAATTTTTTTTCTGGCGAACTACAAAATTTTAACAATTCAAAAAATACTGCTGTCCTTGAGCCGAGGACAGGCATTTTTTGAGGACTTGAGGCTTCAAGGCCAAGGACTTCAAAATGTGTCCTCGAGACCAATGACGTCCTCAAGGACTCCACCTCTGCTGAGTAGCACTGTAGCAGTAAAACTTCATCAATGAGTAATAAACTGATGAAATGTTTCTTTGTTCTTCAGAACAGTGTCTTGCAATTCGAGAGCCTGGGGTTGAACTGATAAATATGCCGACAAGATGGTATAGCCTAGTGGTTAGAGCATCTGTATATCGAGCTGAATATTTGGGTTCAAATTTGGTCCAGTAAAGCCAAAGACTTAAAAATATGTAGCCTATAGCAAACTGTATTCACATCTTCCTGCTTCACAATCTGTATTGAAGGTGATAATGTGCTGCTCAGTGCTTACACCTTTGTATGGTAGAGAGGTGGCAGCTTGCCTCAACGACCCTAATATCACTTTGCGGTTTCGTGGTCATGGCAACACGGTGAATAAATCAGTAAAACTGAAAACAAACATGGTGGAATTCAGGAATTGCATGATAAACTTTGTCTAGGCAGGCAGATGGTTTTCTAAAGTGCAGCAAGTAAATTGAATTGGAATTAAATTAAGCTGCAGTCTAACCTACTATTGCTGTCACAGGACACTGGTATCAATCAATGAATGACTGTGCTTCACTGACAGTTTCAGTTATGTTTCTACCGGTTTCTATCTGCCTTCACATGTCGTGAAATTAAATCATTAAAAAAAAATTCACGACAATTTTTTCTTCTTTAATCCAAAAAAAGTTTATCGCAGACTATAATTTTGGCTGTGGTGTGTGACTTTTGGTGGACCCTGTGGACACAGTAGGCTTGATTGATTGATATATCTTTATCCTCCTTTCACGAGAAAGCAACGATGGTGCTATTCTTTGGATGAATCCGCACTCGCTTAGGAGTTGACCATTTACCAAGTTTTCCGGTTGACCGATGACTTCTTCCCACATAAATTTGCTGCTTGTTCAAAGCCACCAAGCAGAGGTAATCATCGTAAAACGTCTTATTCAAGGACGCAACAATGTGACCAGGGTGCGGGTTGAACCCATGATCATGCGATCAGGGTCATCAAAAAAACGACGCCTTTACTCTCTTGGCCACGCTGCCGACAATCTAATAAGCCACTTCCACGGTGTTGTTGGTTTTTAGCATATAAATTTAACAAACAATGGCAGTGAACACTGAACAGTAGCAAAGCCAGGGGGGGCTCGAGCCCCCCCATTGGCTCGTAAAGTATGCAAAATCGCATGTTTTTTGTGCTTTTGAGGCCAATTTTTTGTGAAAAATTGAAAATAGCCCCCCCCCCCCATACGAA
Organism: Trididemnum nubilum; assembly: GCA_963965965.1. Taxonomy (NCBI): domain Eukaryota; kingdom Metazoa; phylum Chordata; class Ascidiacea; order Aplousobranchia; family Didemnidae; genus Trididemnum; species Trididemnum nubilum. The sequence goes on along the minus strand of OZ014477.1, from coordinate 10,572,634 downwards.
AACAGCCCCCCCCTCAAACGTCTGAACTTGCTAAATTGGACGAAAAATTAGTCTCAATTTCGGTAAAGACCTTTTTTTTTTGGAGAACCCTGATTTTGGGCGAAAAAAACCTTTGAATTTCTGATTTCGGCCGAAAAATCACTCTCAATTTCAGTGAAGACCTTTTTATTTTTTATTTTTTTGGAGAACACCTGATTTTGGGCGGTAAAAACCTTTGAATTTCGGACTTCAGCCGAAAAATCACTCTCAATTTCAGTGAAGATCTTTTTTATTTTTTTAAAGAACACCAGATTTTCGACGGAAAAAACCTTTGAATTTCCGAGCTTTCCGAGAAATTTCGTCTTAATTTTCGGACAAACCGGCTGAAACTGATTTAAGTTCAATGAAAATTCGAGTCAAGGTCGTTTGCACAATTCTCACTCTTTCAAAATAGCCCCCCCCCCCCCCTTTTCCAAATCCTGGCTTTGCGCCTGGCAGTGAATGAGTATTTGAGCAAATATTTCATGAATTGATTCCTTGAATATAGTAACAAAAAACCTGCACAATTAATATTTCATGACTTTTTAAGATTGTGAGGGGTCAGAAAATCAAGCGCTTGTGGCAGTGATGTAAAGTAGGCAACCAGTTGTCATATGTCAATTGAATAGTTTGCTTATTTTGCGTGAATACTTTCAGAAATACTTCTACTTGAGTAGTTTTAAAACTAGATGGGAGTTTGCCAGCAAACCCAGTGAACGACCGACGCATAGCTAATGCTGTGACGCTCAAAAGTACTTTTTGTCTACCGTAAAATCAGCAATTATTCAAAAATATCTGATTATGGAACCTCCAGAAAAGTTGAATCAAAAGATTTGTCAGTTAAATATCTCCTGAAATCATAAAACACTGTCACCCTAGCTTGAGCCGTTCAAAAATTGATTTTTGGGGGTCCATTTGGGGGTCCCTGGGGGGGGGTGGCACCCCCACACTATGTCAAAATATTTGTCTGTTGAATATCTGCTGATATCATAACAGACTGGCACCCAAGTTGAGCTTTTCAAACAATTCATTTTTGGGGGTCCATTTGGGGGGTCCCCAGGGGGGTGGCACCCCCAAACTATGTCAAAATATTTGTCTGTTGAATATCTGCTAATATCATAAAACACTGGCACTCTAAGTTGAGCCGTTCAAACAATTGATTTTTGGGGCCCCATTTTGGGGGGTTCCCGAGGGGGTGGTACCCCAAACATGTCAAAATATTTATCTCTTAAATATCTACTGATATCAAAAAAAAACTGGCACCCTAGGTTAAATGGTTAAAAAAATTTATTTTTGGGGGGTCCCCGAAGGGGTGGTACCCCCAAATTATGGTAAAATACTTGTCTCTTAAATATCTACTGATAACAGAAAAAACTGGCGCCCTAGGTTAAATCGTTAAAAAAATTTATTTTTGGGGGATCCCCGAAGGGGTGGTACCCCCAAATTATGGTAAAATATTTGTTTCTTAAATATATACTGATAACAGAAAAAACTGGCACCCTAGCTTGAGCTGTTCAAAAATTTGATTTTTTGGGGCCCCATTTTGGGGGGTCCCCGGGGGGGTGGTACCCCCAAATCATGTCAAAATATTTTTCTCTTAAATATCTACTGATATCAAAAAAAACTGGCACCCTAGGTTAAATGGTTAAAAAACTTGCTTTTGGGGGGGTCCCCGGGGGGGTGGTACCCCCAAATTATGTCAAAATATTTGTCTCTTAAATATCTACTGATATCAAAGAAAAATGGCACCCTAGGTTAAATCGTTAAAAAATTTATTTTTGGGGGGCCCCATTTGGGGGGGTCCCCGAAGGGGTGGTACCCCCAAATTATGTCAAAATATTTGTCTCTCAAATATCTACTGATAACAAAAAAAACTGGCACCCTAGGTTGAGCCGTTCAAAAATTTGATTTTTTGGGGGGGTTCCCGAGGGGGTGGTACCCCCAGACCATGTCAAAATATTTCTCTCTTAAATATCTACTGATATCAAAGAAAAATGGCACCCTAGGTTATATGGTTAAAAAATTTGTTTTTGGGGGGGTCCATTTGGGGGGGTCCCCGGGGGAGTGGTACCCCAAATCATGTCAAAATATTTGTCTCTCAAATATCTACTGATATCAAAAAAAACTGGCACCCTAGCTTGAGCCGTTCAAAAATTTGATTTTTTGGGGCCCCATTTTGGGGGAGTTTCCGAGGGGGGTGGTATCCCCAAATCATGTCTAAATATTTCTCTCTTAAATATCTACTGATATCAAAGAAAAATGGCACCCTAGGTTATATGGTTAAAAAAATTTGTTTTTGGGGGGGTCCATTTGGGGGGTCCCCGAAGGGGTGGTACCCCCAAATTATGTCAAAATATTTGTCTCTCAAATATCTACTGATAACAGAAAAAACTGGCACCCTAGCTTGAGCCGTTCAAAAATTTGATTTTTTGGGGCCCCATTTTGGGGGGTCCCCGGGGGGGTGGTACCCCCAAACCATGTCAAAATATTTCTCTCTTAAATATCTACTGATATCAAAGAAAAATGGCACCCTAGGTAATATGGTTAAAAAAATTTGTTTTTGGGGGGTCCATTTGGGGGGGTCCCCGGGGGGGTGGTACCCCCAAATTATGTCAAAATATTTGTCTCTCAAATATCTACTGATAACAAAAAAAACTGGCACCCTAGCTTGAGCCGTTCAAAAATTTGATTTTTTGGGGCCCCATTTTGGGGGGGTTCCCGGGGGGGTGGTATCCCCAAATCATGTCTAAATATTTCTCTCTTAAATATCTACTGATATCAAAGAAAAATGGCACCCTAGGTAATATGGTTAAAAAAATTTGTTTTTGGAGGGGTCCATTTGGGGGGGTCCCCGGGGGGGTGGTACCCCCAAATTATGTCAAAATATTTGTCTCTCAAATATCTACTGATATCCAAAAAAAACTGGCACCCTAGCTTGAGCCGTTCAAAAAATTGATTTTTTGGGGCCCCATTTTGGGGGGGTTCCCGGGGGAGTTGCCCCAAAAAAATTTCAGGAGACACAATTGCGTATGTACCTCAACAACTTCACACAAAAATTAGATTTCTATGTTTTGTGGTTTAGGAGAACTCGAGCGTACAAGATTTAGGAAGAAAAAAAAGGAAAAAAAAAGGAAAAAAAAGGAAAAAAAAAGGAAAAAAATAAGAAAAAAACCTCATCGCGGCCGAAAGTGGGTTGGTAGGGATGAAAGGATATCTTAAGACATATAACCATGAGAAATATTTTTTGCCGTACTTAAGCCGTTTTTGACTTAGACCGCTTTTTACGCCAAACTTTCGGGGCGGTTTTCGGGTCATAAACCCGAAGTCACGTGACCGATTGCCTCGAAATTTGGTACAAACATAAAACTCATTAATCTCAAACTGCTGTCAAAATTTCATGTAGTTAGACCAAACGGTTCTCGAGTTATAAGCAAAAGTCTGAAATCTCGCACTCATTAGTTAGAAAATGGCCGAGTAAAAACAAAGGAACACGCGACGCGAGCGTCGGTCGTTCCAATGATTACTTTTTGGTAGTGACTATTTCACCGAAAATTTTCAACTTAGAGAGAATAAAACGAGAATGAGAAATATTCATCCGCGCTTTTTTCATTTGCTTTTTTAGGGGTTAAGATTAGGGTTTAGGTTAGGGTTTGGGTTAGGGTTCGATTTGGGAATAGTTTTAGACTAAGCATTTGAGTTTGTGTTATATTTGAGTCAGAATTAATAAAAAACTAGATAAAAATTTCCGGTGAAATAAAGCCTTCCTTACTTTTTTACTTTTACTCAAGTACTTTTTTTGGTCAGTACTTTGGACGTTACTTCAAGTAGCTTTTTTGTCGGTAACGAAACTTTTACTTGAGTACAATTTTCGAGTACTATTTACACCACTGGTTGTTTTGATGGAGAGTCTGCCAATCAGTCAAACCAAATCCTTTTGGAAAATAATTTGTGTATGTAAAATTGATTTTGCCTGAGTAGCCATGTTCAGCACGGTAGCTCAACTAAACAATAACTATTGCAATTGTATTAAATTTCATTCACCAAGATGTCTTGGCCAGGAGACAGCGAAGGGACCGTTCAGTCTTCAAGTCAAGCTGCCACCTGCCCACCTGTCCACCACACACAGCAGAGGCTTCACACTGTCCCCTAAATTGCTGAACGCCAAGCAGGGAAGCTGTGAATACCAATTTCTCTAGTCTTTGGTTTGACCCGATCGGAAATCAAACCCGAGCATATCGCTATGGTAGCAGACGCTTTATTTATTCCACCACTAGCTTATCTTTCTCAAACAGTATTTGAACAAGATCTGAGATAACACTTACGTATTATGTTCAGGGTGTCGAACCGAACCTGAACCCAAACCGTAAACCCGAATGAACCGTTTCATTTTGGTGAACCCGAACCGAACCTGAACCAGCAAAATTTTACTTCAGTAAACCTGAACCAAACCTGAACCCCCAAAATTGTGCTCTAGTGAACCCAAACCGAACCTAAACCCCTAACAAAAATAAGAATATATTTTCCATATGCGGATGCTGCTGGCACTGGTACACGCACAATAAGAGCAGTGGTGATCATCAACAGAATCAGCAATTTCTACTTTTTTTTTTCTGGACGAAACGAGTAACGACAGATAAATTTTAAGTCAATGAACCCGAACCGAACCTGAACCAGTAATATTTCACTTGAGTGAACCTGAACCAAACCTGAACCTCGAAAATGGTGATCAAGTGAACCCGAACCAAACCTGAACCGCTAAAATATTTTGAGCAGGAGCTGAACCTGAACCGTTATTTGAAACGATTCAACACCCTGATTATGTTTACTTAGTTTTGTTATATAAACAAGATGGCTACCCAGCCAATATTGATTTTAAATCAAATTATTTTCAAAAAAGATTTGGTTTTACATTACTGCTTGGCAGATTCTCCATCAAAACAACTTTTTACAATCTCAACTAATGTATAAGAAGGCCATGCAAATGAAGAATTGGCAATACATTTATTTTGATTATTTTAATTCTACCAAACGATGGTAGTCTACTCTAATGCTGGATAAGTAAATCTGGAACATGAAACTCAAGCTGTTGGAAAGTAACTTTTATAGCTTAATCACTAGGCTAAACTGAAACTATTCAACTTGACCAAATCAGATGACCAAAGGTTTTATCTTGCCCTTTAACTAAGCTGTAATAAACTTTTCTACAAAAGGTCTGTCAATATTGTTTATAAACTGTTAAAGTTAAATACCGTAGCCTGCCTGGCTCACTTCTGACACTGACAGTGAGTGCTACAGCACTGTTGTAACATAGCTTGTAGTTTTGAGTTTTACATTTACAGATTTACAGTACTAGCCTAATGAGTAAGGCTAGGCTACTGTTCTTCTGTTGTTACCTACTGCTATGTGTAATAATTTAGTACGGAATGTAATACATCTAAACCAACTCTTTGCGTAACTTTTTTAACCTAAATCAACTCTACCTATATCAGTCACTCAGTCTGCTCTATAGGCCTACTGCATAGTGCATTGCATAACTTTTTTAACCTAAATCAACTCTACCTATATCTGTCAATCAGTCTGCTCTGTAGGCCTACTGCATTGCATACCGTAGCTTTTTCTAACGCTAGCTCCAGACAACAGTACCGTAGTAGATTCAACTTACCGCCAACATCGCGTAAGCGACGTACCGTTACGCTTGAATGCGGCTCCCTGCGTGAGTTTTGCATGACTAGCTTCTCGTAGATTTCAAAAATGGAATGGAAGACAATCTTCCATACTTCCATACCAATTCCATACTAGATTTTGTGCATTGTATTTACAGAAAAATACATAACGATGTCTGGTAGTCATAAATAATATTGTCACAAAAGTATTTAACTTCAATATCTACGCATATATTATTATTTGTCGACAATTCTCAGTACTTTGGTTGTGTGCATTGCGCAAGCAGTGTAAGTATTACATTGCAATTTAATTGCAGCATTGATGTTACACTTGACGACCTTGATAGATTTGACTTGCTGTTTTTTCATTTTGAGGCTGACAATTTGCCCAGTCATAAATTTTGTTTTCTTACATCGTCACGAAAACTCGTATTTGCTATTTCATCCCCGTATCAGCTTAATTTTATTTAAAATTTTAGTTTTTAAGCTTACAGTAATTCTTTTTGGTGTTAAAGCTTGGTGTTTCTATTACGGTAAATGTTCTAGTTGATGTGAGGGCAAACTTGTACGGTAATCATTAAGACATAGGCATAGCCAGAAGGATCGGGCTTTCTGCCTCCCCCTACCCCCCATACCATTGAATGCTACCAATGATAAAAATGATGACACAAAGCCTATTTATATATTCAGTTTCTTTTAGCATTTTTCGAGTGCAATAGTACATGCGTATAGCGGCAATTAGCAATAACTCACTATTAATGTTGACGACCAGGGGGGCCATGCCCTCTCAATTTAAATTTTTGCCTACCAATTTAAATGTACAAGCCAGGAGAAATTCAGCGTTTTTGTTCTAAAAGGTGCAATCTCAGGCCCTCATCTAACTTGTTTATATACCGGTATACAATAATATGTTTTAGGCCCCCAGCTAACTTTTATATTACAATAACATGATTAGTGACCATTTATGGCGCCTAATGTACCAACTTTAAATAACTTTTATATTATTAGCTTTAAATAACAATCCACCTCGATCTCGTCAGTTTTCACGCGACAAAATGCTTTTGAAAAAACCTAGTTAGGGGAAGTGCTTATTGATCAAATTATTGAATTTGAATCGAGGGTGCCTGGGCCCCTGGTCGTACATATATTCCTAAAACTGGTTATTTTTATAACAAAACAAAAATCTTCGAGTGCATTATTTAATGCTAAAAATGTTACAGAAAGCAATGTACCTTGATTTCCCTGACTTGAGCCAAGTCACAAAATTTAACCCCGAAATGCAAGATTTTAAACGTGTTTAGGACTTAACCTGAAGTAAAGGGAGTATCATAATTTTTTTAATTGGCTTTCAAACATCAAAAATTTTGTTTTTTCACATGGCTCTGAAATTGTGCAAAATGTGATCCGAATCGCATTAAAATAGCTTTTTTTTTCCAAAAAATCGCTCAGCATCTGGGGGATCCACCGCCATGTCCCTCTGTGACATATTTGAGTTGCACTAATTTGCTCACCACGTCTCCCAATTTTGATAGGATAGAAAAAATTTTAACTTGCGGTCTAGTCCTTCCTCTATAGCAAATCCAGGTTACGAGCCAAATCAGACGCCCAGCTTTTGATCTTTTATTCTTTGTCCCAGAAAAAGTCCCTCTTTTTAAAAACTTCTGATGACATCATTGCATGATTTGCGGTATAGCCCTCGGACCTCAATTTAAAATCCAGGCTACGCCTATGCATTAAACCATGTGCAATATGCATACCAGATACCAGTCCTTGGATCTTAGTATTGTTGGCGCACCTTCACGAGCGGTTGCTTACAGCATTGCAAAGGTGCACAGCAACAAAATATACATTGCATTGCTTCCGGTCTAAAATTTCTTTGGTATGGAAGTCTGGAATGAAATATGGAAGAAAATTTTAGTATGGAATGGAATATGGAATGGAAGATTTTTGGTATGGAATGGAAGAAAATTGCCAGTATGGAATATGGAAAAATCGTCTTCCATACCATGCCCTGCCATAAGCTTAGGGTATTATTAGTGTAAGGACTTAAACAACTGGCTGTGGAGATGGGCCTCACACTAATTCAAAACGCGCTGTAATTCAAAACGCCAGTTGCGAGAGAAGTTCCGAGTTCTTTTTTATTGAATGACCACTTGTTGTAATGATCAGAGCATTCGGAGCGGTTTCTAAAAATTAACAAAAACCCGGCTATACGAGCTGAAGGGTCAGAATTCTAACTAACCTAGGGTAAAGTTACAAAAAAAAACAAGTAGGAAGATTAACACAATAAAGAGGGACGAGAAGCTTAACATGCAAAATATAAATCCTAAACTATTCGGGGATTGAGAAATTACCTTTAACAATAGTACCTAAATCAATGGCAAACATACGAAGAACAAAAAACAATAAATAAACGTAATCAGGTAATACGTACCGAAATAGTTTTTCCAGCCAGTTGCGAGAGAAGTATCCAATATGAAAAATTGTTCCAAGTGCGAAAGCTCAGTAAAAAAAGGTGGCAGTTGCCAAGACTACAGTCAGAAAAAGAATGAGTGAAAATCGAGAAAAGGTAAGCAGTAAGCTGGCACACCCGATTAGTTTTGGATCAAGGCTTCTTAATGCAAAAAAGTACGTTAATCCTTCGGCTTTCAAATGCAGAAAACGTGTACACGTTCGTACCTTAAGGTACATTGGATTAGCATTTAATGCAGAGAAAGTACAAATCACGAGAAAAAAGAAAAAGCTTGTTTTTGATTGGCCGCTGTGATTGCTCAAGCGTGTCACTTGTTTCCAACTTCTGCAGAGCGTTCATATCAATTCAGATTACCGTAATGGACAGACAGGTCAAGAAGAGCGGAGGGTTGGGGTTCGATTCCTCGATAGTGACGCATTGTCGTTTGGGTAATTCAGGATTAGTTACCGGTATTAATCTATAGTGCTAGTAGGCTAAGGCAAGATACTTTCTGGAGAGTTTAGTTTTGTTTATAAAACAGTAACCCCTTAAAATAAGGCTGAAAGTCACCAGCATTACTGCCAAAGGGGCAGGTAAAGAAAGCAAAACAATGTAGGCCTGCTAGAAATGAATAGCAAAAAATTAAGCGAGGGATACCTCAATACTTGAATAACCTTACCTGCTTACCTACAGTACCAGTTACTCAAGATATCGGTACCACATACCTGATTAGGCTCAAAGGTCACTCGGCCCTACTGATGCAGAATAGCTAGGCTCGAGTTTATCATTGTTTGTCAGAAATCAGTTCAGTTATGTAGGGTAGGGGTACTGAAGGGGTTGCATCGTATGCCTACTACAGTACCGGTACTAGAGCCTCAGAAGGTGGTTGCATGTACCCGGGCCCAAGCCTGGGGGTACAGGTTCAAGGGATACTAATAGTAATCTGTGCAGTGTGACAGCCATATCCAGTAGCCTACTGGCAGGCTGGTAAGCTTGTTCCAGACCTGCTGGACCTTTAGGGTGGCAATGCTAATAGTCAGATGCTTCAGGTTTCAATCACGTAATGGTAGGAATTTTCTGGCATTTCTGTCTTTTTCTAACTGACAGTGTGGCAGTTGTGGATTTAATTCGGAATTGGGCTCAGAGCAATTGCTCCTGTTGTAGTATCTGATATTGTGGGTGTTCATGCCCTAGATAGAGCAAGGCACTCGGAACACATCTGATATCTTCGTGTTGGATCTCTCCAAAGATGTCCCAGTATTTGTGGTGGGATAGGCTAATTCAATCCACCTTCCTACCCGGTACTTCAAAAGATTTAAAGTACCCCGACTGAACTCAACTCATCCCCTAAAAAAATTGCATAGGTGTTTAAGTTTAACTTCAAGCCATTCGCTTTTTTTCACAGAAGCTCTGCAACCTGTGTATGAGCGCGCACGCACTCTCCTGTCATTTCTGCACTAATTAGGGTTATATAGGGTTAGATTTTGGGGAATAGCTTAGATCTGAGATTGGAGCACTCATTAGGTTTAGGGTTAGATTTTGAGGGAATAGCTTAGGGTTAGTCTTTGAGAAATGGCTTGGATTGGAGAGAGAGCGTGCGTGCTCAGTCATACACTGGTGGCAGAGCTTCCGAAAAAAAAGCGGGGAGAGGCTTATACGTACATACTTAACGACATCCAAAAAATTGTTTGCACCGAGAATTGAAACCCATACCAGACCCATTTTTATGCCTGTCCATTTTTCTGTGAATTCTATGATGTTAATTGACTGATTAAATGCTGTATTTTTACCCTTGACGAACATTAAAAGGGCTAAAGCTTTCAGGGCTCTGGCCTCAAATCATGCAGGGTAAGCTTACAGCACTACCCGTACATCTAGTAGATGCAAATGTCATTATTCCGTTGCTTTCAAATGGAGATGTACATTCGTAATATTGAGATGAATAGTGATTAATCTTGACAACAACATAGGACTAGCTACGGTAATATTTGGGCTGCTCTACATCTACTGGCCCAGCCAAAAATTGAAAAACGGGGTGACAAAACTTTTTTGCGATTGATTGTGATTGTGCAGTAGCATTGTGCTTCTGGTTACCTTCAACATTAATTCTGAATTGCCCTGCTTAAGCCATCTGCTGCTTACAGCTTATGATTTTTGTGGTAACTGCAATGTGCTTTTGTTGAAAAAAAAAACAGTCAATTGGGCTACAACAAATGCGGATCAATTTTTTTACATGCTTTAGTTACTGTTTGGAATGATTTGCCTCTTGATATTCGGAAAAGTAGCAGCATTTCATTGTTCAAGAATAGATTGAAAATATATACACTATTTTAATGTGGCCTATCAATGTGCCTAATATGGATTAGTATGCTTTAACACTGTATAATATACTCTTAATAACCTTTTAACAAGTCCTATTTTTCATTTTGTAATCTGCTATTTTTCTGCTTTTTCACCTGCTTTAGCAGCAAGTGCCCCTTTGTCAAATCTTAGCTTCTTGCTATCTTATCTCAAGGGATCGACAAATTGCTTTATATTATTAGTGGTATTATTTATATGCAGTTCCAAAATTTGTAAATTATGCAGATAGTGAAATCATGACATGCAAGCTCTAGCTATAGCTGGCAGCAGTCCAATTCTTGTTTGTGCAGCAAACTCCTGAAAAAAAAAAAAAAAATAGCAAGAGAATGCAAAAATTGTGGTTTCACAATACAGTAGCAGATGCAAAAATCCATAGGTGGGCACAAGTCCGTTAATCCGTTAATAACGAAGCTAACTTTTTCATTAACTCGTTAATTCGTTAAAAAGTTTTTTTGTGTTAACGGATTAAATTAACTTTCGTTAAGTTCTGTTAACTTCCCTTGAGGTTTTTATTGTTAATATCTTGCACAATTCATTCATTGTACCGGTACAAACCAGTTTGCACTGGTAACACTTGTTGCATATTAGCACGAGCTTTATACAAGAGTGCGAGGAAAGGAGCTCTTTTTTGTGGCAAATAATAAGCTGCAGCCCATTAATTATCGCTGTTCACAATTTCCAAAGATTTTCCGATCGTAACTTTGTTAGTGCATTCGAATCTATTTTATCTTGAAATTAGATTAAACTGTAAAATGTAACTTCCAAAACACAAAAAGACCACAATAGCAATAAATAATTCCTTACAATGAACTCAACAGCGTCAATACGTGTTCTAGAAGCAATAGAATAAAAAGAAATGTAAATTACTTGCAAAATATTAACGGACTTTATTAACTTCCGTAAATTAAAGCTAAAAATAATGGATTAATGTTAACGGAGGTATGAAGTTTGTTAACAAACTAGTGGTTAACGAAGCTCACGTTTTGTGTTAACTTGCCCACCTATGCAAAAATCGCATGTGCAAGCAACCGATGCAAGAATCATAGATTATATACTGTTACTGTATAATTGGCTGTCATAGTACAAGGTTTATAACAAATGAGGCAGACAATTCGTAAAAAAAATATAAAAACAACACACCTCCGACCAAAAATTACTAGGCGCGTTATTTATGTTGCCACTATGTACTGTTTGCATTTTTTAAACAGATAAAGAAATTGCATTGTATTGTAGGTTGTCAATATTAAGTCGAGATCCTATTATTATTAATGAATCAGGGGCTCTCAACATATTTTACTAAAGTAAAAGATGGCGTAGCTGATTTGTGTCAATTTGCAAAGCGAGTAAACTTTGTCGACTTGGTTTTGTGGCATGGTTTTTACGACAACCGTGATCGCATGATCTGGGTTTAACCCGCAGTCCCACACCCTGGTCATGTTGCTGCGTTCTAGATTAAAGATGCGTTATGATGACTAATATCTCTGCTTGGTGGTTCCAACCGACAGCAAATTTAGTGGACAAGTATTTGTAGAAATCCCACAGGTCCAGTTAAACATTGGAACACTGGAAACTCTTATTTGCTTGAGGTGCAAATTCCTCCAAACACAAAGTACCGTAGTTATTGCAATGAAAACTGTGTGGATCATATAATAGTCAGCATCCGATGCAGTCCAGTAGCGGGAGATCAAATATGCACTTACAGCAACAGACTACAACAATCATAGACCAGAGTCTAATAGCAAATTAATGCGAGTCTGAGCGAAGTTCTCTGGCGCGAGGTAATCTTTACAATTTTTTACCAAAATAATGGCCATTAATCAACGTGTTTGCATTAAATTGTAAAACTATTTTGTTTTGTTTTTGTTTTCAAAATATCTGAAGTTATGTCAAAGTTAGCACTACCAACCATCAATAGGAAAGTTTTCCAACACCTGCATTAACATAAAGATTAGCAAATTTAGCATGAAGTAAAAAGTATATACACCACATAAATGCTTAAGGCACGTTGAAACATGTTATGAAATCCTGTTGCTATTGCCACATGTAGTGTAGTAGCAGCAGTAGTTAAAATTTGCACACTTTCAAAACGAAATGAAATTAATTGCCCCTAATGCCCCCCCTTAGTATGGCCTCGTACAAACTGATGACTTGAAAAGTTCATAGTTGTTGATAAAAATATGAATCTGAGCATTAACCAAGCAAGATTGTGACAGCAATCAATTTTTTCTTACGTATGGCTCACTCAACCATCGAGCAACAAATGCAAACCAAAAACGACATGCTTAAAAGACATTATTGTTCCAAGAAAGTGCGTCACAGACTCCAAAAACTTATTTATCATTCAATCTGGTAATGATCAAACATTTTCATTAAATGTCAGCACTGGTAATGAATGATTGCTAGCATTCCTCCCCTTTGGATTTGTTGGTGTTTAGAGGTCGGTGCTTTTTTTATATTTATATTTTAAATAATTATTGTAAAATTGTGTGGCACTTTCAAAAAGGAGGACTGCTTCCCTAATCCCCTCCCCTAGCTGTGTCGACGTCTGTATCAATCTTTGTACCCCCTGAAAAAAATTTTTGTCCCAGCCCTGATCACAATGACATAGGGTATGTGCTAGGGTAGGGTTACTTTAGTCATTTAAGCTTGTGCTTTCAATATTTGTAAATGTCCATGTCAATAGCCAATGAATGAATATGAATACTTGCTTAATAATATCATATGATTAATGACGGTTACCAAGTAATCAACTTTTGAACCAATTAGTCAGTTATTAAATTGTTTCTGAGTATAATAATAAACCATTTTAGTAAAGAAGTTTAGATAAAAATGATATGATGGACAGAAAGACAATCTGCTGCTGAAACAGTAGACCCGGGTTTGATTCTTGGTTTGGTAAAGTTAAAGACTGCAGTTTAGAAATTGATACCAAAGCTTCCCTGCTTAATGTTCTCTGGTTTAGCATTAAATTAAAAGGGAGTGATACTTCCATCGGCATCATGTGTTGTAGCAGGTGGGCAAGTGGCAGCTTGAAGCTTTGGCAGTGTTGCCAAGGAGGTGAGGGCATTGTTTTACAATGACCCTGATCCCGTAATCTCGGTTCAGCTCACACCCCGCTGACGTTGTTGCATCCTTGGATAAGATGCTGTACAGTATAATGGTTATCTCTGCTCAGTGGCTTTGAACAAGCAGCAAATTCAGTGGACAAGAATTGAAAAAAATTCACAGAAACATTAGATCACTGTCAATTGTCGAAACTCTTATGCAAATATGGATTCCTCCAAACCTAAAGTACTTACTGCAATGAAAAATAAACAGCCAGTGTAGTCTATCCTCCATGGATGGTAGTGGTTTTGAGTTTATGCAGTTCAAAAGTATTTTGGATTTTTTTAAATTCTAAAACACCACATAAAGTTAAGTGTGTCTGTTTATTATTAACCTTGAGTGTACATCTGATGCAAACATTGAGTTTAAAAAAATATCAAGCAATACATAAGGTATTCATACATTATCAGTGTTGGACAAAATCAGGAATTGACCATTTAGGCAATGTTTGGCATAAACATTTTTGACGTTTTCGCTAGGCGAATGCATTGATATACAACAGTTTTGGAAAACCTAAAGCAACCTTTGCGTAACACGAAATGTCACAAGCAGTGGTGTAAAAAGTACTCGAAATTTGTAAGGAAATAGAGTGCAAAGTATTAGCCAATGAAAGTACTTGAGTGAAAGTAAAAAACATAGTAAATTCAGAAGTGCTCAACTGTAAGTATTTCTAAAAGTAATCAAACAGAATAAACAAGCTTTTTAATCAAAATTATGACAATTGGTCAACTACCATCACATCACTGCCACAAAACACTTGGTCCTCGAATACCTCACCATCTCAAGAAGTCATGAATTAATAATTGTCGCAAGTTTTTTTGTTACTGTGTTCAAGACAATTAATTAAAAAGAACAACAACTACAGCTAAACTTCAAGATTTGAAAATTATGCCACGCAGAATTTATATGGAATTGGAATCATTTCATAGAGTCTTTGCTCAAATACTCATTCAATGTCAGTATTTAAATTATTTTTATGCTAAAAAGTACTAATCCACTGTATCTACAAGGTGGGCCAAAAGTCAGGAGCCATAGCCGATTCAGTATCTTTGGTGATAAACTTTTTGGTTTAGTTAATCAAAGTTATTGTGAATTAACAAATATTGTGTAATATGCAAAGCTTTACATGCTAGCTATTAGCATGAAACTATGCAAATGTTTCTGAAAATCAAGTGATATATCTTTTCTGATATACTGCTATTTCTATGTTGTCTTATTGATGGTATGTTTTGATTGCCAAATGTTTCCCAGTATCTTTAAATGGTTTTATTTTTGAATCCAATTAAGTGATAAAAGTTTAAACAGATTTATCCTCATTGTGGTTAATGGTTATGACATGTGAGATAGCTGTCAGTTAAGAGTTACTATGCTCTTTATCAAAACTTGAAAAATGCTTAGATTGGCTATAAGCTGAAGTTATAAAAAAGAAGCTTTCGCTTAACATTGGCTGTTTGTATTCATGGTTACTACTCAGTTTTCATCTGTCAGTGCTTACTTGTTAAGTTTTGTGCTTTGTGTGCATTAAGTGATTTGAACTATGAAGTGCTAAATGTTTTGTGTTTTCCAGATTGTTTGTTAAACAAGCAATAATTTAGCATTGTATTCTATGACAAATGTACTGTAATATCAAGCAGTATCATACATTTTTGCTTGAAAGTATTGCTTGCCTTTTAATGCACAGTACTATTCTTAACATGATTCAAAGAAATTTTTAACTGGTTTAAGAAATGATGAAAAGCAACAGAGCTTTTGTGAGTAGCCCAAATGCTTCTCCTAAAATGACACTGACTCGGTTTCACAAGCAGCAAATCATCAACCCTTTAAAGACCAGTTTTTGGAAAATTCTATAGTAAGTAACTTTAAAAAGCTAATCTCTAAATTGAGGGGGGTGAAGCATCCAGCAATTGTGGTAGCTTACAATTTAGTTAAAATCAAAATACAATTTTTGAATTTTTTTGTATTTATTTCGCGGGCTGCAGTTGCAAAGATTATCAAGAAACACTAAGAGATATGCCCCCTAAAAAGTTTCAGAAAACCCTGAGTTTGTTCTTTCAACCTGAAGTTTAGGGAAAAAGAGAGACTGACTTATAATATTTAGTATTATTATTCAGTCTCTTGTGATCTTCCAGTGACATCCTATTGTGGTAAACCTTTTCTTTTCTGGAAGCTCAGGCTGAGAGAACAAACTCATGGTTTTCAAAAACTTTTTAGGGGGATATCTGTTTGTATTTGTTGAATATTTTTGCTACTGCAGCCCCAAAATGAGAACCAAAGTTTAAAATTATATTTTAATTTGAGCTTTTGTATTTGTAAACTACCGGAATTTGCTAACTGCTCCCCCCCCCCCCCCCTTTTTAATAGCTAGAAAGTATTTTGAATGCATAAACTATACTGCTACGTTTGTATTGTGACAAATATGCTGTAGTTGCCCATTTATGCTGGTATTTTTAGTAACTATCTGTTATCATTTAGTGATTGATTAAGAACTTGGCGTGTTTAAAAATGGTATTGATGACCTGAACCTACTAAGAGCATGATAAATGAATGTAATAATGTAAGTAGAAATTTTGTGTGAAGAAAAGATTTTTCAAAGAAAATTGCAGACACAAATGCTAGTGCAGAAAGTTGATTATGCCTCTAATTTCTTTTTCAAATATTATGCTGAACTCTTCCAATATGAATGCATTTTCAAGTTGAGAACATAAATCATTGTTGTGAACGAGAATATCTTGCAAACTGCAGAAATTAAAACTCTTGTGGTTTCGTAAAGTATTTTTTAAATGTTTTTCAGGATATGAAAAAACGTCTAGAACAATCTTTCGGTAGCGAATGATGACAAACTTTCAATGAAATGCTGTGCTATTTTACTGAAAAGATTTATCAACTGAAAACGACACTATTTTTTTGAATAAACACCGAGATTTCACTCGCAGAAGACTTCAATATCAGAAAACAGTCTCAACTATTGTTCTGCCAATCAATTGACCAACGTGTGCTAAACGTTTAACGATGCATGTGTTCATGTCAAAACTCGCCCAAATATCACAGTATTCAAGACGGTTTAGATTACATATCAAATCTGTTATGATAGTTTTCAAATATTATTGTTGATTATTAGATAGTGTCCTTTTTTCAACGCCGTAGCCAGCAGACGCATTGTGCACAGTGCAGGCGTTTGTATTGATGTGAAACTTTCAAAAACCTTTGTAGCTCAGTCTCGGCAAGTGTTATTGCTTGTTTTGTATAAAAAAAATCAAAAAGTTTGTCGGGATGTTAAAATAAGCGAACCGTTACGGAATATTTTGGAGTGAAAAGTATATTAGCTCCACTCCAAAAAGAGAGAGTTTAATTTTCAATCGGTATCGGTTCCAAATTTGACAACGTACCAGTACTTTGTACTCGGTACTGCCCACCTCTGATAATGTTTTCAAATTATTCTTTTCAATAAAACGTGCAAGATCGCTGCCTCAGGCTCTTTTGTCATGGGTAAAGCTCGGTAAATTGTTCTGAAGTTTTGTCAACCGTTTGCTAAGTACTTGGTGTTTTGAATCAGGGCCATCCATCCCAGCTTACCTGAAATATTTTGAAGTTCTCTGTATTTTGTTAATTATTACCGTAATTGATATATTATTACCGTAAGTTTCTACTGAGTTAATTATTACCGTAAGTTTCTACTGAGCTATTTTTCATTTCAAATTTCTTATGTTTTCGATTTTCTTCTTTTCAAATTTCTTCAAATAACTAAGTTGAACGAGCCCTCATAGCTAAAGAATCAAAAAATAAGAAAAGTGTTTCTTCACCTTTTTCGCGATTTGCTTAGATTATATCTCTCACAAATGAAGGATATGAGGCTTCACGGAATATGAATGGTTTAGTGAAAACTTAAGTATATGCCGGTACGCCCGTACTAAATCAGTATATCTTGAATACTTTGTCATTTTAGTTTATGATGTGTTAAGAGAAAGCTCAAATTTCGAAACACCCTGTAATGATTGTTAAGAGTGTTTACACTTTACAATATCTGTCTAGCTATTCCAAAGTGAGAGTAATTTATTCTTGACGTGTAATGAGAAGTTCAAACGGGATGTGAAATTTATTTTTACGTGACAACTTTTTGTACTGCGTCATGTGTATTTGTCAGTTTATAAATCCGGCAATAAATTCTTGATACAATGATTTTGTAAACTGCTAGTTTCAGAGTTCGTGCATTCAAATCGGAGTAATTTTGCGGTTAGATTTATTTAGCTCTCACATTTGTTTAACCACACCAACTTTGGATTTCTATTCGCTGTGTGCAACATCACGACGGATGGACTGTGGGACCCGTAATGGGAAATGAACGTTGATTATTTTTATCAAAAAACACTGCACGCATAAATATTGGTGTTAAATTAAGGTAGACTCTGGTTCGAATCCAGCTCGGTTTGATCAAACATCCAAAGTTGATATTTTAAAGTACCTGCTTTCGAGTCTAAACGGGTAGGTGCAGCACGAATAGCGACTTGAGTCGAATAAACTACCTGCTTTCGAGTCTAAACGGGTAAGTGCAGCACGAATAACGACTCGAGTCGAATATCCAACCTTTTTGTTTTTGCTTCGTTGCCCAAGATGATTTGTCAAATAAGATACGTGCAACTTTTAGCAGCTTGATTTTTATAGTACTGTAGTTTTTTCGTCTATTAAGTTCAATTTCTTATGAAAACGCGAATATCAAGTAGCCCTGGTGGTAACTTGTGAGACATTTCGTTAATTGTATGTATTGGTCAACCTCCCTCCTGTTATTTCTTGGTATGATAAATTGGTATGCGCATAGACAATTGTAGCCATAATAGTATGATGTAGCTTTGGAGTACTTTTTTTTTAACGCTAAATCTGTAAATCCAGAAAAAACGAAATTTCAATAAAGAAATGAAATGTCAATAAAAAGGAGAACTTTAAGAAAAAGGAGCAAATTTTTAATTTGGAAATTTTATAGTAACTTACATGGCATGCCTTTTTGTCGTAGTTTTTTTTTCGGGTAATCACTAATCTGTTCTTTTTAGCCAGAATCAAAACATAAAATTTAAAAGCAGAAAAACAGAACGAGAAAACCTTGAAAAAAAGCCAAGGTCAAACATTCTATTTAATACGAGACGTTTCAACATGAACTTACGCCATTACTTTTTAATCCTATTCAACGGAATAAAATTCATGATTAGCTGTTTTTCATACTCAATTGACGACATTATATCGTATGCAATGAACAAAATTCATGCTAAAGTAAA
Organism: Trididemnum nubilum; assembly: GCA_963965965.1. NCBI lineage: Eukaryota > Metazoa > Chordata > Ascidiacea > Aplousobranchia > Didemnidae > Trididemnum > Trididemnum nubilum. The sequence goes on along the minus strand of OZ014477.1, from coordinate 10,553,771 downwards.
GATTAGGAACGTAGTCTCAGTTCATTTCTGACAAACCAAACTTTCAATATTCTCGCTGTGCAGTATTATGCCGAGGCATGTAGGCCTAACAAGTTTGCGGGGTCCATCTCCGCGTCAATGCGCCTTAGGGCAACAAAGCTCTTTTCGAAGAAATATCGCAGCAGTAGCGAGCCGTTGGCTTCACTGTGTCCGGTTTGACCGACCCGAGATTTCAACCTCAGACCTCCCTCTTCAGTCACGTACGTGTTATCGCTCGACCAACTTATGGCCGGGAATTACTAATATCTAGTATTGTAAACGAAACAGCAATGGGTTTACTTAGCATAGATTTTGTATTAATGGAATAAGTGACTTACTCTTTGTTTCGATTTAAAATTAACGACTTATTGTATTGATCGAGCGGTAGCGCGTTCGTCTCTGGATCGGGAGATCAAAAGTTCAAATCTTGGCTGGTCAAATCGGACATAGTGCTGCAACGGCTCGCCACCGCTGCGACACATCTTGGAAAGGAGCTGTGTTGTCCGGGCGCAATGAGGCGGAGATGGGCCACGCCAACTCGTTACACGCTCCGGCGTATTACAGCGAGTATAATAAAAGATTTGATTTGATTTGTATTCTAAACAGAGGTGGAGTTCTCGAGGACGTCTTTGGCCTCGAGGACACATTTTGAAATCCTTGGCTTTAGCCTTGGCCTTGGCCTCGAAACCTCCAGTCCTCAAAAAAACAGCACTATTCTTTGCACCGTTAAAATTATGCTGCAAAACGCCAGAAACCTCTCGGAAAATTTTCGAAGACCTTTTTTGTGTTCTTTTTTGGAGATCGTCTGAAAAAAATTTTTGAAGACCTTTTTTTGGAGATCGCCTTAAAAAGATATATGTATATATTTTTTTTTTGTAAACATTTGCGCCTGTGCCTTTGGCCTCGAGCATTCCCAGTAGCGTAGCCAGGAGGGGGCCAAGGGGGGCTTCAGCCTCCCATTGGCCTGTTTTTAGCATTTACCCCGTTTTTAGCATTTCTAAGGCCAATTTTTGCCCTGAAAACAAAAATAGCCTCCTCCCCAATGGTATTGGCGGTGAAAAGTGGTCAAGGACCTAATGTGATTACGACCAAAAAAAGTGGGTCTGAGCCTGGCTGAAGACCGTTTTTTTTTTTTTGAGATCACCTAAAATCGGACAGAAAAAACAGCTTATTCTGAGCAAAGACCTTTTTTTTTGAAGATCACCTAAGTGTGGAAAGAAAAATCGGCTTAATCTGAGTGAAGACCGATTAAAATCCGGATCAAGATCGTTTGATGTTGCTTTTAGCCTCCAAAACAGTCCTCCCCCATTTCAAATTCCTGGCTACGCGCCTGAGCATTCCTGTCCTTAGCCTCGAAAGGGCCTGTCCTCGGTAGGGCTGTCCTTGGCCTCGGATTTTTTTGTGTTCTTCGCCTTGGCCTCCTCAAGCCTTATGTCCCTGACTTCACCTCTGATTCTAAATATTAAAATAATTATTTCAAAAAACCAACTTAAACAAAGGACGATAAAAATCATTATACAAAAACATAATAAACAAACAACAAATTTAAAGGAAAAAACATTTAAGCATTTTAGAGAGTCCTTTTCGGAGCCAAAATCAATTTTTTACAGTCTTTCTTTGCATTAGCGAATATTGGTTTACACGTTTGTGATTTAAGGAACACGTACACTTTAACGGACGCTTTGGCTTAGCTTTATTTTTTTCGTATTTAATCTTGAATCTCGAATAGTAAGAAATAATGTTTCCGACTACACAACACTTTGCAGGAGAAGGGAAAAACATGTAAATGTCAGTAATACGTTCAAAGTTTTTGACCCCACCCACTTGTAATAAATCTTCAATTCTACTGCTTTATATTACACCCAAAATTTTTTCAATTACCAAAGAAGAGAATCACCAATGGACGTCTTGAACTTGATATCAAGGTTTTAGCATGTTCTGCGAAATGAAGCGCAGCGGATCTTATCAGCTCATAATTAACACAGGTTAATCAGTTTTCATCATCTTGACCGGTGAACCACACATACCGTATGACCTTTTGCGGCTCCTTCATGAACGAAATGCAATAAAAAAAAAACAAGGCAATTAATTTGTGCAATTATTGTACAAAACAAAAAAAATGCAGGCATCCATGTTATATTTTTTCAGATAAATCACAGCTGTGTTTTTGTTCAAAAAATCGACTCTTTCTCTCTCTCACTCTGATGACCAATACAATGCCTATGCTTTGTTGTAGCGCATATTTATCCTCATGTTACCGGACATCGTCAGACGCTAAATATTGGACAATCCGCGCACTTCTCATTGCAACGGGTATTTCGTGCTTAGAGGAATCCGCTTAGGAGTTTCCAGTGATCTTGTGAATTTCTTCCAATTGTTGTCCACGAAATTTGCTGCATGTTCGAAGCCACCAAGTTCGACGTCATCGTAAACCATCTTATTCAAGGACGCAACAACGTGACCAGGGTGCGAGTTGAACCCAAATCAAGCGACTAGGATCGTAGTAAAACAGACGCCTTTACCTTCTCGGCCAATGCAAATCCGTACGAGACTGCAAATTAGACTAAAACTGCTGTTCATTTTTATCATATTGACTTGGCTTGCTTTAAATAACTGTATTTCAACGAACTTTGTCATTTAAATTATCACCACGGCTATTACTATTTTGCCAAACATTTTTGGCATCCTAAACGCTATATTTTTCAGCAATGGGCAGATGCGTTTGCGTATTAGTCCGTTTAAATCGACTGTTTGGTTGATTAGAAGTTAAAAGACTATCGCTTCAAGCTTTAATAAAATCTACATAGCAGTATCTTTTACAGCTCAACATCAGCGCGTTACTAAACCACATAGAGCACATCCACCGAATTGTTTCGACCGTCCCCGAATAAATTGTATATTCCTCTAAAACAAACTTTTTTAGTTGCAGTGCTCCGATAGTGCGTCTCTAACTACTGATGATTATGCAGTTTGGCTTGATTTTCGAACTGATCGCGTGTGGAGTGTTTTTTGATAAAAATAATCAACGTTCATTTCCCATTACGGGTCCCACAGTCCATCCGTCGTGATGTTGCACACAGCGAATAGAAATCCAAAGTTGGTGTGGTTAAACAAATGTGAGAGCTAAATAAATCTAACCGCAAAATTACTCCGATTTGAATGCACGAACTCTGAAACTAGCAGTTTACAAAATCATTGTATCAAGAATTTATTGCCGGATTTATAAACTGACAAATACACATGACGCAGTACAAAAAGTTGTCACGTAAAAATAAATTTCACATCCCGTTTGAACTTCTCATTACACGTCAAGAATAAATTACTCTCACTTTGGAATAGCTAGACAGATATTGTAAAGTGTAAACACTCTTAACAATCATTACAGGGTGTTTCGAAATTTGAGCTTTCTCTTAACACATCATAAACTAAAATGACAAAGTATTCAAGATATACTGATTTAGTACGGGCGTACCGGCATATACTTAAGTTTTCACTAAACCATTCATATTCCGTGAAGCCTCATATCCTTCATTTGTGAGAGATATAATCTAAGCAAATCGCGAAAAAGGTGAAGAAACACTTTTCTTATTTTTTGATTCTTTAGCTATGAGGGCTCGTTCAACTTAGTTATTTGAAGAAATTTGAAAAGAAGAAAATCGAAAACATAAGAAATTTGAAATGAAAAATAGCTCAGTAGAAACTTACGGTAATAATTAACTCAGTAGAAACTTACGGTAATAATATATCAATTACGGTAATAATTAACAAAATACAGAGAACTTCAAAATATTTCAGGTAAGCTGGGATGGATGGCCCTGATTCAAAACACCAAGTACTTAGCAAACGGTTGACAAAACTTCAGAACAATTTACCGAGCTTTACCCATGACAAAAGAGCCTGAGGCAGCGATCTTGCACGTTTTATTGAAAAGAATAATTTGAAAACATTATCAGAGGTGGGCAGTACCGAGTACAAAGTACTGGTACGTTGTCAAATTTGGAACCGATACCGATTGAAAATTAAACTCTCTCTTTTTGGAGTGGAGCTAATATACTTTTCACTCCAAAATATTCCGTAACGGTTCGCTTATTTTAACATCCCGACAAACTTTTTGATTTTTTTTATACAAAACAAGCAATAACACTTGCCGAGACTGAGCTACAAAGGTTTTTGAAAGTTTCACATCAATACAAACGCCTGCACTGTGCACAATGCGTCTGCTGGCTACGGCGTTGAAAAAAGGACACTATCTAATAATCAACAATAATATTTGAAAACTATCATAACAGATTTGATATGTAATCTAAACCGTCTTGAATACTGTGATATTTGGGCGAGTTTTGACATGAACACATGCATCGTTAAACGTTTAGCACACGTTGGTCAATTGATTGGCAGAACAATAGTTGAGACTGTTTTCTGATATTGAAGTCTTCTGCGAGTGAAATCTCGGTGTTTATTCAAAAAAATAGTGTCGTTTTCAGTTGATAAATCTTTTCAGTAAAATAGCACAGCATTTCATTGAAAGTTTGTCATCATTCGCTACCGAAAGATTGTTCTAGACGTTTTTTCATATCCTGAAAAACATTTAAAAAATACTTTACGAAACCACAAGAGTTTTAATTTCTGCAGTTTGCAAGATATTCTCGTTCACAACAATGATTTATGTTCTCAACTTGAAAATGCATTCATATTGGAAGAGTTCAGCATAATATTTGAAAAAGAAATTAGAGGCATAATCAACTTTCTGCACTAGCATTTGTGTCTGCAATTTTCTTTGAAAAATCTTTTCTTCACACAAAATTTCTACTTACATTATTACATTCATTTATCATGCTCTTAGTAGGTTCAGGTCATCAATACCATTTTTAAACACGCCAAGTTCTTAATCAATCACTAAATGATAACAGATAGTTACTAAAAATACCAGCATAAATGGGCAACTACAGCATATTTGTCACAATACAAACGTAGCAGTATAGTTTATGCATTCAAAATACTTTCTAGCTATTAAAAAGGGGGGGGGGGGGGGAGCAGTTAGCAAATTCCGGTAGTTTACAAATACAAAAGCTCAAATTAAAATATAATTTTAAACTTTGGTTCTCATTTTGGGGCTGCAGTAGCAAAAATATTCAACAAATACAAACAGATATCCCCCTAAAAAGTTTTTGAAAACCATGAGTTTGTTCTCTCAGCCTGAGCTTCCAGAAAAGAAAAGGTTTACCACAATAGGATGTCACTGGAAGATCACAAGAGACTGAATAATAATACTAAATATTATAAGTCAGTCTCTCTTTTTCCCTAAACTTCAGGTTGAAAGAACAAACTCAGGGTTTTCTGAAACTTTTTAGGGGGCATATCTCTTAGTGTTTCTTGATAATCTTTGCAACTGCAGCCCGCGAAATAAATACAAAAAAATTCAAAAATTGTATTTTGATTTTAACTAAATTGTAAGCTACCACAATTGCTGGATGCTTCACCCCCCTCAATTTAGAGATTAGCTTTTTAAAGTTACTTACTATAGAATTTTCCAAAAACTGGTCTTTAAAGGGTTGATGATTTGCTGCTTGTGAAACCGAGTCAGTGTCATTTTAGGAGAAGCATTTGGGCTACTCACAAAAGCTCTGTTGCTTTTCATCATTTCTTAAACCAGTTAAAAATTTCTTTGAATCATGTTAAGAATAGTACTGTGCATTAAAAGGCAAGCAATACTTTCAAGCAAAAATGTATGATACTGCTTGATATTACAGTACATTTGTCATAGAATACAATGCTAAATTATTGCTTGTTTAACAAACAATCTGGAAAACACAAAACATTTAGCACTTCATAGTTCAAATCACTTAATGCACACAAAGCACAAAACTTAACAAGTAAGCACTGACAGATGAAAACTGAGTAGTAACCATGAATACAAACAGCCAATGTTAAGCGAAAGCTTCTTTTTTATAACTTCAGCTTATAGCCAATCTAAGCATTTTTCAAGTTTTGATAAAGAGCATAGTAACTCTTAACTGACAGCTATCTCACATGTCATAACCATTAACCACAATGAGGATAAATCTGTTTAAACTTTTATCACTTAATTGGATTCAAAAATAAAACCATTTAAAGATACTGGGAAACATTTGGCAATCAAAACATACCATCAATAAGACAACATAGAAATAGCAGTATATCAGAAAAGATATATCACTTGATTTTCAGAAACATTTGCATAGTTTCATGCTAATAGCTAGCATGTAAAGCTTTGCATATTACACAATATTTGTTAATTCACAATAACTTTGATTAACTAAACCAAAAAGTTTATCACCAAAGATACTGAATCGGCTATGGCTCCTGACTTTTGGCCCACCTTGTAGATACAGTGGATTAGTACTTTTTAGCATAAAAATAATTTAAATACTGACATTGAATGAGTATTTGAGCAAAGACTCTATGAAATGATTCCAATTCCATATAAATTCTGCGTGGCATAATTTTCAAATCTTGAAGTTTAGCTGTAGTTGTTGTTCTTTTTAATTAATTGTCTTGAACACAGTAACAAAAAAACTTGCGACAATTATTAATTCATGACTTCTTGAGATGGTGAGGTATTCGAGGACCAAGTGTTTTGTGGCAGTGATGTGATGGTAGTTGACCAATTGTCATAATTTTGATTAAAAAGCTTGTTTATTCTGTTTGATTACTTTTAGAAATACTTACAGTTGAGCACTTCTGAATTTACTATGTTTTTTACTTTCACTCAAGTACTTTCATTGGCTAATACTTTGCACTCTATTTCCTTACAAATTTCGAGTACTTTTTACACCACTGCTTGTGACATTTCGTGTTACGCAAAGGTTGCTTTAGGTTTTCCAAAACTGTTGTATATCAATGCATTCGCCTAGCGAAAACGTCAAAAATGTTTATGCCAAACATTGCCTAAATGGTCAATTCCTGATTTTGTCCAACACTGATAATGTATGAATACCTTATGTATTGCTTGATATTTTTTTAAACTCAATGTTTGCATCAGATGTACACTCAAGGTTAATAATAAACAGACACACTTAACTTTATGTGGTGTTTTAGAATTTAAAAAAATCCAAAATACTTTTGAACTGCATAAACTCAAAACCACTACCATCCATGGAGGATAGACTACACTGGCTGTTTATTTTTCATTGCAGTAAGTACTTTAGGTTTGGAGGAATCCATATTTGCATAAGAGTTTCGACAATTGACAGTGATCTAATGTTTCTGTGAATTTTTTTCAATTCTTGTCCACTGAATTTGCTGCTTGTTCAAAGCCACTGAGCAGAGATAACCATTATACTGTACAGCATCTTATCCAAGGATGCAACAACGTCAGCGGGGTGTGAGCTGAACCGAGATTACGGGATCAGGGTCATTGTAAAACAATGCCCTCACCTCCTTGGCAACACTGCCAAAGCTTCAAGCTGCCACTTGCCCACCTGCTACAACACATGATGCCGATGGAAGTATCACTCCCTTTTAATTTAATGCTAAACCAGAGAACATTAAGCAGGGAAGCTTTGGTATCAATTTCTAAACTGCAGTCTTTAACTTTACCAAACCAAGAATCAAACCCGGGTCTACTGTTTCAGCAGCAGATTGTCTTTCTGTCCATCATATCATTTTTATCTAAACTTCTTTACTAAAATGGTTTATTATTATACTCAGAAACAATTTAATAACTGACTAATTGGTTCAAAAGTTGATTACTTGGTAACCGTCATTAATCATATGATATTATTAAGCAAGTATTCATATTCATTCATTGGCTATTGACATGGACATTTACAAATATTGAAAGCACAAGCTTAAATGACTAAAGTAACCCTACCCTAGCACATACCCTATGTCATTGTGATCAGGGCTGGGACAAAAATTTTTTTCAGGGGGTACAAAGATTGATACAGACGTCGACACAGCTAGGGGAGGGGATTAGGGAAGCAGTCCTCCTTTTTGAAAGTGCCACACAATTTTACAATAATTATTTAAAATATAAATATAAAAAAAGCACCGACCTCTAAACACCAACAAATCCAAAGGGGAGGAATGCTAGCAATCATTCATTACCAGTGCTGACATTTAATGAAAATGTTTGATCATTACCAGATTGAATGATAAATAAGTTTTTGGAGTCTGTGACGCACTTTCTTGGAACAATAATGTCTTTTAAGCATGTCGTTTTTGGTTTGCATTTGTTGCTCGATGGTTGAGTGAGCCATACGTAAGAAAAAATTGATTGCTGTCACAATCTTGCTTGGTTAATGCTCAGATTCATATTTTTATCAACAACTATGAACTTTTCAAGTCATCAGTTTGTACGAGGCCATACTAAGGGGGGGCATTAGGGGCAATTAATTTCATTTCGTTTTGAAAGTGTGCAAATTTTAACTACTGCTGCTACTACACTACATGTGGCAATAGCAACAGGATTTCATAACATGTTTCAACGTGCCTTAAGCATTTATGTGGTGTATATACTTTTTACTTCATGCTAAATTTGCTAATCTTTATGTTAATGCAGGTGTTGGAAAACTTTCCTATTGATGGTTGGTAGTGCTAACTTTGACATAACTTCAGATATTTTGAAAACAAAAACAAAACAAAATAGTTTTACAATTTAATGCAAACACGTTGATTAATGGCCATTATTTTGGTAAAAAATTGTAAAGATTACCTCGCGCCAGAGAACTTCGCTCAGACTCGCATTAATTTGCTATTAGACTCTGGTCTATGATTGTTGTAGTCTGTTGCTGTAAGTGCATATTTGATCTCCCGCTACTGGACTGCATCGGATGCTGACTATTATATGATCCACACAGTTTTCATTGCAATAACTACGGTACTTTGTGTTTGGAGGAATTTGCACCTCAAGCAAATAAGAGTTTCCAGTGTTCCAATGTTTAACTGGACCTGTGGGATTTCTACAAATACTTGTCCACTAAATTTGCTGTCGGTTGGAACCACCAAGCAGAGATATTAGTCATCATAACGCATCTTTAATCTAGAACGCAGCAACATGACCAGGGTGTGGGACTGCGGGTTAAACCCAGATCATGCGATCACGGTTGTCGTAAAAACCATGCCACAAAACCAAGTCGACAAAGTTTACTCGCTTTGCAAATTGACACAAATCAGCTACGCCATCTTTTACTTTAGTAAAATATGTTGAGAGCCCCTGATTCATTAATAATAATAGGATCTCGACTTAATATTGACAACCTACAATACAATGCAATTTCTTTATCTGTTTAAAAAATGCAAACAGTACATAGTGGCAACATAAATAACGCGCCTAGTAATTTTTGGTCGGAGGTGTGTTGTTTTTATATTTTTTTTACGAATTGTCTGCCTCATTTGTTATAAACCTTGTACTATGACAGCCAATTATACAGTAACAGTATATAATCTATGATTCTTGCATCGGTTGCTTGCACATGCGATTTTTGCATAGGTGGGCAAGTTAACACAAAACGTGAGCTTCGTTAACCACTAGTTTGTTAACAAACTTCATACCTCCGTTAACATTAATCCATTATTTTTAGCTTTAATTTACGGAAGTTAATAAAGTCCGTTAATATTTTGCAAGTAATTTACATTTCTTTTTATTCTATTGCTTCTAGAACACGTATTGACGCTGTTGAGTTCATTGTAAGGAATTATTTATTGCTATTGTGGTCTTTTTGTGTTTTGGAAGTTACATTTTACAGTTTAATCTAATTTCAAGATAAAATAGATTCGAATGCACTAACAAAGTTACGATCGGAAAATCTTTGGAAATTGTGAACAGCGATAATTAATGGGCTGCAGCTTATTATTTGCCACAAAAAAGAGCTCCTTTCCTCGCACTCTTGTATAAAGCTCGTGCTAATATGCAACAAGTGTTACCAGTGCAAACTGGTTTGTACCGGTACAATGAATGAATTGTGCAAGATATTAACAATAAAAACCTCAAGGGAAGTTAACAGAACTTAACGAAAGTTAATTTAATCCGTTAACACAAAAAAACTTTTTAACGAATTAACGAGTTAATGAAAAAGTTAGCTTCGTTATTAACGGATTAACGGACTTGTGCCCACCTATGGATTTTTGCATCTGCTACTGTATTGTAAAACCACAATTTTTGCATTCTCTTGCTATTTTTTTTTTTTTTCAGGAGTTTGCTGCACAAACAAGAATTGGACTGCTGCCAGCTATAGCTAGAGCTTGCATGTCATGATTTCACTATCTGCATAATTTACAAATTTTGGAACTGCATATAAATAATACCACTAATAATATAAAGCAATTTGTCGATCCCTTGAGATAAGATAGCAAGAAGCTAAGATTTGACAAAGGGGCACTTGCTGCTAAAGCAGGTGAAAAAGCAGAAAAATAGCAGATTACAAAATGAAAAATAGGACTTGTTAAAAGGTTATTAAGAGTATATTATACAGTGTTAAAGCATACTAATCCATATTAGGCACATTGATAGGCCACATTAAAATAGTGTATATATTTTCAATCTATTCTTGAACAATGAAATGCTGCTACTTTTCCGAATATCAAGAGGCAAATCATTCCAAACAGTAACTAAAGCATGTAAAAAAATTGATCCGCATTTGTTGTAGCCCAATTGACTGTTTTTTTTTTCAACAAAAGCACATTGCAGTTACCACAAAAATCATAAGCTGTAAGCAGCAGATGGCTTAAGCAGGGCAATTCAGAATTAATGTTGAAGGTAACCAGAAGCACAATGCTACTGCACAATCACAATCAATCGCAAAAAAGTTTTGTCACCCCGTTTTTCAATTTTTGGCTGGGCCAGTAGATGTAGAGCAGCCCAAATATTACCGTAGCTAGTCCTATGTTGTTGTCAAGATTAATCACTATTCATCTCAATATTACGAATGTACATCTCCATTTGAAAGCAACGGAATAATGACATTTGCATCTACTAGATGTACGGGTAGTGCTGTAAGCTTACCCTGCATGATTTGAGGCCAGAGCCCTGAAAGCTTTAGCCCTTTTAATGTTCGTCAAGGGTAAAAATACAGCATTTAATCAGTCAATTAACATCATAGAATTCACAGAAAAATGGACAGGCATAAAAATGGGTCTGGTATGGGTTTCAATTCTCGGTGCAAACAATTTTTTGGATGTCGTTAAGTATGTACGTATAAGCCTCTCCCCGCTTTTTTTCGGAAGCTCTGCCACCAGTGTATGACTGAGCACGCACGCTCTCTCTCCAATCCAAGCCATTTCTCAAAGACTAACCCTAAGCTATTCCCTCAAAATCTAACCCTAAACCTAATGAGTGCTCCAATCTCAGATCTAAGCTATTCCCCAAAATCTAACCCTATATAACCCTAATTAGTGCAGAAATGACAGGAGAGTGCGTGCGCGCTCATACACAGGTTGCAGAGCTTCTGTGAAAAAAAGCGAATGGCTTGAAGTTAAACTTAAACACCTATGCAATTTTTTTAGGGGATGAGTTGAGTTCAGTCGGGGTACTTTAAATCTTTTGAAGTACCGGGTAGGAAGGTGGATTGAATTAGCCTATCCCACCACAAATACTGGGACATCTTTGGAGAGATCCAACACGAAGATATCAGATGTGTTCCGAGTGCCTTGCTCTATCTAGGGCATGAACACCCACAATATCAGATACTACAACAGGAGCAATTGCTCTGAGCCCAATTCCGAATTAAATCCACAACTGCCACACTGTCAGTTAGAAAAAGACAGAAATGCCAGAAAATTCCTACCATTACGTGATTGAAACCTGAAGCATCTGACTATTAGCATTGCCACCCTAAAGGTCCAGCAGGTCTGGAACAAGCTTACCAGCCTGCCAGTAGGCTACTGGATATGGCTGTCACACTGCACAGATTACTATTAGTATCCCTTGAACCTGTACCCCCAGGCTTGGGCCCGGGTACATGCAACCACCTTCTGAGGCTCTAGTACCGGTACTGTAGTAGGCATACGATGCAACCCCTTCAGTACCCCTACCCTACATAACTGAACTGATTTCTGACAAACAATGATAAACTCGAGCCTAGCTATTCTGCATCAGTAGGGCCGAGTGACCTTTGAGCCTAATCAGGTATGTGGTACCGATATCTTGAGTAACTGGTACTGTAGGTAAGCAGGTAAGGTTATTCAAGTATTGAGGTATCCCTCGCTTAATTTTTTGCTATTCATTTCTAGCAGGCCTACATTGTTTTGCTTTCTTTACCTGCCCCTTTGGCAGTAATGCTGGTGACTTTCAGCCTTATTTTAAGGGGTTACTGTTTTATAAACAAAACTAAACTCTCCAGAAAGTATCTTGCCTTAGCCCACTAGCACTATAGATTAATACCGGTAACTAATCCTGAATTACCCAAACGACAATGCGTCACTATCGAGGAATCGAACCCCAACCCTCCGCTCTTCTTGACCTGTCTGTCCATTACGGTAATCTGAATTGATATGAACGCTCTGCAGAAGTTGGAAACAAGTGACACGCTTGAGCAATCACAGCGGCCAATCAAAAACGAGCTTTTTCTTTTTTCTCGTGATTTGTACTTTCTCTGCAGTAAATGCTAATCCAATGTACCTTAAGGTACGAACGTGTACACGTTTTCTGCATTTGAAAGCCGAAGGATTAACGTACTTTTTTGCATTAAGAAGCCTTGATCCAAAACTAATCGGGTGGCTGGCAAAACGCCGAGCAGAAAGGAAGCAGATTTGCATATATACAAATTGCGAAAGGCAAAGGAAGTAGCAAACTGGCTGGAATTGTGAGGTGAAACGTCACGTGTAGGCAGCAATACAAAGAGCAGCGATACCCGACTCGACAAGACAGACAAGGCCAGGTTCGATACTTTCTGCAGCTGAAACGACGTAACAATTAGTGAGGGCAAGAATAACCTAATCTAATCAGTTTTATTGAGAGGTGAGCAGTTAGCTGTTAGTAGCAGGTCAGGGATGTATAGAAACAGAAATGTCTTAGTCTACATTTTAAAACATCTGCTCGCATTGTATAGTCAGTATAAGGCACAGTAATACCTGCACACTGAAGTTTCATTTTTACATCCTTTGGCTATGAATCTAACGTTCGATTTAAAAATTTCGAAAGAAAAGTAAAAATTACTAGAGTCTTCTCTAGGAAAGAAACAGTGCAAAAACTATAATTTTAAGCAAATTGAAAAACACTCTTCACCAAATGACATTTATTTGTAAAGAGGTCACAACTCACAATTGAATACCAAACAACAGTTATCTTTTGGCAAATGAACACACTGTTATGAATTTACAAATATACTTAAACCTAACGCACTTGAAAACTCAAAAGCTTCCAGCTGTGTGAAATAAATGGAAAAAAATGTTGACTATATCTGTTTCTTTATTTAATTCACATTACAGTATAGCCCACATAGTACACACGCCACAGTATAGATGGGGACTATTGCAAAGATGTTTGTGAATTTAACTTTGTAAGGGTGCTTGCAATTTTTTCGGAAGGTGCAACAGTGCATTGGTTGATTCTTTTTAACTCATTCTTAGCAAAGCAGTTGAATATTGTTTGCAGTATTAACGCAAAGTTATTGTGCCCTTGCACACAGGTTTGTTCAGCCAAAACTACATACATTTTGGATTCCGCAAATTTTGTCACAGCAAAAATAAACGCCGCCTTCTGATTTTTTGCTGACAACAGCTTACTTCGTGCGGATTCGTTAGCAAGGATACAGTTGTGCAATTGCACTGCAAAGCAGCACACACCAAAACAATGGTCCGTAGGTACTGATAACCCTCCACGGTTAGCAGCCTGAAAGAAGTCAGTTGCAACAGATGGCATGTCATCCAGAATTGATACCAATTCATCACTGTCTACGAGTAAATTTTTGCATGAAGAGCACTTTCTTCGACGTGAAATGCTGCGACACGCATAGCCACTTACATAATAGGTTACGCTGGTATCAGAATCGGTCATGTCATCTACGGTGGAGCCAGATAAAAAGTCGTGCAACCTAATACCTTCCAAAGAATTGTCTGAAACTGGATGTGAAGGGATATCACCAAAAGTTAGGTTAGCTATCTGATGTAAAGCATCTTGTTTTAACAAACTGATACATCGAATTTTTTTCTCAGCTTGGCACAGCTGATTAATAGACGTATAGAAATTGCCTCCATTGGTTTGACGATACCACCCAAACCTTCCTTCAATTGGATCGGATGAAAATTTGCCTGGTAAAATGTAGAGATGTAGGAGTGTTGCTTTGTCAAATGATGTACTAGACCAGGGGTGACGAACTGATTTGCTGTGGTGGGCCACTTTGTCAATTACAACTGAAGTAACGGGCCGCACAATTTTTTATTCTTACAATGAAAGCTTCTTATAACGAAAAACGAAACTGTTCAACCACAAGGGCAACAGACAAGCAACAACAAACGAAATTGGTTAAACACACATCCGAACTTGTACTATAGCTAACGTTAGTAACCGCACTACTGAAACCTAAAAATACATAGAGTCATGTATTGATAGCATTTCAGTGAGACTTTTGGAAACACTTTTGGTTTACTAAACACTTAATATTAGGTTGAACTGAAAATGTGGCTTCTTTCAACTGCAAACTTAGATTTTCGTCCATAAGCCTCGACCTGTACCAATTTTTTGTCAAATTTAGCTTAGAAAAAAACTGTTCACATAGGTACGTGCTGCCAAAAACAGAGAAACATTTCAGAGCATGACGTCGCAAGTTTGGAAATTCATGCTTTGCTACACAATCACGATAAAATTCAAGCAATGGCTTATTGTTCAAATACAGTGCTTTCAACTTGTCATCACACTGTAGCTTTATTAGTTCCAGTTGGATCTCATGGGGTGCAGAAGCAGGTGCAACATTGAAGGGGATCGAAAAGATATCGAGCTCCAACTGCTTGCCTTTGAACTCCTGAAATCTGGCATTAAAGCTTTCCAAGAGCCTGGAACATTCCAAAGCATATTGGGTACAAGAAGTCGGATTGTGTTTTTCCAATGTGGGAAAATGCGTGAATTGTTATCTTTCAATTGATTTTTCCACAGGTCCAGCATTGTCGTGAAGGATTTGATCTTTGAAAGCCTTGAGTGCAGCAGTTGATCTGGCCCCTGAAGTTGGATGTTCAAGTCGTTTAAATGCTTTGTGATATCTACCATAAATCCCAAGTCGCACACCCAATTTTCATCTTCCAGCTCAGTCAGAGGACACTTTTTCAGTTTTCTAAATTCAATAATTTCTGGCAGAAGAGAATAGAAACGCGCAAGCATGTTTCCACAACTTGTCCAACGAATAGCACAGTAATACAGAAGATCATCATAGTCAGCATCAAAATCTTTGAGAACTTGCTTAAATATGCGGTTGTTTAGGTCTCTTTTTTTAATAAAGTTAATACAGTCTGTAACCACCGATATCACATGATCAAACTTCACAGATTTTGCACAAAGGCTTTGTTGGTGAATAATGCAATGACAAAATATCAATGTATCATGCCTAATTTTTTTTGCAGCCAATTCTTTCTTCAGCAATGATACCAACCCTTTATGTTTACCGACCATAGGTGGTGCACCATCAGTAGCAACACCACTCAGCTTATCTAACGGCAGATTGAACTTGTCTAGAGCTTGGAAAAGCTTCTGCAGCAGGTCCTCTCCACGAGTAGATCCGTGCATCGATTCAAGCGAGAGCAAATTTTTTTCAATCTGAAAATCTGATGTTATCCCTCAAAAAAATATTGCCAGCTGCGCAGTGTTCTTGATGTCTGTTGTTTCATCAAGGCAAACGGAGAAGTAAACGAAAGTTTCAGCTCTTCTTTTGAGATTTCCTTCAATATCTAGGCCCATTTCTTTTATGCGATCACAAACAGTGGGCTGGGACAAGCTCAACTTCTCGTACAAATGAACTGACTTTGGAGCCAACTTTTCTGCTGCCTTTACAAGTAATTCTTTTGCCCATGCCCCATCGTTGTACGGCTTGAGCTTTTTAGCAATCAATTCCGAAACTTCATAGCTCACAGTGAGCACATCCTCGTTTGTGCTGCAATAAGAAATCATGGCCTTTTGCTGAGAGTGCAAATCTTTCTTAAGTTCTTTTATCTTTTTTTTCCTAATCTCTTTATCCAAATTTTTAAGCTCAGGATGGTTGGTCTCATAGTGGCGTTTTAAATTTTCTTTCTTCATGACTGATAGCGATTTTTTGCACTTTAAACAAAACGGCTTTCCTTTTTCCTCGATGAAGAAAAACGTATCAGTCCATTCGTTTTGAAAGGCCTTCCCCTCATCTGCAATCTTTCTTTTTTTACTCAAAGACATCAAAGTATAAATGACTAATATGGCTGAAAATTAATAGAACTACAAATGCCTAAATATCCGTAAAATTTTGCATTATTAACGTTTGAGCATACCCATGGACACACACATCATGGAGAAAGAGGGACAAGGGAACACAATGTCATTGCCCTCTCTCGGATCCTTGGCCCCAATTTTTATTTAAGTATGCTTATCACTTTAGTACTGAATGTTCGCTTACTAAACTACAGTGATAACGTTGGAATTAATACTGGGCATTTTAATTTTACTCAAATGCAGTTATTGTGGGAGCAGTGTTGTCTTAGCCTTAACTTGATCCAAACCAGCAGTCCAGCACTGCCGATACATTCCAGTGATGAATAAATTTTAATGAAGCATAAGCTCTCGCACTGCCAACAGCTCTGCAGTTATCAAACTACTCAAGATGATTTCTGATATATTTTAGAGCCTCTCAAACTCTCCACGATGAATATCAACATTGTTATAACTATAAATTTAAAAATGCTTCACCTGATTACAAACCACCAAGCAAGCATAAATTGTTGAGAACTGAAATACTGCATTATAACTCCTTCCAACTTAACTGTACCTCTTGCTAACAATCTATTTTACGAGCACAGCACATTATCAGTTACATCATAAATGCATTCTGCGTGAAGTTTCATAATTAATCATTGTCCTAATTCATGAGGCAATAATGAAGCATTGTGATAAATCATTCTTTAGTTTTGACCTCTAGTCTAGTCACTTGTTTAGGGGACTCGCAACTTCGATCATGCTATCTGCTTCGGTATCACATTGCACAAATATTAAAAACAGAATAAAAATTTTAATGCAGACGCTGAGATAATGTCACAATGGTTTCCAATGCAATAGTGATTGTGAAACCGATTTGCGGGCCGCACAAAAATCTTTGGCAGGCCGCAGGTTCGTCACCTCTGCACTAGACCTATCATCACCTGCATTGATTGTATACAAGCCATGAAGGTTTCATTGGTTAAACCAGCCTTTCCTGAAAGCTTCAATATTGTAAAAAATTTTATAGCATCACGCAAGAATTGGATATTTTGCTGGCCCTGCACAGTGTCAGGCCTTAACGGCTCACAAATAGCATCACGTTTCCGCATTCCTACACATAAACATTTAGCTTTATTTTTGGTCTTTAACATAAAGTTTAGGAAGTGTCTGCTGCACTGGTCCGGTTTTGAACACCAAATCACTGCTGCACCGGTCTGGTTTCAGACACCAAATCACTGCTGCACCATCAGCCTGTTATGTTGCTTTTTTTTCATTGCTTCGATTTAAATACGGCACTTTGACACTTGAAATGTGAAGCCCAGACAGTGTAGTGGCAAGCGCACATAGCTGCCAAGCGGAGGGTCCGGGTATCGATTCGTGCCGGACGCACTTGGCAGAAATAGCGCTAGAGAGTTAATACGCATTAGAGTTCTTTTTTTTCTCTAAAATCTTACCATTTGAGTTGGGGTTCAGGCAGCGATGCCAGCTTGAGAGATAGTAAATTTAACAGCAAAATAAAATGACTGTCGCCGCCGGTGCAGCAGGGTGCAGCAGACACTGCCTAAAGTTTATTAAATAGCACGTTAAGAATACTAGAATTTACGGTAGTGTTCTAAGTCAATGGAAGACTTTATAAGTTGTATTCAGTGTCCTAACGTAATTTGAAAACGGCATGCAGTAGTTTGCAAGTCAAGTACTGCTTTTACTCAATCACCTCTGGCTTTTTTATGTCTGGTAAAATGGACAATATTGATCAGCCTGTGGCAACGATGTTTCTTTGAATCATTGCTATAGCCGTAGATTAGTAAAACATTGCAAAGTATCAAGATATATCTCATTCCTTTTGAAGTAGAATTTAACAACATGATTTTTCAGATATTTAGCATAGATTTGATATATCTGGCAGTGTCTTTAAAAGAAGGATGACTATCTCTGTAAAATTCCAAACCTCTAACTGTCGATTCACTGAAAACACCTGTAATGAAAATTAAAACTTAAACTTTTGTAATATACACTAAAATCGTTCTCATAATAACCAGAAACTATTGCAGTATTTATCGAAAAGAATTGAAAAATCTCTGCTTAATTAATCAAATCGCTTGTTCAGATTACCAAAAAATTATAAATGATAATTTTTTTAGCTAATTGTGCAGAGATTTTTCAATCCTTTCCAATAAGTACTGCAATAGTCTCTGGTTATTATGAGAACGATTTTAGTGTATATTAGAAAAGTTTAAGTTTTAATTTTCATTACAGGTGTTTTCAGTGAATCAACTGTTAACACTTTTGGTGCGGCACGTGAATTTAAAAATAGTACCTACGGGACTGAATTTCAGCGATTTTTCATTCATTTTTGATTGTTAAGAAAATAAAAGTATATTTACGTGATAATGATAGCAATAATCAGCGTGCCGCACCAAAGTGATGAGATTTTACCAGCCACATATTTGTACGTGGTTTTGCACTCAACGTTAAATTTTCAGAAACGTATTTATACGTGACTTAGCACCGAAAGTGTTAAGAGGTTTGGAATTTTACAGTGATAGTCATCCTTCTTTCAAAGATTTATTAAAAATAGATTTGATATATCTTTTAATGCCAGATGTATCAAATCTATATTAAATATCTGGAAAATCATGTCGTTAAATTCTACTTCAAAAAGAATGAGATGTATCTTGATATTCTGCAATGTTTTCCTAATCTATGGCTGTAGCAATGATTCAAAGAAACATTGTTGCCACAGGCTGATCAATATTGTCCATTTTACCAGACATAAAAAAGCCAGAGGTAATTGAGTAAAAGCAGTACTTACTTTCAAACTACTGCATGCCGTTTTCAAATTACGTTAGGACGTTGAATCCAACCTATAAACTCTTCCATTGGCTTAAAACGCTATCGTAAATTCTAGTATTCTTAACATGCTATTTAATAAACACTACATTCTGGTAAAGACTAAAAATTTTACATTCTGTTAAAGACTAAAAATAAAGCTAAATGTGTATGTGTAGGAATGCGGAAACGTGATGCTGTTTGTGAGTCGTTAAGGCCTGACACTGTGCAGGGCCAGCAAAATATCCAATTCTTGCGTGATGCTATAAAATTTTTTACAATATTGAAGCTTTCAGGAAAGGCTGGTTTAACCAACGAAACCTTCATGGCTTGTATACAACCAATGCAGGTGATGATAGGTCTAGTACATCATTTGACAAAGCAACACTCCTACATCTCTACATTTTACCAGGCAAATTTTCATCCGATCCAATTGAAGGAAGGTTTGGGTGGTATCGTCAAACCAATGGAGGCAATTTCTATACGTCTATTGATCAGCTGTGCCAAGCTGAGAAAAAAATTCGATGTACCAGTTTGTTAAAACAAGATGCTTTACATCAGATAGCTAACCTAACTTTTGGTGATATCCCTTTACATCCAGTTTCAGACAATTCTTTGGAAGGTATTAGGTTGCACGACTTTTTATCTGGCTCCACCGTAGATGACATGACCGATTCTGATACCAGTGTAACCTATTATGTACAAGGTCTGTTCAAAAAGTTCGTAGACTGTTTGAACTGCGCAGCTCTCATTTGTTCCAGGTGCATTTGCTTGGTGTCGCTAGGTTCACAGAGATCAGCTGATTATGACGCCATTTTCTGATTGCAGATATCTTCAGTTAAGTTAAGGGTAGTTTTTTAGTTTGTCGGATTTTAAGTTTTACAAATTTTTTTTTAATGAAAAACTTGAAAGAGCAACGATTTGCTGTGAAATTTTATGTCAAGCTGGTAAAATCTAGAACGGAAACGTTTGCCATGCTTAGCACGGCTTAGGGTGATGTTGCCATGAAGCAAGCAACATGTTTCAGGTGGCATAAACGTTTCAAGAATGGTCGGCTGTCTGTTGAAGATGATGAGCGTTCTAGACGTCCTTCCACATTAACGGATGACCCACACATTGATGAAATCAACACTCTGGTGCGAGCGAATTGACATCTGACTGTAAGAGCGCTTGCTGAAGAATGTGGGATCTCGGTAGGCTCTCGTCACCACATTTTGACGGAAGAATTAAAGATGCATCGCGTTGATGCAAAATTTGTGCCACGTCTGATGACGAGTGATCAACAAGCTCATCGCGTTCAAGTCTGTCAGGATTTGCTTGATCACTCAGAAAATGATGAAGAATTTTTGTCAAAGATCATAACAGGTGATGAGTCATGGGTTTATGGTTATGACGTGGAAACAAAGGTCCAATCTTCACAGTGGATGAGCAAAACATTCTCTAGACCCAAAAAAGCTAACCAAGTTCGATCTAAAATCAAGCATTAAAAATTTGACTGCTTCCACATCCTTGTCCTAAATTGTTGAACTTGAAGAATTCATAGCTTACCTGCTTCATGCTTGATGTTTTGCTTCAAACACCTGTTACAGAATGAGCTGTAACTAGTGGTTGCAGGTGTCCTGGAAGCTCCTTCCAGGACTTCACCGCTTCGACTCTGACAATTACTTCAACAAAAAATCACTTAATCAAAATTTATTGGGTAATTAACTCAAATCAGCGCGGCAAAAAACAATCAAAAGTATCCCGGAAAAGTAAAATAAAACAGAAATACCGCGAAGTCTTCTGTTGTAAAAAAATACGTCCAACCGCCAGATAACAAAAATCCAAATGAACAACATGTAGTTTGGTGCTATAACGTAATTAGCAACCGTGCAAAAACGTGAAAAAATGATTTTCTAAAACTGCGAAAAACAAAGCAAAGTAAAGTGCGCAGAAGCTGCAGGCAAACGCTTTTTTCTTTTTTTTGGTTGCTGCAGAAAATAGGAAATATAAATGTGTTCGAGGCCCAACAACGACAGATAATTAAAATAAAAAAGCTCGGTGCGATAACAACACCATGTAGATTATTATTCACCAATCACCATGCATAGTACTGTAGTCAAGTTCAGAAGTTATATAGCAGATTTGGAACTTAAAGTTTTTTCACAACTGTGAGGTAGCACTTTCTCTCATATCTGCTTTCCCATTAGGCTAGTGTTTCATTAGTATCTGAATTCATGCATAGCCTATCCTGGCAGCCCACCCAAACCTTCAAACCACACATAGGGCAGTTTCTACACATCGTACCCTCTCCTCAGATTACTCTGATCTAAGTCAGACGACAAGGTCTCCCGAAAGAAGATTCTCAACCACTATCACTCTGGTAATGGTATTCCACTTAACTCAACCGCATCGTGCTAACATCACTAAGCATAGCTTAGTTTGGAGAATCTTTTATTTTACTTAGTGATGCTAGCACAATGCAGTTAAGCTAAGTGGAGTGCCAGTGTGATACTGGTTGAGAATCTTCTTTCTGGTGACCTTGTTGTCAATTTAGATCAGAGTAATCTGAGAAGAGGGTACAATGGCAAGTGCCAAAATTGCCCTTGTTAGTGGTTAGAAGGTTAGGGTGGGCTGCCAGGATAGGCTATGCGTGAATTCAGATGCTGATCAAACACTAGCCTTCTAATGGGAAAGCAAATACGGTATGTGAGGAAGTAGAGTCGTGAAAAAACTTCATGTTCAGAATTGTTTGGTAAAAGCATGACTGAAGTAAAATGACCACAAGGTTTCTTTATTGTTTTTCGACGGTGACAAATACAGCTTACTAGTGTAATTAGCCTATAAATACCACTTCTTGAAATGCAAATTTTGGACATGCTAGATGCTAGTATGCCATCTTACTCTACTACAGTACTGTGGAGTTTGAATCATGATAAATGTATCGTAGTTCTTTCAGTGCCATTGCTACAGGGGGGCCATGCCCCCCCTAACATCTGCTTGGGCCTCCCCATTTTGGTTTTTCTCAAAATATTGTTTTTGAAACATCACGCAATGACAAGACAACAGACAATGATAGAAAAAGGAATAATTGCATTCAAACATAATTCTCCTTTAACGTTTTCTTGATTCTTTGTGAAATTGCTGGCAACCAACTGCTGTACATAAATGTGATGCAATATTTCTTCTTATTAACACATCTTTACAGATGTGTCGCGGAAGAGACATGTAAGCCTGCAGAATTGTTACCAGTACTTCATTAGTGATTATGAAATTAAACAATACCAAAATGTGAAAAAAAAATTTTTCAAGACCAGCTGCTTTGATTTTTAAAGCACGCTTAAGATTTTGATGTCGTAATCAATGGCACAACCAGAGTGAAGGGGCTGAACAGCCAAGCCACTAAGAAAATTCAACCTCAAAATATGAGCATTTCAACGTGTTTTAGACTTGACCTGAAGTAAGGGGGGGAGGGCTGAAGATGCTAAGCAATTTAATTCTTTGAAATGACTTCTGAATTTTAGCAATTTAGTTATTCATATGGCTTGAAAAAGTGCGAAATGTGATTAAAGTGGCGTTAAAATTGCTTTTTTTTGCTGCAAAATTGCAAAAATTCCCCAGCAACGGAGGGTTCTGCTCCCAGACCCCTCCTGTTTACAGTCACTAAATATTTAGCAAGTATGCTCGTCTGTAACATGCTTGAGTTGCATCAGTTTGTTTAGCATGAGGACTAAATCAGGCAGTTTTTTTTTTGTTCAAAAAAATTCCTTTTGGTTCACCTCTCTTAGCAAAATCCTGGTTGCACATTTTGCAGCATTCACTGCTGTAGATAGATTAATTTGTAGTCGTACAAGATCTGAAGATCAGTTTTCAATTGCAAATTTTTGTGCTCGCCTACTTTTGTATAGTGCCCCCTCACTTTGTTTGCTCTGGCGACGGCACTGAGTTCATTCAATGCATTTAAAGTTACAATGTGTTGATTATGCTGACTGTACTGTGTAATATGTTTAGGCTTTTACAATCTAGGTTATTTTAGTTCCAAGTTAATATTATAGTATTAGTCTGTTGGTGCAGAGTGATAGTCAAAGCATAGCTTACAATGAGCAAGAGATTTTATTCTTTTAATTCAACGGAGCCTTCAAAAAAGAAATCTGCTAATGTATTTCTGCCTTGGAGTAAAGAAGATAATATTCCAATCTCAGTAAAAAATGGAGATATTAAAGCTGGAATTTCTTATCTTTTGAATTTGAATATGAAACATTGTTTGCCTGTTCTAAAAGTTGTTTTTAAGCACCAACTTTATAGTGTTGCTGATAATCGAACAGTTGTTGATCGTGGAATAAATGCATTATTGGAAACAGGTGACATCAAGTTATTTAAGACAAGTCTTGGAAACGAGCAATTATGCCTGATGTTCACACAAGATTATACTGATCATGTTAAATCAATATACACAATTGCAGCGAAACACAGTACAAAATCTTCTGGTAGCCAAAGCCTTTCATCTCAGAATACCAGTAAAATTGTCCTTCGTTTCATTGATATGGTTCTTCCTAGACTCAAAGATATTAGTATAAATGAAAGTGTTCTGGTTACACAACATGGCTTTAAGGACAGTGAAGTTACAGAGTTGATTAAAGCTGGTATTCTTACTGTAAAAAATGCTGGTACTTGGTGGCTATCTATACCCAATGTTGGAGTATTTATGAAACTTCTTAGAAAAGGGAGACAAACAGTTATTCAAACTATCAAGAGAACCAAATATAAAGAAATAAACAGGGACGCACTTACTAAAAAAGCACTTCCTTCATTAAAACTTAATATAGAATATCAAGTCCATGATTTGGTAGGTGCAGATTTAGTGAAATGCATCCACTCCACCACGGGTGTATTATTACGACTAAGTGATATATAATTAGATTGTTTTTGTAAGAGCTCAATCCTTGTTTAATTTTTTAAATTATCTCTGCATTAGGGTGTAACACTTTTTAAGTTTTTTTCTAAAATTTGTTATGATTAGTGATTTTGTGATGCCAAATGGTATAACTTGAAGACTGGTAAAAATTTTTTTGAAAAATTCTGAATGTTTAAGCCAGCCACGATACCCATTTCCATAGCGGCATAACTAAAATTCACAAATCTGGTCTAACTCTGACTACGAATGTCATATCAAGCTAAAATTAGTATCAAAATGCTCGGAAGAGCCAAGTTTATATTGAACTGTAGATCTAAACCTTTTGTTTTTTGAGATAATTGGAAAATTGTCATATTTTCTTGTTTTTAAGCATTTTCTGCCATTTTTGATTAATAGTGAAATTAATTTCTTCTATATTTTGAAAGTTTTTGAGGGTAGCCACTCTAGATTGAACTGCTGTACCGCAGACTTTCATTCACTTCTTCATCTCATGTAGACTAAGTCCTACACACGCAGTTTCGTCACACCCAGGTCCCAAAATGTTTAGCAAGCTGCCCCTACAGTAAATAAGCTTTCTTAGAAAACGAGTTTTGCCTATTCACTTTGTCATATTTTGGTCTAATAGTAAGTAATGGCAAAAATATTCAGGTATGGAGAGGACACCTTTGGGAGAATGTCACCACTTGTTCCCACCCCTTCTATGTGCCTTATTACATCCCATATCAATGTAAGTAAATTGATGTGTTTATAAAAGACCTTTGGACTTAAATATGAGTAGTTATAGTTTTTCATTCAAAATTTTAAATCAATGTTTCAACTAAATACTTTTTGGGCATTTGAATAACTTGTTATTTTTACAATCGCGAGCATGTTTTTAGAAATTATTTGCTTAAGTGCACCAAGTCCTTTCAGTTTTTCTGGTTATTTTGACCAAAATGTTTTTCCTTTTTTTTTTCAGCAATTCTCAAAAAACTCTGGTCATTTACCAAAACGTAAATGTAAGATAGATTGCCATTTTACCTTATGCTCTTGCAGATTACTGGTAAGCTTGTTTTAAGTTGGTGGTAAGACTAGGGCTACCATCTATCCTCTTTTAGCTGGACTTGTCCTCTTTTTCCATTTAAAATGAATTGTCCTCTTAGGACACCCAAAAAGTACCCAATTGTCCTCTTTTTTAATGCTTAGAACTTGAAGGTCGGAATCGAAGACCAAACCAACCAAAAATGACATTCTTTCGTCCACTCTTGCCAACTTGAATACAACTGGACTGATTAAAGAATTTTTTTTTTTGGAGATCACCATTTTTTAAGGCAAGATTGACACCGAAACTGAAGACCTTTTTTTGTTTGGAGATCACCATTTTTGAAGAGCTAAATTGGCACACAAACAAATAACCTCAAAAAAAAGGTCCTCACTTTTTGCGCTGATTTTACCCTTCAAAAATGGTGTTCTCCAGAAAAGAAATTGGTCTTCAGTCGGTTTGGTTGTTCAGTACCTTTTGCGAGTGTAGGGTTTGTTTTTCAAAACTGTCCTCTTTTTGGTCAATGAAAATATGGTACCTCTAGGTAAGACACACTTTTAAAATACAGACTTTTCATTTTTTAACAATTTTCTTTCATGACTTTGGAATACATCTCCAAGATATTGAACTTATTGACACATTTCAGTAACACGTTATATACTGTACATACACAGCAATCACTGATTTAGGCTTTGAGTAAAGACTACTTCAATTTGATATTGCAGATTTTTGTTTTAGCAATGTCAAATGTAGCTGCAATTAGCTGTTTAATGCATGCTATCTAGTTTGAGATTTAGTGGAATGAAAAAGAACAAAATCATATGCAAACAGCTTCCAACTGATTCTATTGTAGAATCTAACACAGCTGACAGCGCTCTTATCATTGATTGTTTAACTGTCTTGTTGATGCCATTTAAACACCACAGTAATACTATTCCATATGTAAGCAAAGAATAGAACATCCTAGTTAGGGATCAAGTCCAACAACGCTCTTATAGAACTTGCTTTCAAGATTGATTATAATCATTAATGCAAACCTCTAGTTAACACCAAAACGACTTAATGTCAAGTGCCCTACCATCTGTGTTATAAAGGTATATTTTCCAACAAAACTTGAATGCCAAATTTATTACAAGAAACTCAATTATTCATTATGCATTAATTTTAGGCTTACTAAACATGCAAAGATCTTTGTCCTTATCTCACGATTTCTTAAACATTTGCTTCATCAAAAAGATCTAGTTTGTGTTGTAAAAAACTGGTTGAAAATCACAATGACTTATCTTGTTGGAAACTACTAATCTCAGAACTTTTTTAAAGGCATTTGGTTGTGGCTACGTTTTTTCTAGTATGCTCAATTGCTTATTATTGAAATTTCTCTATAGTTTAAATATACCTACAATTACATAGCTGCATTAACAAAGCTACATTCAAACAATTGTATATTTATGTGATATCAGATTTTAATCGCACCTGTGTCTGCTATTTTCTTAAGTGTTTTGACAATCTTGGAAACATTGCCATCTAACAAATGTCTAGAGAATTCATTTGAATATCTGCAGCTATGTAGTATTGCCAACAATGGTAGTCTTGATTTCAAATTCTTACCTGCTTTTTATGGCTTTTAAACAAGAATTACTGTTGCTTCATTTTCACTAAAAGATATCTTGTGAATGCTTTCGCCCAATTCAAATGTCTTTATTATACTACAGAGTATAATATTCTGTAACGGTATGCGTACTGTGCAGTCTACTGTAAGGAGCTTTATAAAGATTGATCAGAAAGTGTTCCCACTAAGCCGATTTTTTTCAGCGAATCAGCGATTCGGTGGAGTAAAGGCAAATAATTCTTGGCAATATAGTAAACATAGCTTTAGAAAATTCGACAAATTTGTGGAAAGATGACATTTGGTATAGTTTAATACTGAATTGGTACAAAATTTAGGGCACATAAACGTCTTTTTAGAGCTTTGAGCACAATTGTTTAAAGAAAATTTGGGCACTCGCCGATTAGTCATAAAGTTAGAGGGAACGCAGCAGTCCAACATAATCTGCAACTTCACCATTACATTACTTACATAGAAAGAACATAAAGATTGTTAGTGATACTTAGTTATAAATTGAACTATGCCAAATAATTATTTTACCAGCAATTGGCATATGATTTACTCTATCTGAATAAACTCTTTCTTTGAAATCATTATTCAATGTTATGCAGACCTGTGGGTTTGTCAAGTACTAGTTTATAGGAATAGCAAATTTTGAAATTAAAGTCTAAGCTGATTTTATGGAATAAATATTCATTCTTGACAGTATATTGCTGCTGCCAGGGCATTGTATGGAATGGAATAGAAGATGATTTTTCCATCAATTTTCTTCCATTCCATACTAAAATTTTCATCCATATTCCGTGAACCTTTCTTTGAAGTGAAACGTAGCCCTATTCTTTGGAGTGAAACGTAGAGAGAGATTTTGATTTTCAATCGATAAGTGATTATAAAAAACTGAAAAGATCGAATACTTTTTTAAAAAACTACTGCAGTACTGGTACTTCAGTACCACTTTTGAAAAAGTACCGTCGGTACCGGTAACGGTACTAAAAAAGCACCGCGGTACTTTTGTACTCGGTACTACCCACTTTTGCAAATTATCAATCTCAGATTAAACAAAAAACAATTTTAAACCTGTCAAAACATCAATGCTGCAAATTGCAATGTCTATGCTTACTATGACGCAATATATACACTATTTGCGCAATGAATATACACAACCAAACTGCCGCGATTTGTCGACAAATAATACCGGTAGATATTGAAGTTGAATACTTTTTGACAGTATTATTTGTCACTACCCGACATCCGTATATATTTTTTTGTATATGCAATGCACGAAATCTAGTATGGAATTGGTATGGAAGTATGGAAAATTGTCTTCCATTCCATTCTTGAAATATTCCATTCGATTCTGGCATATTCCATACCGAAATTTCCGTTCCATTCCATACCATGCCCTGGCTGCTGCCAAGTCAAAAACCAAGAACATATGACATTTTTCCAATTATCTCAAAAAGTAAAGGGTATAGACCTATAGTTCCTCTTGAAGTTGAAGATAAACTTGGCTATTCCGAGCATTTTGACACTAAGGTTAGCTCCATACGACAATCGTAGCCCGAGTTAGATCAAATTTGTAAATTTTGTTTATGTCACCATGAAAACGAACCGTGTGGCTTGCTAAAGTATCAAAGTTAAAAAAAAAAATTCACCATGCAAGTTATCTCACTTGGCATTAGAAAATTACTAACCAAATAGAACTTTTTTCGGACTGTAATACTCTGCGTTCAATTTTTGCATATTGCCATTTGTTGCTCCATTGTACCATGTAATAGCAAAGCTCTGTTATACTTGACACTGACATGGTACTAGCTAACTATAAAATATTGATATTGACCTTCTCTGTGAATTAATGCTAATTTTTTGATTGGTACACTTAGCTTAAAAAAATATACGTTTCAACTAAATATGTATTGGCATGCAGACTGATTCAGTGTTTCTTATGCTTAATGGAAAAGCCATCGCTATTTTTGTATTTTTTTTTAGCAAAGTAGTGTTTTTTGTGGTTTGGTTGTTGTTTTTGATTAACCCTAGTTATTTTTTGCAATTGTAGATTGTTTTATTTACTATGATGCGAATTCATTGAGGTTTTGGAGAAATACTGTTTCAGTTTTATCTAGATAAGCAAGTTGCTGCATTTCTAATGAAAGTTTATCATTTTCAGTAAATATTAACAGGTAGGATAACCATGAATTTTCCATTCAATCTTGTTCTTTTTGCTTTCATTTGGCAGAGATTGAGTTAAGAAAAAATTTCTTAGTCCGGGGCGAATAATTTGTAACATTATAAAAAATACATTATGGCGATGAATTACTGGTAGTATAATGATATATCCCGATAATGTCACAAATTATTATTCACCAAGGACTAGAAATTTTTTTCTCTAATCAATCTTGGGCAGTTTTGAGAAATTTTCTTAAATTAATACTACATAAATTTCAGTTTGGCGGTGACTAGCTACGTTGAGGGAAAATGTTTTTGTGCTACGCAAAAAGTGTTCTCATGCATAAATAACAATGAATTTTAATACCAATAGTGCCAAATCTTGCTTTTAAAATTAGCCACACCATATTGATCAATAGTGATCATTAGTACTGCCTTATGCTCTTGTTTTTTGCAACTTGTTTGAGCTTGCAAACATTTTAATCAAGCTGTGCAAATGATAATATATTGTGACTTTTGATAAGGTACTTTCAAGACTTCCCTTTCCCTGCACAGTTTGTAATTATTATCCTTTTCACATAGGCGTTTTTGGCACCATATTTTAAATTTAAGTTGTTGATGTATAATTGTTTTTTTTTCTTTGAAAAAGAATAAAATTTACAATGATTTCATGTTACACAATGTCAATAGTCAGTATTGTAGAAATGTGAACTCGATTGATTTCTTTTGCAAGTTCAAGTTTAGCTAATTGGATAAATCGAGTTGTACAGTAACTTTCGTTAGTGTAATATGTACTGTAAGCCAGCCTACTTGAAAAAAGTTGTACGTTACTCTGCGATTTGCTATAGACTTGTTAATTAAAACTGTTAGTGGTTCGCAAAATAATGAAAAAAGCTTTAATTTTATTGGTGGGTCCATGATTTTTTTTAATAACTCAAAGGACTTAACAAATATTTTCCTATTTGAGTGGTAGTTTTGAAAAAAAAAATTGAGTTTGTATACCTGTGTATAGCTTTAGAACTCTGTTTCTGCATAAGTGTATATTTTAACCTTGATTAAAGCTAAAGTGAATTTGACGAATTTTTCTCAAATAGTTTACGAAATATTGTATTCCTTTGATTACAGTTTGCTGTATGATGATTCTCGTTGCGGCCGCATTGAAAGCTAAAAATAAGCTATAGTGCAGTGTTGGGACTGTTGCCACTTTCACGAGTCCGAGTGCGAGTCCTTAAGCTACGAGTCCGAGTCTGAGTCCACCAAAACTCAAAATCACGAGTCCGAGTCCGAATGCCACGAGTCCAAGTCCGAGTCCACCAAAACTGAAGATCACGAGTCCGAGTTTGAAAAGTTCGAAATTTAACCGGAAAGTGAAATTTAAAATTTGGTCAAAGTTTCTTCAATATGGACTAACGCTTTCAGAAATTCCGCTGGAAGACGTTTGTGCAAGGTTTCTGCAAGCGTTGCGCAGTCTTTAAACTAGGCCCTGTACACACAGAAAAAAGTTGCGTTAACGCTTTTGCAAGAGCTCTCGCAAGTAAAATTTAGTGGTCTACTTCGGCCTTAATTTACACCGGAGTTTGCAAAACTCCTCATGGTTGGGATAGTCGAAATTCGAGGTTTTCCTTTTATACCTGTATATTATATTCAGCCAGTTCAGTTTTGACAAAGTTTTTTCAGTAAAAGTATGCGAGTGACGTCACATGAAACCGTCTTATATTGTAATTTAAATTTGCAAAAAATTTTGTAAATTATTGGAACAACCGACGCTCGCGTCGAGTGTTTTTTGTTTTTACTCGGCCATTTTCAAATTAATGAGTGCGAAATTTCAGACTTTTGCTTATAACTTGAGAACGGTTTGGTCTAGCTACGTGAAATTTTGACAGCAGTTTGAGACTATTGATTTGCGTGTTCGTATCAAATTTTGAGGCAATAGGTCACGTGACTTTGGTTTTAGGACCCAAAAATCGCCCCGCAAGTTTGCATACAAAAGCGGTCTCACTCAAAAACGGCCTTAAGTACAACATAAAATATTTCACACGGTTATATGTCTTAAGCTACCTTTTCATCGCAACTAACTCACTTTTGGCTGCGATGAGGTTTTTTTTCTTATTTTTCCTTTTTTTTTCTTTTTTTTTTTTCTTCCTATATTTTGTACGCTCTTTTTCTCCTAAACCACAAAACATCGAAATCTAATTTTCTTGTAAAGTTGTTTAGTTGCAAACGCAATTTTGTCTCCCGAAATATTTTGGGGCCACACCCCTGGAAACCCACCCAAAATCGGGCCCAAAAACTGAATTTCATAAAAATGAACAAAATGAAAACCGCTCAAACTAGGGCGCTAGTTTTTTTGATATCAGCAGATACTTAACAGACAAATATTTTGACATACTTTGCGGGGTGCCGCCCCTACGGGGAACCCCCCAAAAAGTACCCCCGAAAATCAATTTTTTGAACAGCTTAACGTAGGGTGACAGTGTTTTTGATATCAGTAGATATTAAACACACAAATATTTTGACGTATTTTGTGGGTACCAATCTACCCTGGGACTCCCCCAAATAGACCACCCAAAAATGAATTTTTTGAACAGCTCAAGCTAGGGTGTTAGTTTTTTGTGATATCAGCAGCTTTTTAACAGATAAATATTTTGACGTAGTTTGGGGATGCCATCTCTGGGGAACCCCCAAAATCAATTTTTTGAATGGCTTAAGCTAGGGCGTTTGTTTTTTTGAAATCTGTAGATTTTTGCGTCGGTCGTTTAAAGGGGTTGCTACTCAGAAAGCTCCCATCTAGTTTTTCACTGCAGTTAATTACTTTTCGGGATATCAGATTAAGAAAATGATTTTAAACAGATCAAATCTCTCTTTACACTCATTGTTGCCTTTTCAATTTTTGTTTTATACTCGTTGTACAGTACTACGCCAAAGTGTGCAAAGAGTTGGCACTGCCCATGTCCACGTCATTGCGGCCTGGGCAACACAGCTCCTTTCGAAAAAATGTCGTAACGGCGGCGAGCCATTGGCGACAGTGTGTTCGATTTCATTGGCCCAAGATTTAAGCCTCGGACCTTCCGCTCCAAATATGAACGCGTTACCGCTCAACCAGCAAAAGAGCTTATTTCTATTTCAGGAGATTTGTCACAGCGTCCAAAAAAATGTAGAGCTTTATTAGAACGTCTAAGTTGCGTAATAATCCGTTAATTGACGAAAGCGTGCAAAAAAGTATTATCTTTTCGGAAACTGGGCAGACTGGTGGTGTAGTATTGCATTCGACTAATACTGAGGGAACCAAATTTATGTACATTTTTTTTCAGTAGTTTAACTACTTTTGGAAGTAACCTAAAGCAAAAAGTCGACCAGCTGAAGCTAAAAAATGGAAGGACGTTCATAATTTTCATCAGTTCAGGGACAAGGGTTGAGGATCATTAAGTTCGCGATCAAGCACGCAACCAGATTTTGCTGGGGGGGTGGGAAGAGGTTTTGAATTTGTTGGGTTTTATAAACCCTTGAATTTTGGAATTATATTTCTAAGTGGCCCTCCTGATTGCGCCACTTGTCCCCATGATTTGGTATCTTTTTTCATTTCATAACTGATAGGCTAGAATTGTTATTTTTATTACAAAAGAAGAATCTCGGTTTTAAATGCATTTGTCATAATCTGTACATAATTTAGTGCATGCATTATGCAATTTTTGTTTTTATGGTTTATGATTAATTTGAAAAATGAAAGAATAGGTTTTTATTATCTCCCTCCACTACCTGCGAATACTTGAATCGTGAATACCTTCTAAGAATTTTTCAGCCATGCGATATCTTGAGCACATTTTACCTACAGGCATCATCGAAGCAAACGTGATCAAACCAATGACACCAAAACGCTAAAAGAATGCGATTGCCAAAATATAAAACCAAATTCAATTATTTTCATTTTGATTTGGGTAAGAAATCTCTCCCTGCCAGAGATGATGCATTGCTTGTCACATTTATATTTCGTTGATGCATAGTAGCTCTGTAATAAGACATTCAACGAAAATCACGAGTCCGAGTCTGAGTCCTCTCAAATTCCATAAGTCTGAGTCTTTAAAAAGTGGCCTCGAGTCCGGACTCGGACTCTAGTATTCCCAACACTGCTATAGTGCATTTTCCAGTGTTGGGCAAGTTAGTGAGAAACGTTAACTTCGTCAAGAGTTGATTCGCTTAAAATTTTCAAGCAATTTTTTAACTCGGTTAAAGTTAAATAGTTAACTGAAAAACAAAAGTGACGCAAGTTAAAGTTAAAAGTTCATCCGTTGATTTAAAAAAAAAAATCAATATTTACCTGCAGTTGATGCCCAATAAAATGATTTCATTTACATACTAGAAAAAATTTCTCATTCTGATTTCTGTTACTACGGTGTTTACGAGTAGTATTCCAATAAAGATAGGCACGGTGGAAGCTTTTTTTTATTTTTATTATTATGGCATTAGGACGCATGATGTAGCCTAGAAATTTAACGGATTAACGTAAACATTAAAGTAGTTTAACGAAAGTTAGTTAATAAGTTAACTTACAAAAGCTTTTTAACTTTTTAACTCGTTAATCAAAAACTTAACTTCGTTATTAACGAGTTAATGCCCAACACTGGCTTTTTGCTGATGAAAAAAAAGTATTTTCAAATCCATTTTTTTCCAGAAGTGCCATATATACGTTTAGAGTTGATGTGAAGTCAGCTTGGAAAACTACATTTTGGCTAATTTATTAGT
Organism: Trididemnum nubilum; assembly: GCA_963965965.1. NCBI lineage: Eukaryota > Metazoa > Chordata > Ascidiacea > Aplousobranchia > Didemnidae > Trididemnum > Trididemnum nubilum. The sequence continues at coordinate 10,520,149 of OZ014477.1, read as the reverse complement.
TCATTTCTGATTTTATGTATCAAACTAAAAGGAGGTAATGAATCTCTGCCTTTTATAAATAATCATCATTAAAAAGATTGTCGGTAATTTTCAACGTTTTCTGCACCATAGGTTTTCGTTAGTTTTAGAAACATTTCTGTAGGTAATTTTAACTTATTGTATTTTTGTGTTTATTGCTTATTACCGTGCCATAACTTTTTTAAGGAAAATTTGTGCAAAATACAATATAAGCAATTATTTTGTAGTTTGACGAGCTGTAGAGTTTTTCTTGAAGTAAAATAGGTAGAACTAACTTAATAGTTCACAGAGACATAACGTCTTACAATCCTACGTCATGTGACAGTACCTTGAATGCTTCCTCCACGGGTCTTGAGTGACGCAGGCGAGGCGGTGTACCCATTGCGGGCACATTCCCGTGAACTGACTTCATCATCAGCGTGAAGAGGAGTCTAATCAGTGCAAGGAATTGAATGATCCCGGAATTAAGTTAACCCCACTGGTAATTGTGAATACCCAAACTACTGATATAGGCAGAGAATTGTAGAGTTTTTGTTTCACTGCCTAATATAAAGTTAGAATTTGCAGAAGTTTTATGTGCATAAGAATTTCAAGTGTCCAAAACTTTTTCGTATATTTATTATTTTTTGATTTTCGCCACATAGATTCGGACGAAATTGGCCGAACACCTTTGATTTGAACAAAATTGACTCCACGTTACTGCTGAAAACCGTTTCTTTTGGCCTTCACTTTAACAGTGGACAAAATATGTTGAACCCGATATCGCAGATTTAGGGGCGACAGGAAACCGAACTTTCGCCCTTGCGAAGTAAGTGCGATTCCATACCGCTGTGTCATCTGCAATTGCTGTTGGAGTTAATGTGTAACAGTTTCTGCAACCTTTAGAAAGTTGTCCATCTTGATTTTGTCGAAAAATATTTTTGTTACCGTTAGATGGCAAAAAGAACTTAGTTGAAGGATTGAGACAAAGTCTGTGATCTGCTACCCAATGTGTACAATACTTGTTAACAGGCTATTTGAAATCTAAAACTTGTTTACTAATTAGAAAAGGAGGACAGAAATGTGGATCGGAGTTATTTCCATCACAATCAAAATCCTTTATCTGCTGAAGCAGAACACAGCAATAGAGGCAGCTTGACACAATTTGGCGTTGAAAAAGAGGCGGAGCATTAAGATCTAGTTACCATTTAGAAACCAATATCGTAAGAAAAGCGACACCACCTGAAAAGACAGTGTCAAGAAATCATGAAATGACCCTACAACTGGTAGCATCGGTTTCCAAAGTATTGTAAGAAATGCCTTTTTTTTGGATTACCGTAAGAAGAACCCTACACTCGATTCGCTGGAAGGGAAGAACATCGTAAATTTAAAGTTTTGATATCCTTTTGTCGTCGGCGATTTTTGTGAAACCAGTATATAACCAACCTATTCACAATTTCCTCGCAGTTCTAAAGCGACCAAAATCTTTAAAAATATGACGTCACAAATTGCAACCAATACTATATCCAAAATGGAGCGATATTTCCATAGTTAGGCTTTCATAATCTTTCCAAACACTACAGCTGGTGTGACACAACCTATCCAATAGATACTGCTACCTCGAAAGATGCCTAGGCCACGAGTAGTTTCAGCAAATTCATCAAAAACGTTATACGTCTAGGTCTAAATCGATAAGCCCATTAAAATCTTGACCCTCTATTGCTTTGAGATTTTGATCTACTCAACAGCATCACTTAATTGGACAAATATCGTCATAGAGAAAATGTTTTATCATCAGTGCATTTTTCCCTTCAGCTTAGCGTTGAAAGAGTTCGAAGGACTTCGTACTTCAAGCTTTTATCACTTAAACGTAATCTTGTTTGCGGGTTTATCTTTTCCCCAATTTCTCTGTTTGATCGGCAATTATTTCAGTATGTTTATCGCATTATCATCTGACAAGTTGTTTTATTCTTTAAAAATTACAAAATAACTGCGTTTAAGATGAGATTTCTTCACCATTTGTAAGTACTCTACACTAGAAAAAGCAGTACATAGATTGTAACTGTACTTATCATTACCTTTTTTGTTTACTGGAGTACAGTAGTATCTCAGAATCTACGCACTGCAGTCAATCAGTCATATTTTGTCATGCAATCAGTTAAAAGTCGAGTAAACAGAACGTCTGCAACTGAAATGGTAGACCAAGTTCGATTCCAAGTCGGGTCAAAGTCAAACTACAGCTTAGAAAAATCGTTATTCACAATTTTTCTGCTGACGTGCTACGATGAAAGGACGATGGTGTGAAGCTTCCAACCGCATGTGATGGACAGGCGGGCAGATGGCCGCTTGACTTAAAAACTGAAATGCCCTTCGCTGTCTTCTGGCCAAGACAACTTGATCAATAAAGACGGAATTACAGTTCGTAAAAAAGATGATTTAAAAAAAGACTCTGTCCTCAGAAGCGGGAAATCCAATTCCTTGGACGCTTGTTGGTACCAAAATCAATGCGTATCAAACTACAAAAACACAGCTCCGAAAAAGCTTGATTAAAAGTCAAGTTAATTTGTTGAAAAGCTTTTTTTGATAGGATTTATTACACTGCAGACCCCCCCCTTTCCCGAGTGAAATACAGAAAAAATAAATTATTGCCAACAGTCTTACAGTATTTTTGGTTTGTTAGTCCGAAACGTGCTAGTTTAGACTAATTTTTTCGGCTTGTAAAACCAAAATTATGTATTTCAAAAGTAATGTGATTTGTATGACGTTAGGAAATATGGCTTAATTCATATTTGATTGAAAATGACCGTATTAAAACTTCTTTTGCTTAATAATAGAACAAGTTTGCGTTGATTTCAAGCTGCAAAATTACAAGCATTTTGTCTAAAAGCATCTTTCTTAGAGCTTGAATTACCTTTCAATTGAAAAATGAAAACTGAATTGCCGTGAAAATTTTAATGTATGTGACATGGTCAATTTGATTCAACACCTTTTTTCTTATCTCTTACTTAATCTGAAGACCGTTAATTAAGAACCGATTCTATCCACAGAATACGGTACCGCACCCTTATTAACGACATTTGCCCTGTGGGGTCTGCGCTATGTAGCAATGGTTTGATGACGTCAAAACAGCTTTTATTCTTGAATTTAGTGGTTGTTAAGTGTTGGAAAAAATTCTGCCGCCATATTGCACCAAAATAGCTTGGATGTTGCGAGTTTTAATCAAAGTTCTGCTAAAAATAATAAGCCTATAATTATTATCAGATTCCCAGGAATTGAAACCTCAATACTACCATCTCCAGCAAAGCTGTATTCAGGGACACACCTGCTTTATTATACCACACATAAAGATAAACAGGGCTTTTTCTTAAAGTAATTTTATCTGCAACTAAACTAAGTAAACTATACTTTCACCTCTTTGACGTCACAGTTTTAAAATTTTTTGCAAATTGATCAATTTTCAAATTTGTCGCATTTGTCGATGTAAGTTTTGCGCATTCGAGATTTTATCATTTAAATAAGCCTCCAATTTGTTCGTTTTGTTTATATTAGACCTCATTTTTGAGGATTGACGAAAAGACTTTTTGAACCATTATATTTTAGTCTGGTTGCGCAATTGCTCCAAAAGTATCACAACATTTGAAACGTATTTAAAGATTCGATCGTTATCAGTCTCATCTAAGGACACTTAGTAGCAAAGCTTAAATTTGATTTTTAGATCTAATAATATTCTTCCTTGTATAGAAAAGCTTATCGCTTTATTAGGTCACAAATAATAATTGAAAGCAGAAACACATTCGCAGCCGCATTTCATTGATTTTTGTTTTTTACTCACGTTGTGAAATGATAGGCTGTATGATCTGTAGCAGGCCCGGCGCCAGGATAGCGTGACTGGGGGGAGGGGGGGGCAGAAATAAATTTTGGGGGGGCACGAGAAGTTTATTTTGTGTGAATTCGAGAGGGACACGGGGGCACGAGAAATTTATCCCACTCTGGATCAACTAAACAAGGTGAGGAGCAAAAATTGCAAGGGATTTTCCGGCCGAAATCGGAAATTCAAGCGGTTTTTCCGGCCAAAAACAGGTGATCTCCAACAAAAAATTTTAAAAAAATAAAGGTTTTCAACCCAAAAACGTCACAAAATCCGGTGTCAGTCCACAAAAAACACTAATTTGGGCCTCGATTTGCGCTCCAGAAGCCCCGAGCCTGTAAATTTCTTCGGGGCACAGTCCTCGCTTGAGGGGGCACAAGCAGCCAGTTGGGGGGCACGGCCCCCCCGTGGCGCCGCGTCTGATCGGTAGCATATTTACTACTTAGTACTGTATAGATTCCCTTAAAATTTGTTATGAGAACAATTATTACCGGTAAACTGTCCTAAATTGTCCTAAATAAACTGTCCTGAATAAGCCTAAATTGTCTAAATAACTGACTGGTGCACTTTTCTTTTTTTGTTTCATTTGACTATTTATTTTCATTTTTTGTGAAATACTTGAAACTTCAAGTCAGGATTACGTAAGTTGTTTAAATATTTTCGTTTATACCTTCGATTTGATTTTTTTTTATTTCTAGTCTATGTTCTTCTGCAGTAGACAAAAATAGCCCTTTACTTAAAAAATTGTTTCTATTAAAGGAAAAAAGTAGCGTTTACATTTTTTCTCATTTCAAACGTCCACTAAAGGTTAATTGAAGTTATTTAAATGGTGAAACAACCACAGTATTTATTGCAATGTAGAAAAAAGCTTTTGAACAAGGGCTACAGTCAACCTTATGGGAATCAATAGCACTCGGGCAACCAAACTGACGCATTGTTCATCTCCACACTAGCCTTTACACTTTTTTGACCGAAATAAGGCCGGAACGAGGCCAAAGATCTATTTTTGATCTTCGCAAAAAATCGTAGGTTTTTTTTTGGGTGATTAGATAACTTTTTACATAATTATCTTTTTTGGTGTTCAACAATTTTCGGTGCAAATCCAGGTCTCAAAGGCTGTTTTTAAGGACAGACTATTTCACCGATCACCGGAAAATTTTGAGTTAACCAGAGTAAAACGAAGATGAAGAATACTTATTTGCGCATTTTTTCATTTGCTTTTTAAGGGTTAAAAATAGGGTTTGATTTGAGGTTAGATTTTGGGTTGTAGAGTAAGGATTTACGTTTGGGTGAGATTTGTGTCAAAATTATCAATAAACGAGAAAGAAATTTCTGGTGAAATAAAGATTTTCTTTTTATATGCGGTCTTCATTTTAGCGTGGGAAAGGAGATGTGAGAACTGTTTGGAGGTCATGCACGAATCACTGCCTAGAGTTGCAAACGGGCCGACAAGTACGACCCTGAACCCGGTCCGAACCCAAAAACATAAGCTCGAAAACAAATTTTTTTAAAAGATTTTGACGTCACCAATGACGTAATCACTTTCATAACGTCACGGATATCCGATTTGTTATGCAATCGGAAAAGATGCTTCTTTTTTGTCAAGATTGTTTCAAAACTCTCGTAATATTTTATTCAGAATAAAAACAAGTTTATCAGTAGAAAAAATTTTTGGATCAGATTTTTGGTGTTATCTAGACTTTTTCTTTTTGTGTTGAGCTAATGTTTATTTGTTTTGATATTTTGTCGAATATAAGGCCATTTTTCTAAAAAACCGTGAAAAATTAAGGGAGCCATAATTATGGATTCTTGCGGCATTTGGTATAATTGAAATAGGCAAAATGCATTTCACTAAATAATATATGAGGAATAAGTGCAATTAACTTTTCAAATCAAAAACGTCTCGCTTAGCATAAGTCTTATCTCTGAGTGTGAGAGAGAGACAATTTAAGATGTTCTGACCTTAGCAAATTGCACTTTTATAAGTCTGATCATACTTTTAAGGTTCAAAGCATTTTCATATATCAGATCTAGTTCCATAAACAGGCACTGGCCTTCGGCAACTGTTAAAATGATGTTATCAACATAATCTACTCTTTGACGTGATTCAATCGACTTACAAATCAATCAGAATCATAATTAGAGACATGTTAGTTTTATTGTAGGTGATTTTTGTTTTTTTGAAATTTCAAAGCTAGGCTATGTGCCACAAACGATTGCTGTTATTACAACTGTGCAGATGAATAAGTTTGCTTACAAAGTTTTTTTGGGGGAAGGGGGTGTTGAATCGACCTTTTATCATTTTCACTTTTGTCCCAATTAGTGATATATTAATTACAGAATCATAATCAGTGACATGTTAGTTATATTGTAGGTGATTTTTTGTTTTTTTGAAATTTCAAAGCTAGGTTATGTTCCACAAACTGCTGCTGTTACAACTTATACTTTGCAGATGAATAAGTTTTTTTACTAAGTTTTTTTGGAGGAAAGGGGGTGTTGAATCGGCTTTTTCATCATTTTCACTTTTGGCCCCATTAGTAGGTTTAAAAAGTATGATTTTTGATATTTCTTTCATAGCCAATTCAGCCATATACCAAAAAATGCCGTTTGAAATTTCAATATTTGATTTTAGCTCAAAATATAAAATTTAATGATTCGCGTTTCGAACTTCAATATTTTTCAATATGTTCAACTTCAACACTGTACTTAAAATTACAAATTAGAAAAATACGGATTGCATATTATGAACTACGTATTTATAGGCCAATACTAATTTACTCCTTTTTACTATTTTCGCTTTGACCTAACTTTTGCCTTCTGCAACGTTATTAGCTTTTTGTAAGTAAGGCAGGCGGGTGTTAATTTACGGAAAGCACGAAAAAGATTATTGTAAACCAAAATATGTGCAAAATCTGTGACTGACAATAACATAAACAGTAACTTAAGTTAGATATTGTTCAACTTAGGTACAGGGACAGAAACTAACACAATGAAGGTGAGGTTAAACGTTAAACTGACTCAAGGATAAAACTGAAAAGGGCTTACTACACGTGCCTTGAGGAAGACAATAAATGCCTTTTTTTTACAAGTGATGATGGATACTTTAGGCGTCTTATAGTCAATTGATATATGTGCCATTATTTTCGATCTTCACTAAAAATTGTGGGTCTATAGGTGATAAACTTTTTACATAACTTCACCCTAAGCAAAACAAACTAACAATAGAAGATGTTTTGAGAAGAGATTTCAACTGAAATTTTCGGCGGCAATAACAATGCCCCCAATTTTTTCAAAATTGAAACGAAAGTTTTTGTCTTTGTGGAATTATGAAGATATCTTTGACACTGTTGCTCCCAAAGGGACAATAAAGTCACAGATTGAAATACATAACAATTGAATTAATAAAAGATGGATCTAATGAATAGAACTAATAAATGTTTCATTGTTGCAAATGAATGCCTTTCTTCTGCTTTTTTTGGTTTTCATCTAAAAAAATTTTTCCAACTTAACCAACTGTTGAACACTAGTTTCAAGAATTCTAGCTCCATTTAAACAACACAATTTTATGAAGTTAGCAATTTGATTCCAAAATTTGTTCGAATTTTTTCTATTTTGGTTTGTTCATGTAATATATGAATCTAGAGCGACAATCGTTTCCTCGTATTGCAGATATGAGTACAAAAATTACAGCTTAAACAATATGTTTTCAAGGCTTGTTTTTTTTATTCTGCGTCCTTTTTTTTTTTTTTTTTTTATTCTTGTCTTTCAAACAATTTCTTCCAAGGTAAATCACGTTTATATAAAAAGAAAATCGAAAAGAACACTATGGATAAAAGACAGTTTTATTGAAATTGATCAAATCAAAGTTGCAACTGCGCAACAGTAAGCACATTAGCACAATCTCCAGTCAAATAAATGAACGATCAAGCAATCTGGAGTACGCAATACAATATTGATGCAAAACACAGTGAACAAATTGAAACAAATGTCTTTGACTATACTAGCTGTAATTGTTGCAAATATGGACGTTTATAAATCAAGATAGAAAATTCCTTCTCCAAACATCAGGGATTGCGTAACAATTCGTAATTTTCACTAATTATAGAGATATTATGAAATTTTGCTGTCTGCAAATCCATAACCAAGGCGGTCCCCCACAAAGCAGATAGCTTGCTTGGTCCCATTGAGAAATAACAATGTTTTTTCCAAGACATAAAAAAGCTGCTATAGTATAAGGCGTATTTTTAAAAACTTGTTTTCAATGATGGTCTCGCAAGCATCTAAAATTTGCAAAATAAAGGGGGCCTTTTTTGAGAAATGATGTCATTTGTTTGAATATAAGGAATGTAGTAAAACATAAAAAATATTATTAAAATTTTCCATTTATTAAATTTCTCAAGGAAGATGAAAAATATTTGCTATTAATATTGATTGAGAACTGAGTTCAGAGCATAAAGCTCTGCAACTTTGTAATACGGGGCCTCGAAGAACTATGATGATTTGATCAAAAACTTCTATGTTTATCTACGCTAAAACTATTTTTCTAAAGTTAAATAGACTACGTATAGTGTTGCAAAGTGCTGCAATAAGTACCAATAACTTTGTAAGTTTCTGATTTAGTTTCACTCGTACATTGCCTGTACTATTTTTTCCTTTTTATACGTCCAGTTTTTGTCCTTTTCTTGGCTTTTTTTAAAGAAGTTTTTAAAAAACTGTTTTTAGAAAGAGTGGACAATTAAAATGGTAAAAACATGCATCTTAGCAAACCTCCTGAAAAACTCAAAGAGAAAATAAAAGTTTGGCTATAAGGAATCAAACATCAAGCGAAACCAAATTATCTGTTATCATTTTTCTGGCTCTAGAAAGATTGAAAATAAGTTTTAAAATAAAACTATACCCAAGGAGCAGTTTTTGAAAAACGTTATGACTTTAGCTATTTATTGAGTTATTTTGCTATAATTTTTATTATCTTCCATTCCGTTAGATTGCGTTTAAGATTGAGCTCTTGTAGGCTAAAATAATACAATTTCTCGAAAATAAACAATGGTGATATTTGATTTTTACCCAACAAATAAAAAAGTAAAATCCCATCCGCTGAAGTAGTTATACTTGGAAACAATTCTGGGATATTGCAACAAAACAAACTCAACACCAGGCCAATATTTCTAGCAAAATACCGAGAGTAGAAAAATAGAAATAATTCCTATGGAGTGCAACGGAGGTTAGAACTTTGTGTAATCGGCATAAGAGGTGTAAGCTGCGGCAGGGCGGTGATGGTAGGCGGAAAAATATGATGAAGCCGATGGGTGACTACTGTAGGCGTAGCCAGCATATTCGAGTCTGTTGTCACAAGATGAATTAGTACGGAAATTATCTCCAGCAGAGGTGCTGGCAGAAATGGGGTAAGAGGGGTCAATGGTCTGGTAGTTTGATGGGGCGACTGAGGAAGCTGAAAACTGGTCAATCCGGTTTTGATACCAAGGTGATATTGGCTCATTTGTTGTCATATTCGGACTTCTCTCGCAGGTTAATCTACTCATTGCTTCACATCCATTTTCCGGTACTGAAAACTGTACTCGACATCGCTCCGTTTCATTTGCAGTGGAGTTGTAATTAGGATGATACGAGGAATAAGAATTGAAAGCTTCATCTTCACGAGCAAAATTTAAACCATGATCGGAATGGAGTACGGATACTTCGCTTGATCCAGAAGACTCTGGCCTTGGGATAATTCGATTTTCGTCGGCTGGGTTTAAGTCGCATTCGACCCCAACTCGATCGCAATTTTCGGATACCATTACACTATCACCTTTATCCTCGGGGTTGAAAATGCCACTCATATCCACTGGTTCTGCTTTAGCTATTACCGTTTGAATGAGAGAAGAGACTTTTTGCTCCAAATTTGCGGTATCGTTTGTGAAATTGTCATTGTGCTTAGTGTCTTCTTCAGACTCACTTTTTGACTGCTGTTTGGTGAGTCTTGAATTTGTTTCTTTCCTTGCTGAATTTATTTTCGGCTTTTCTTGATTATTTCGTCTATTATCAAGCTGAAATAAAAACGAAAACATATATAACACGCACGATGAAAAGATGGTGAAGAAGAGGATGAACCAAGAATGGATGAGATTATTTTACCGAAAAAATTTTAACTAACTTTTTATTAATTCTGACGCAAACCTAACCCCAAATTCAAATTCTTACTCTAAAACTGACCCCAAACCTAATCTAAACCCTAATGGCATTTAAGTCAAGTTTTTTACCATTGAGCAAAATGTTAGGAAAAGCCTGAAGTGCTTTCTCACCAAAAATGAATCTTCTACGACTCGCAGTTTTCAAGATATTGCAGTTCAAAGTTAAAAGTTTTCCTCTTTTTTCAGTATTGTCATTTCGCCAGTATTGTGACAGAAGATTAACTTTTGAAAAGCTGGCTTGAATTTACTTGAAAAGCAGCTGATTTACAATTCTGATGCTTATTTTGTTTTGACAACACTGCCAAAAACACATCGAGAGTCACAAACTTGCAGTAACTTTTTGAAATTTTGTTTGTAGTTGGCGACCCTGGCAAAATTTCTAAGAGAAAAAAGCATTTCTAAGGGGAAATATAAATTGCCATATCTTGGAAACGAAAGTTGTAGAAAGCTCAAATTTGGAGAAGTTAGTCTTCAGACCTGTTAAAATCTTTTGAAAAAAAAAAAAAAAATTTTTTTCTGACCTGAATGGCCTTTTAAAATATTTTGGTGAAATAATCACTGCTGCCATGAAAATCGAAAGTAATAACTAAAGAAATTATACAGAGAATGTTTTTGATCAGAAGTTTACCAAAGTTTTAAAAAAGGTAATTACCAACGAATTTTTTTTATTTTACCACAACGTACTTTTTCTTTTTTCTCTGCTCCTTCCCCTCCTTGCTTCTTTTTGAATCGTTTTCTCCTTCTCAGATAACTTCCATTTTCAAACATGTTGTACGCATCAGGATCCATTGTCCAATAACTACCTTTACCAGGTTTTTTGTCGTCACTGAATAAAAAATTATTTCTTTGAGAAGTTGAGAACAATTTTTTAATTTTTATTCAACATCAGTAGGCTATCATCCCTTAAAATTTTGGACAAAATTGGTTGGTATTTTACAGTAGATACAAAAACTTTAACTACGGACTTCCTACGCTAAGGATTCAAGCCAGAATGCAACACAGGCTATAGTATTTTTACCTAGCATTTTACTAAGTTGAATTATACTCAAGTTTCGTAATAGCACATTAAATGAGGACAGCCGGACTCTGAAACCGCAATTGCAACATGCAACTATAGTTGGCTGAAAACTTACCGAGGTACTTTCACAAAGCACTCATTTAACGATAGATTGTGTCGAATGGAATTCTGCCAACCTTGTTTATTTTCGCGATAAAAAGGAAACTTTTCCATTATCCATTGATATATCCCATTTAAAGTTACCTTAACAAACACAACAAATAACAAAATTAAACCCTTTTCCGATATATATTTTTTTAATCAAATAATTTGATTAAAAAAATATAAATCGAAAAATAATTATTATGTTTTGCTTGTTTTTGATAAATAGGTTCTAAGTTATGAAAAATGTGTTTTTCGATTATTTTTTTCCGCTCAAAGTCTCATGAACGGAGACAGGAAAACATAACCTTTGTTGCCGGTTGAAAATTACTGAATTATGTACTGTAGAGTATGTCAGTCAATCAAAATACCATACGCATACAGAAATAGAAATACAAGTACTACAACTGCAAAGCAAAATAGGCATGATCGCTAGTATTGTTCAATGCCGTTTCAAAAATGTAAAAGTGCATAATCAACAAAGTTAGTCACTAACATTAATTGATGGCTGAAAAAAATTTGGCTAATATTCACCAAAAAATTATTTATGCGCTACATTTACAGGATTACTTCGGTATAAGGTTGCAAAACAAAGTTTGTGTTATTCAAGGTTTATAAATTATACTTCGTAAGCTTATCCAAAAATATTGAGTCTGCAACTTTTTGACGTGCGAAATTTTTACGCAGTTTATTAATTGACTTGGAGCATTTAAATCCTTACCCAAATTCCAAAGACAATTTGATGCGAAACCTTATTTCTAGCTCTAAACGTAACCCTAAGGCAGCCGCGTTAAAATGTCTTGATCTAAAAAATATTCACCTTTTTGTCGGGAACGTTTTGAATGGCCATTGCAATCAAAGCAATGTACGAATATGGAGGCTTCACTAAGTCTTTGCCCGCCTGATGGTGGTGAAGATGGTGCGGAGTTGACGAATAACTGGAGTGAAACGCTCCATTGGAGTGGATTCCATATGGATCTCCGCAAGCTCCGTTTCCATGAATCCCTAAAAATAAATAAGTAAAAATGCTTAAAAATTCAACGTAATTTTTCATAAAAAATACGTTAAAAAATCTGAACAATTATTTTGGTAAGTTAGAAAAATTAATTATTATAGCACAAAATGGCTGAAATCAAATTCCTGCAAAAATTTAGTATTGTTTTAGATTACATAAGCAAATCATTTAAAATCGCAATTGCTTTCAGAGTGATTTACTACTTTTTTGTAAAAAAAATCTATAATGTACAAAATTTTACTGGCTGAAAAAATAAACAAGAGTCTAAAAATGCTTTTGGATTCTTCAAATTGAAGGCATATAGTTTTCAGCTGTGTTCGCGCTAGAAAGCGATAATATGATGTTTTGCACATGCTTGATCTTTAAGAAAAATAATTTAAGGGGCTAAATTTAGACTGTGATTCTAAATAATTGCTGAGAAAACATTATCCCCAATTTATGGAATATAGCAGGCGAACCATAGTTTCTTTTCCGATTGATTGACGTCACCAAACACTCAATCAAATGCTAAAAAATTGTGTGCGATACGTTATATGCTCTAGAAGCTGATTAATTTAAAATTTTTTGTTTTTTATTTTTGGATAAAATTAAGCTTCAACACAGCAACTTCAGCTTCTCAATATTGCGAGCATGTCCAAAAGCAACTTTTTTTCAATTTTCTCCACATTGCATGTCATAAATTGCTGTACAATGGCATTATATAAACGGCTGTACCACGAAAAGGCTGTGAATTTCTATAGGTACGATCAAATTTTTTTAAGTTAACTCGTAAATTTAACAGGCATGCCGCAGTGTAAAATGCAAATTTTTCAGTTTGCAACAAAGTACAAACTCTTATACGTCATATTTTGTTGAAGACAGCAACTTCAACAAAATGTGACTGTAAATTTGGATAAAACTAGCACCTTCAATACGATATAACTTCTACAGTTTATGGCAAAGTAAAAATTTTGTAATTTACAACATCTGACGTGGTGACTTCTGACAACAAAAAGGGATTTAAAACCTGTAATCTAAAAACACAACAATTTGCTCTAACTTTTCTTGCTTACATGAAATTAAGCATTTAATATTTTATTGTAGATCGAAGAATAAGCAGATAATTGTTCTTTTGCCGCTTGTATTCGATGTTAATTACAAATCAATGTTGGCATAAAACCATAAAACGGACAAAAAGCACCGGTTATAAATGTAATATTGATAAGAAACGCTTCCTTTCTTGCAGCAAAAAGCAGTAGTTTTTTAGAGTGTTTTAATAAGCCCCTTTTTTATTCAAGATTTAATTATGTTTATTGGCAAGTCACAATCGCACACTGAAACAATTTCAAATTGTTCAAATAAGCGATACCAAAAAAAGAAAAGTTTTCGAAGGAAATAATGTTCTGGGTCAAAATGCCTCAAAGAAAGCATAGAAAGGTAAAAAGTGATCATCCCTGTGTCTGAATCATTAATGTTCGTAAACCATTATCGACTAAAATTGACCGTTTTGTTACATTCGTTACAATTCAAAGATAGTGTTGAGTTTCTTTGATGAAAATTAAACGCTTTGACCCTTTTTATAATCGATCAACCGCTTTGGTTAAACAAAAAAGTTTGCGACAAGTTTTTGTCTTTACTAATCAACCATATCATTCGTCTATTCATTCTCAAACTATTTATTGCCTCCTTCACACCAAGGGCTTTAAATCGCTACTTATGGCAGCTAAAAACCGTTAAAATTATAGACAAATGACAAACATGTAATAGAACCCTCTCGTCAATCATTTTGTCAATAAATATGAATGATATTTAAGGAATATTTATGCTATGTCCCGAAAAAGAAAATTGAGTTCTACTCGACCAAACAAACGTGATCTTATTAGTAATGTTGTGCAAATTTATTGGTAATGTTGTGGCATAAAGCATTGCATTATAACAAGAGAGGCGTAATCATGCGTGACGTATGACTGCAAGCATTTTACCTTCTTTCTTTTCTTTCTGTATTCACTTTGAAAAATATATTACGCGTTATTTCCACGCGAAACGGCGAGTGATCGGAAAATGCCGCCTAGCAATGTTCTTTCCCCAAAAGTGTAATAAGTTTCCGGCACCCCATTCAAGTGTTATTCCGGTAAGGATGATGCATTTTAGAGGTTCTACATATTAACCTGCTGTAGCAGATTGGCACACAGATCGCTTCAGGAATTGAACCAACAGACATTCCACACCAAACGCGAGTGCGTTAACCACGGGAACACACACCGTTAATTGCCTTCATGGCTGCTGTTCCATTCTTATTTTATCGTTGAAACATGGATGGTCATTGCAGCAACGTAGCACAAGAGAAAATCCCAAGCCTATAACTATCAGAAAGACAAATCACCTCAATTGATTTTGGTGCAGTTTTGATAAAAGCATTGCTGTAATCTATTTGTTAAAAATTGCTACTGTATGTCAGCAATATCAACTCCCTCAAAAAGTTTTTGATTTTATTTTGACTCAGACCACATTTTTGCACTTGGTTTTTATCTAAAAAGTTTATGGTCAGATTTAGTTTTGAGAAACTCAACTTTTGACTGTGAATTTTACGAGTTATGGTTTATGGCGAATTTAACTCGTTATCCAGCTACGTTTTGAAAGTTCACATTAAATGGAAAATATTGTCAATTTTAGACAGATCAAATGACAGCCTAGCCTCCCTGCTGAATAACCAAGATAAAATTCCATTCTTCAAGCGAACTCAGTCTAGTGAAAATTCCGGCAAAACAGCGAAAATAAAATACCTTGATTAACGGCGGCCCGTAAAAAGGTTTTTGGATCATATAGAAGAGCATTGCTGCTGTTTTTGAGGTTGTTGGATGCAAAATCAAACCAAAACGCAAAACCTGCATATTTAAGACACATGCGGTCCAAAATTTGTGGCTCGAAATATGTATATATTTTTTGCACAATTTGGAAATGCTTACAATAGTTTTACTAATAGCCCAGCAAAATACGAAAGATCTCCAAATGGTCCGGGATCGATAGCTAAGTGTGCCATGGAAAAGGAGTTTTGTTTTGTTTGTTTCTTTGGTCTAGTTTACACTGGACGTAGGTTCGGAAGCTTAAGAGCTTTTTTACTTTATTTGAACAAAAATTCTGTACTCAGGTCGTACCGTCTTACAAGCGTACAAGCGGCCATTTTATTAAAATAAACCACAAATACGCTTGTACGCTCAAAATTTTACGCACAGTGTAGACTGGGCCTTGATTGGAAAGTTGTCGATAGCTTTTGTCAACTGTTACTGCTGTACTCTCTATTAAGCAAAAACCTTAGCTGCAGAACGACATTGAGTGAATAGAATAGGAATAAAGTCATGGAATGATTTACCTTTCCTTTTCCTCTCCATATAATGACCTAACAATTTAATTCACGTTTTCTGCGGCTCAATGGCCGTCTGTTTGAAGTCAGTGTTTCCAAAACAATCTATATTGCTCAGGGAACCTAAAGATTAATACTAACAAGAAAAACAGAAAAACACTTCTTTCATTCATATGCTCAGCTTCAACGTGATTGTGTGTCGAAGCCGTAAATTATTATCAAAAGACGACAGTAACGCAAGCAGTGAGCTTGTGTTGTGCAGGGCTGAGCCTGGAATGCTTTAAATTCAGAGTTGTAAACGGACCGACTAGTTCAGGCCCGAACCCCGCCCGAACCCGCAGATATAAGCCCGAACCCGAAAATTAATTTGAAGCCCAAGTTATGCCCTAACAAACCCGAAAGTAAAGTTAGGTCTGAAAAATTTAGCAATGTTACCAAGTTATTTTGATTATATTTTTGTGCGCCTATGACGAAATGCACGTCTCAGGCCCGAATTAAGCCCGAAATTTTTGTCAACGTTAGGCTCAAACCCGGCCCGAACCCGACCCGAAAAGCCCGGCCCGACTTACAACTCTGTTTAAATTTGCCTATACGTTGATTTATCTAACTCCCTATCCATTATTTATTTCTTTTAAAGTTTGTTTTTAATTGGCAACACCAAGTAACGTGTAAGGGAAAGATTGAAACTAATATCTCGAAATCAGTAATAACCAAAAAATTTCAATCATCCGAAAGAGTTTAAAGTATATTTGAATCATTACATTTTAAACAGAAAGACGACAAAAAACAGCTATACGCTCTATAATGACCTTTTAAGCCTTCAAGACCAAAGGAAAGAAATTTTAGTCGGTAGTTTGGCTAAAGACAATGCAAAACCAATTTTGCCCCTATAACGTTTAAACCTTACGTAAGGCTTATCCTCATTTTTGTCCTTGTGCGGCTTCAAAGTGGTAGTTTTTTCTTCGCTAGAAAACTTCCCTAAAAGGCGTCATCGCCAAATCCTAAAAATCAAATGTTTTGAATGCAAAATGGAATTGACGCATATTTTGTAAAGCTGATGTTAGTTGTCGAGTTAAGTTAATTATGACTTTGAAGACTAAATTCAATAACAAGCATAAGTTTTCTGAAAAACCTTTCATGAAAAATACATAACTTTGCTTCTTTGTTTGACGCCATGTTACTCAGATGTTCGCATGCCTCACGTAATTAAGCCGATAGCGAATGAAAACCTCGATTACAGAAAACAAAATGCCCGCAGTCCTAAATATCTTCATAAATACTACATTGAATGTTTGGAAATTTGATATGGCTATTCAAGATGCGGCTAAATAAGTAAAAAGCAAGCGATTCCCCTTTTGTCATTTCTAACTAGGTCTTCGTCAATACTTGCAGTCGTAAGCATCGTTATAATGAACACAGATAAAAGTTAAAACTCTATTCAAAATTCCCATCTATAATAGTTCTTTGAACATTATACTTTTTTTAAACAAGGCCATTCACAATAGATAAATTAAAAATGCATTTTTACGCTAATGCATTGCAGAAGAGGTGGACCTAGTATAAACCTGGAACGAATAGAAACAGCATTTTTCGAAAATGGGTATAAAAAACCGACATTAGACTATTCACAATATGCTGTAAATAACTGGAGGTGGTAAGTGGAATGCCGCTTCAATGAAGCTATTTTAAGTTTGGTTCTGGTAAAATTGCCAATAGCTAGGACAATTTGGTTGAGGTTCCGGCAGTGGGCGAGGACGGAAGCCGCGTTTGTCATAGCTTCCTAACCGAAGCATTATTCGCGTTTAAAAATATAATTCCCTCCAAGTTACAGTATATCGGCATTATTCGGTTAAAATAAATAATTATAGCAAAGTTTCAAAAAGTTCTTAAATGCAGCAGGCGCTTTTTTAAAAATTAGCTCCTAAAGCCTCCTCAAATATTTAGTGGGCTCACTCCTTTCTGCCTAAAGGTGAACAACTAAGACTAGATGTACAGTGACGTAATATCACGAGCATACGAGCGTATTCTTTGTTTATTTTAACTAAAAATTTGGTACGCCTGGCGTGCCAGTTTATACTGCGTACTACCTCAACAGCGTAAAATTTATCTAAATAAATAAAAGACACGACTGTACACTCACGCACGCCAAGTTCAGACCAAGTCTAACGATTTGGCTGCCCATCTCTGCACCGGCTGCGTTTTTCTCACCAAAAATGCTGCTGCGGTGTCAAAGAGTTTAAAACAAAGAAACGTAGCGATTTAATCAACGATGGAAATAACCCCAAACTTTTTGTTTCAGAGGCAAGTGCGTAAACTAGTCTATTAAAAAGTGGGTCCAGTTAAGGACAATAATTTTCTGATTGAAGTTATTGTAAGCTAAACGAAATGTCACTTTGCAGTCAGTTCAATCAACTTTTTAACCAGCCTTGGGGGTTTTAGACTCATTAAAGTTTTCATACGTTGCGAGACAAATTTTTTTTTCTATTGTTAAGTAAATGAACAAATGGATTATAGAAAGAAGAGATAGTATAGTAGTGAAGTTTGAATTCCGCATGTTCGGCTTTCAGCCATTTAACACGTCATTGAAATAATGCGTCATCATTTTTGCACTAGCAAAATCGCGCTATTTCGATAGCGGAATTTCGGCGTAAAATTTAATTGCAGTTGCATAAGCCCAAATGAAAATTTTCCACCCCAAACGCATTATAAGATCAGCAAAGGCATTGCTGAAACTTAGCTTTTTCACCGGTTGATTGATAGGTTTTGAAATGGTTTCGAAACGTTGACATACCGTGCCTTAGCAACATTACTTTTTAAACTGTGACATAAAATGCTTTAACAGGTTCTTATGTGCCACTACAGGACAATCTTTAGTTTGGATTAGACAATGGGGAAACACAATGCTATATCAGAAACCGCCATTTTGTAAAATATCATTTAGTTAGGACACCAAAACTAAAGGAAATGTAAAATTGTGAAATGGGCCTAGATGACATAATACTTTGCTAGAGAAGAAATAAAAGTCAAATATACAACATGAACTACCGTACAGTACAACAACGTCTAAACAACGTCATGATCAATGCATTGCAAACTCACAAGACCAATACTTTAACCGATCAGTGGTCGAGTGGATACAGCGTCTGCTACTGAAACGGTAAGTTTGGGTTCGATTCCCGGTTGGGTCAAACAAAAGGCTTTAAAAATTGATATTCAATAACTTTCTTGCTTGACCTTCAGCAATCAAAGGGACAGTTGCGTTTTTGGGCATGCCGTTTTGCAATGATGATTTCTGTTTGGTGGCATCGAACAAGAAGCAAATTTATAAATGAGAAGAAATTAACTGCAAAACTTAATTGGCCAATGGTCAACTCCTAAGCAGGTGCAGAATCACCCAACGAGAAGCGCCATCGCTGCTTTTTTTTTGGAAGGGGGATAATGTCACAATCAATCAAAGAACAAGAAAATATTCACCCTTCGTGCAACATCATAAATATAGCTCCACTAACCAGCAAGTCAAGAGACATTAATTTTGCAATGGTGCCAAATCTTATGAATATATTATAAGCAAATTCGTGATTGGCAAATGGAACTTCTACTTTCAATTTGCAAAATGCAAGAGCTTAGAGTGTGATTAGATAATTTTAACTTAGAAATAAAGACAATTTGTTCAAAAGCTGCTCAAACTATGACAGAATGCTTGCCAAGAATCACTAGCAATATTTTCATAAGGTGATACGCCAATTTCAAATCTGCAAGATTAAAAACTAGTTTCCAAAGAAGTCTTGACCCCCCTCCAATATAAAAGTTCTATTAAATCATTTTTTCGTGTAACGAAATGACAAAAAATTGCTACATACAGCAGAGCTGTAAACGGGCCGACAAATGGGAGCCTGAACCCTGTCCGAACCCCGAAACATAAGCCCAAACCCGAAAGTGATTTGAAGCCAAAGCCAGGCCCGAAAACGCCCCGAAAATTTGTTTGTGTACGGTTATTTGCTCGCAATACGATTACTCATTGCCATAGGCGTTGATTTTTTGTTGATTATGCAAATTCTGAGGGGGCGAAATGTTTTTGCGAAGTTTGGTTTCACTTCATAATTCTATTTCAGTCCGAAATTTTGCCCCCAAATTCAGGTGAAGACCAAAAAATTTGTCGCATTCTGGTTCTATATCAGTCTGGAATTTCGGATTTCTTGTTACCAAGTGGGTATTATTTGCCAAAAAACCGAGGAGGCCAGACATATTTCGCCCCCTTCAGTGTCAGACGCGAGGGGGCGCCCCCCGAATCCCCCAAAATTGACGCTAATTGTGACGTAATAGAAATATGTGTGTAAAAATAATCGCTTTGATGCTTAAACAAAATCGTAGTTCATTGTTGCAAAGTTTCTTCAATTACGCTTTAATAACATCTAAAAAGGGAAAGCACAAAGCAAGTATGTACTGTACGTCAAGCCCGAATTAACCCCGACATTTTGTCAATCTTAAGCCCAAACCCAGCCTGAACCCGAATCCGACCTGAAAAGCCCGTATATCAATAAGTCGAATAAATCTGAATTAATAAACTTCTTGATTAAATTATTTTCTTAGACTGCACCACACTGCCTTGAGGTAAAATAGTAGGAAATGTTGATTGGGGAAATAATTATAAGAAACAAACAGAAATACCGGCAATTATGCCTTTTGCAGTATTATAATTAGTTGCTTTTTGAGCAATATCGTATTCAATTCTTCAAAAATTAAAAGCCTCAAATCGTATAATCATTTTGTATTTCGCCGTGGCATAGGCGGGATCTCCTCGTAATCAAGCGTAGGTAACATGATAGCTTGTTGTAAAAAAATATCTCGCGGTGGTGATAACATTGTGCCCTATCTAACGTACCAGGGAACTGAAACCAAGATCTTTAGTTTCTATGGCGAGTGCTTAAGATTAATTCTCTACCAAATGGAGGGCTAAAAAAAAAAAAGAAGCATACAGTGTCCAATCTGCAACTTACGAGTATGGCGTCGATTGCCCAGTTTAATACAGATCGACGCAGAATACCGGAAACTCTTGGTTCAAAGTACCGTAGTCATTATCCTTGCACGATAAAACTACCTTCAGCAAATCCTGCAGTTACCTTAAACTTGGTCTTACCTCCTGGTGCGTTGTAGGCTGGGTAATGGTAATAGCCTCCTTCCGATGACCCCGGTGGTCCGTTGTACACGTTGGCCGGGTTGGTGGCTCCAGACGCGGGCAGAATGTCTGTTGCTGATCCGGGATGTGGCGTAGCATGATAGTGAAGTTGCATTGTCATATTGTCATCAGCTACTATAACTAGTTCTTAAACAGATTAACTGCTATACTGTAGTTCATTAAAATGCAAGTTTGAGGTTAGAATTGAACAGCTTGCTGCAAATGAATACATTCTTTTTTACAAAAACAATTTAATAACAACGCGAGGCTCATTTTCGCTCAAATTTTAAGAACAAACTACTGTAATAACAATACCATTGCCAGCATGAAAAACATAATCAACAACATAAGCCAGAGCAATGCATTTCAGAGTTGTAAACGGACCGACTAGTTTAGGCCCGAACCTGGCCTGAGCCCGAAAATGTGAGCCCGAATCCCTTCAGAACCCGAAGCCGACCCGAAAAGCCTGGCCCGACTTACAACTCTGATGCATTTGTCAGTAATCAATCAGCTGAGCTTTCTTAACCTCTTTTGCATTCCCAATGTTGGTTCGTCAAATCTATAGACTATTTCAGTAATCTTGATAAATGACTTTTAACCAAGCAAGAATGAATTGCATCATTTTATTCTTCAAATATATTTAAGAACAAATTAAGAACAAACGAGGGTGAAATTCATAAAATTTTAAGAACAACTAGCCTCAATCCAAAATTTACAGGTTCTTAAAAAAAAGCATGCACTATTAAGGTAATTATACGAATTTAATTTGATATCATAAATTCGAAAATTTATTACGACTCATGTAATACATTGACATTATTTGAAAATGCCAACCACTCACAAACTAAACAGTAAATACTGTAAAATCGCAACAGCAAATTTATCGAAGTTCGTATTTTTAAGTACTGTATAATGTATTTTCTGGTTTCTCAAAACTGCTCACATGCTAATGCAGTCACCGTTATTGAAGTCATGCAATTTTCCGATACCTACAGTAAATCTTTCTTGTGAGTAACGTTTAAAACAAATTCCTACTAATTTCGTTTAATAAGTTAATTATCCATCGTATTATCTTTTTCAATTCACTGACATCTTTCTAGAATCTTTTTTAAAGTGCGTTATCAAATAATTGTCTAATTGTTCTTGTTATAAGTAAAAAAAATCTTGTTGACATAACAGATCAGGTTGTTTTTCTTTTGCTGAAACAAAGGATCTGACCCGACGTAGGAATCATTTCGATAAAAAAAAAAAGCAATTTTTCCTCCTCCAATACACCGTGATCTCTCTGGAGATTAGACGTTTTAAATAAAATTCCAATATTCGAGACCTAGTCAGCGAATTAGAACACCTTCTTTTCAACTTTCAAAAATCACGACAGCAGAGTAAATTCTTTTTCCGCTTCATTTTTTTACCAACCCTTTAGCGCTATCTAGCAGCATATATATACAAAGCTACTAAGCAGCATGTGAAACATCTAAAGCTACATGCCGCTCGATCTTAATGCTTTGTATCTTTGAACTACTGTATGTTAAAAAATGCTATTTTTATTGCGCTTTTTTTCTGGATCTATGCTTAATAAATTAAAAGTTAATTGATCTGTTAAGCGTTTTACTACTAGCAATTATCGCAGCATAAAAAGTAGTCGTTTTTAATACCGGTAGCACTTCAATAGAAAATGAATACAGCTACAAAACGATAAACGTTATTTCATGCATGAAAAAATAACTATGTGCAATACATAATAACATTAAAATGGCATTCTACAGTAACATCACCTTCAACAATAAAAACTTAGGATCGAGCCATTGCTTTTACAGTAAGCTTCAACATAAAAAATAATGCGAATTAATGCATTCGTTCATGCCTGTCCTGTGACAGGCGGAAATAGAAGTCTTCAAAGTTTTTTTGTTTCTTTTTTAAGGGGACCTAATTTTAGACTTGGTATGAAAAAAATAATCAACAAAATAGTTTGAATTTAACCAAAATTAGAAATAAAACTACAATGCAGCATAGCTCTAAATTTAGAGGGAAGCTAGTAAACTACACCAGCCGGGTTTTTTTATAGAACTTAATTGGAACGACCGACGCTTGCGTCGAGGTTTCCTTTGTTTTCACTCAGCCATTTTACAACTAACGAGTGTGAGATTTCAGACTTTTGCTTATAACTCGAGAACGCTTCTTAGATCTAGCTACATGAAATTTTGACAGCAGTTTGAGATTAATGAGTTATTGTTAGTACCAAATTTCGAGGCAATTAGCAGAGGTGGAGTCCTCGAGGACGTCCTTGGCCTCGAGGACACAATTTGAAGTCCTTGGCCTTGGCCTTGGCCTCGAAGGTCAAGTCCTTGGCCTTGGCCTTGGCGTCGAGGCCTCAAGTCCTCGAAAATTGGCCTGTCCTCGGCTCGAGGACAGCACTATTTTTTGGAATGTTAAAATTTTGTGGAGCGGTTGAAAAATTGTCTGGAAAACGTTTTTTAGTGGAGATCGCTTGAAAAATTTTTGTGAAGACCTTTTTTTTTTTTTTTTTTTTGGAGATCGCCTGAAAAATTTTTGTGAAGACCTTTTTTTTTTTTTTTTTTTGGAGAGCACTTGCGCTTTGTGTCCTTGGTCCTTGGCCTTGGCCTCGAGCATTCCTGTCCTTGGCCTCGAGAGCGTCTGTCCTCGGAAAGGCTGTCCTTGGCCTTGGCCTTGGCCTCGGATTTTTTTTGTGTCCTTGGCCTTGGCCTCGAGCCTTGTGTCCTCAACTCCACCTCTGGCAATTAGTCTCGTGACTTTGGTTTTAGGAACGGAAAACCTCCCTGAAAGTTTGGCGTAAAAAGCCGTCTTAGTCAAAAACGGCTTAAATATGGCAAAAAATATTTCACACGGTTATATGTCTTAAGATACTCTTTTATCCCTACCAACCCACTTTTGGCCGCCATGAGGTTTTTTTTCTTTTTTTTCCTTTTTTTCCTTTT
This sequence comes from Trididemnum nubilum, assembly GCA_963965965.1. Lineage (NCBI taxonomy): Eukaryota > Metazoa > Chordata > Ascidiacea > Aplousobranchia > Didemnidae > Trididemnum > Trididemnum nubilum. The sequence goes on along the minus strand of OZ014477.1, from coordinate 10,496,446 downwards.
TTTTTCTTTATTTTTTCCTTTTTTTTCTCCTTTTTCCGTTTTTTTCCGTTTTTTCCTTTTTTTTTCTTCCTAAATCTTGTACGCTCTTGTCTCCTACACCACAAAACATCGAAATCTAATTTCTGTGTAAAGTTGTTGAGCCTTAAACGCGATTTTGTCTACCGAAATTTTTGGGGCGACTCTCCTGGGAACCCTCCCAAAATGGGGCCCCAAACAATCGATTTTTTGAACGACTCAACCTAGGGTGCAAGTGTTTTTTGATAACTATAGATATTTGACAGACATATTTTGACATAGTTTGGGGTACCAAAAACCCTCTGGGTCCCCCCCAAAATCACTTTTTTGAACGACTTAACCTAGGGGGCCAGTGATTTGATAACAGTAGATATTTAACAGATAAATATTTTGACATAGTTTGGGGGTGCCACACCTCTCGGAGACCCCCCAAATATCAATTTTTTAAACGGCTTAACTTTGGGTGCAAGTATTTTTTGATACCAGTAGATATTTAGTAGACAAATATTTTGACATAGTTTGGGGGTACCAGCCCCCTGGAGACCCCCCAAAAATCAATTTTTGAAAGGCTGAAGCTAGGGCGTTAGTTGTTTTGATATCAGCTGTTGTTTAAGGGACAAATATTTTGACATAGCTCCAACGCCTCAAGCTTGGATAAGATTTTTTTTTATTAAGATCAGTCGCTATGTTATCAATTAAATATATATATTGACAATGTTTTAAATTCCAAACCCTCTTTTCCCAGAAGACATTTCTAATCAATTTCTTAACGAAAAAGCGAAAGTTTTTTTGGGGGGAATCTCATTGTTCAAAATGCGTCGGTCGTTCACTGAGATTGCTTGTCAGCAAACTCCCATTTGGTTATAAAGTATCTTAGCTCGTGCATGCATAACTGCTACATGAAAAATTGTACCATGCAGCAGATGGTTGTCAGAGTCTTCAGTTTATAAAAGCAAAAACTTTTCGCATATTTGGTTTAAAAAGACGTCGGTAGATTTTTTTAATTACTGCAACTTCTGATTTTGGAACCATAACGTTAAAAAATTATCGTCATATTTGTTACAGATTTGCAGAAGATCTAACTTTTTATGTCTGCGGACGGGTAGAGGGCAGAGCTTCAATTAATCCAGACTGCAAAACATTCATGTTACGATTGTTTTTCGAAAACATTATACGCTTTAATCGTTTAAGTGCTGTGTGGTCTAATGGCTACCAGCGCGGCAGCCTAGGAAAGAGCCACCATAACGACGACTACTTAAAACAAACAATGCGAAAAAGTTGTCCTCCCACAGGATTCAAACCTGCAGCCTTTGCATTATCTGCCCACTGCTCTACCACTTGAGCCAGAAAAGACTTCTCCTCGCATTGTTAATTTTGGCTTTTTAAACCCAGCAACAACTTGCTTATCGTCACCCTGAAAAAAAAAATGTCCAAGTCATTTTTTTTTTGAGTTTTGAGAAAAACGACAAAAACTATTTCATTTTTTACTGAAATAACGTATCATTACCAAAATTTAGCAAAATTACATCAAAGTGATTATATCAACGACGATCTATGTGATTTTACTTGAAAAAGTCCCACTAGATGGCACAGTGACTTAGGCAAAAATAATACAAATTTTTCTGTGACTTAGGCAAAAAATATTAATTTTATCTTGAATAGCATTGCTATTATTTAGAGGTGGAGTCTTCGACGACGTCCTCGAGAACACATTTTGAAGTCCTTGGCCTTGGCCTCGAAGGTAAAGTTCTTGGCCTCGAAGCCTATACAAGTCCTCGAAAATGCTCTGTTTGCGGTCGAGGACAGCACTATTTTTTGATTCGTAAAAAATGGGCCAAGGTCATGACCTCTTCTTTTTCTTTGTCTTGGAGAACGCGCCAGAGACCTCGCAGTAAATTTATGAAGACATATTTTTTTGAAAACACTTGCGCGTTGTGTCCTTGGCCTTGGCCTCGAGCATTCCTGTCTTTGCCCTCGAGAGGATTGTTACTTGGCCTCGGATTGTTTTGTGTCCTTGGCCTCGGCCTATAGCCTTGTGACCTCGACTCCACCTCTGCTATTGTTTCTTCAACATTCACTGGAATGGTTAAAGATTAGGCCTAACCATAGGTGGGCACAAGTCCGTTAATTGTTAATCCGTTAATAACGAAGCTAACTTTTTCACTAACTCGTTAATCCGTTAAAACGTTTTTTCATGTTTACGGACTAAATTAACTTCCGTTAAGTTCTGCTGACTTCCGTTAAGGTTTTTATCGTTAATATCTTGAAACATTTATTCATCGTACCAGTACAAACTAGTTTGCACTGGTAACACTTGTTGCGTATTAGCACGAGTTTTATAGAAGAAAGGGAAGAAAAGGGCTCTTTTTTGTGACCAAAGCAAGCTGCAGCCTCAGAGGTCTATTAATTATCGCTGTTCGCAGTTTCCAAAGGTTTTCCGATTGCAGCTTTGTTAGTGCATTTGAACTTATTTCTATCTTGAAATTAGATTAGACTGTAAAATATAACTTCCAAAACACCAAAAGACCACCATAGCAATAAATATTTCCTTACAATCTGCTCAACAGCGTCAATACGTGTTATAGAACCGAGTGAATAAAAAGAAATGTAAATTACACGCAAAATATTAACGAATTAACGGACTTTATTAACTTCCGTCATAGATGGGCAAGTTAATGCAAAACGTTAGCTTCGTTAACCACTAGTCCGTTAACAAACTTCACACCTCCGTTAACGTTAATCCGTTATTTTGAGCTTTAATTAACGGAAGTTAATAAAGTCCGTTAATCCGTCAACATTTTGCGGGTAATTAACATCGTTTTATTCACTCGCTTCTAGAACACGCATTGACGCTGTTGAGCTGATTTTAAGGAAATATTTATTGCTGTGGTGGTCTTTTTGGGTTTTGAAAGTTACATTTTACAGTCTAATCTAATTTCGAGATAAAAACAAGTTCAAAGGCACAACGAAGCTGCAAGATATTAATGATAAAAACCTTAACGGAAGTTAACAGAACCGAACGGAAGTTACTTTAGTCCGTTAACAGTACTTAACGGAAGTTAATTTACAGAGGTGGAGTCCTTGAGGACGTCCTTGGCCTCGAGGACGTCCTCGAGGACAGATTTTGAAGTCCTTGGCCTTGGCCTCGAAGGTCAAGTCCTTGGCCTTGGCCTCGAGGCCTCAAGTCCTCGAAAATTGGCCTGTCCTCGGCTCGAGGACAGCACTATTTTTTGGAAAGTTAAAATTTTGTGGAGCGGTTGAAAAATTTTTTGGAAAGCGTTTTTTCGTGGAGATCGCTTGAAAAATTTTTGTGAAGACCTTTTTTTTTTTTTTTTTTTTTTTTTTTGGAGATCGCCTGAAAAATTTTTGTGAAGACGTTTTTTTTTTTTTTTTTTGGAGAGCACTTGCGCTTTGTGTCCTTGGTCCTTGGCCTTGGCCTCGAGCATTCCTGTCCTTGGCCTCGAGAGTGTCTGTCCTCGGAAAGGCTGTCCTTGGCCTTGGCCTCGGATTTTTTTTGTGTCCTTGGCCTTGGCCTTGGCCTCGAGCCTTGTGTCCTCGACTCCACCTCTGTTAATTTAGTCCGTTAACATGAAAAAACTTTTTAACAGATTAACGAATTAGTGAAAAAGTTAGCTTCGTTTTTAACGGATTAACGATTAACGGACTTGTGCCCACCTATGACCTCCGTTAATTAAAGCTGAAAATAACGAATTAACTTTAAGGAGGTGTGAAGTTTGTTAACGGACTAGTGGTTAACGAAGCTAACGTTTTGCATTAACTTGCCCACCTATGGGCCTAACTAGTGCAGAGATGAATTGCAAGGAGAAAATAATTTCACGTTTTTGTTTTTTTTTGTTTTCTTTTCTTTTATACAGCAAAATCGTTTCAAGTATTTTAGAGTATTTAATAGTTTTGTGTGCTTCTGGCCTAACGGCTACCAGCGCGGAAACCTCGGGAAAAGCCACCACAACGGCCACCAGAACCGAAACTGTAGTCGCCGTTCTGGTGGCTCTTCCCTAGGCTTCCGCGCTGGTAGCCTTTAGGCCAGAAGCACGCAAAACGATTAAACTTTAAAACTGTGGCCTGCAAACGTCAAAAACATCATATTTGACTTATTTTTGAGTAGTTGACATCTCCCAAAGATAACTGAATTATAGAATTAAACTAAAACTGAAATGCCTTGTCATGAATGCTTTGGAACTGCTGCGATTAATTTTTATCCATCTGTTGATCATAGGCGTAGCCAGGATTTTAGATTGGAGGGGCCCAAACCACAAATCACATGCAATGACGTCATCAGAAATTTTCAAAAGAGAAAATTTTTGTGGAACAAAGATATCGTAGAACTAAGATATCGGAGTGCTTTTTGTGCAACAAAGAAGATCAGAAGCTGTGGCGTGATTTGCCAAAAGTTAAAAAAGTGAAAATGTCTAAATTGGGATACGTGTTGAGTAAACTAGTATAACTCAATCGTTTCAAAGACGGGGGTCCGGGGTCGGAGCCCCCTGCTTCCGGAGGCTTTGGAGGTCTGGGGGCGAAGCTCCCAGCTGCTGGGAAATTAAAAAAAAACTATTTTAATGCCATTGGATCACATTTTGCACGTGTTCGGAGCCATCTCAAAGAACTGGATTTTTAACTTTTGAAAGCCAGTTGAAAAAATTAAATTGTTCAATGCTCCTTTTACTCACAATTTAAGTCCAAACATGCTTAAAATTATGCATTTCGAGAGCAAATTTTGTAAGTGATTTGGCCTATGTAGAGGGAAGTAAGGTTCTTTGCCTCATCCTATAATTAAGTGGTACTCGAAGAAATTCCTTAGCGATTTTTGTCTTGTCATGAAAATAACCAATTACAGTAGTGGATGTAATTGTAATTGTAATTACATTTTATTCACCGAGTTGCCTTGGCCAGGAGACAGTGAAGGGACCTTTCGGTCTTCAAGTCAAGCTGCCACCTGCCCATCTGCCTACCACACTCGGCGGAGGTTTCATACTGTCCCTTCAATTGCTGAACGTCAAGCAGGGAAGCTTGTGAACACCAATTTTTATAGTCTTTGGTTTGACTCGACCGGGAATCGAACCCGAGTCTACCGTTTCAGTAACAGACGCTCTATCCACTCGACCACTGATCTGTACGACCAGGGGCATAGGTGTAGCCAGGATTTTTGATTGGAGGGGACCAAATCACAAGTAATGACGTCTTCAGAAATTTTTGAAAGAGGAACTTTTTGTGGGACTAAGATATATTGTACATTGGAAGATCACAAGCCGTGGCCTGTGTGTTTGTACGTAACCAGAATTTTGCTATAGGGAGAGGACTTAAACCAAAAATAAAAAGTGCAAAGAGTAAATTGGGCGATATATGTTGAGTAAACTAGTGTAACTCAAGCCCATCACAGCAGAGGTGAAGTCCTCGAGGACGTCCTTGGCCTGGAGGACACATTTTGAAGTCTTTGGCCTTGGCCTCGAAGGTCAAGTCCTTGGCCTTGGCCTCGAAGCCTCAAGTCCTCCAAAACTGCCCTGTCCTCGGCTCGAGGACAGCACTATTTTTTGAACAGTTGAAATTTCGTTGGAAAACGCCAGAAACATTGCAGAAAATTTGCGAGCACCTTTTTTGTTTTCCTCAGTTGGAGCATAGGCGTAGCCAAGAGGAGGGGGTGCCGGGGGTCTGCCCCCTTCCCAATTGAAATTTCACTAATGACAAAAATGTGACAAAAAAGTCTACAGTTTCTTCAGTTTCAGTTTCTTTTTAGCATTTTTCGCTTGCAACAGTATAACTAACAACAATATTGAAGACCAGGGGCTCTGGGTCCCCCTCAATTCAATTTTTGCCAGCCAATTTAAACGTAAAACCCGAAGAAAACAGAGAGTTTTTGTCCTAAAAGTTGCTATCTCAGGCCCACATCTAGCCTTTTTGTGAATATAATGCATTAATCAGGGCCGATTTACCACAATATGACGCAGTACCAGCAGTAGCGTAGCCATGGGGGAGGCGGGGAATATAGCTCCCCCACATTGGCCTGTCAACCAAAATGCAGAATAAGAAAAATACCACGTTTTTAGCTCTTTTGAGACTGTTTTTTGCGCTGGAATTGACTAAAAAGTGATTTAAAGCATCATTTGAAACATATATTCAGGGGGGCTAATTGTCAAAAATTAAAGTTACCAATCAATGAAAACTTTAAAAAAATGTCCGAAAATAAACAATCAAATTTGATCGCTAATGCAAAAACGCCTAACATAGGTTTTATCAACTAATATATCATAAACTTAGGAATTAGAGTAGGGGGGCTATTCAGTGTTAGTTAATTACCAGTCACTTCTCTCAAATATCTTTTCATTAGCCCTTTCCCCAATTATTTTTCGTTATAAAACATAGACGAAATAGACTACTCCGTGTGAGTTTTATTGAATAATAGGATTTTATGATTTACCAGAAAGTAAACAAGAGAACTACAATGTTATCATTAGCCACTTCCCACATAGCCCATTAATGCAACCAGTTGAATCATGTTAAGCTGCCAATTTCTATGCCACGTTTTAAAAGCACTATTTTCTATTAAAATAGCTCTAAAATTAAGATATTTGAACAAAAAAACGCAAAGTTTTCGAGCGCTGGAGGCTCCGCCTCCATACCCCCAGTCTCTGGCAGCTGGAGGCTTCGCCCCCTAGCCCCTATTGGCCTCCGTTGACTGGGGGACCCGCCCCCAGACCCCCAAAACAGCCCTCCCCCACTGCGAATTTCTGGCTACGCGTCTGAGTACCAGCTAGGAGCTCCGAGCTAAAATCGTAAGACTTTTTTTGGTCTTCACCTATATTTGGTAGAAAGATGTTGCGAAAATCTCCAAAGTGCCAGGGGCCTAGCCCGAAATAAATCCGGCCCGGCAATAACATGGTTAGTTGCCGTAACCATCTATTTTGCCATTTTTCAATAACAATTCAGTAATTCACCTCCAACCTCGCCGGTTTTTATGCACAAAATACTTTTTAAAAAAATTAGCCATGGAAAATGCTGATTGAACGAATCAATAAACTTTAGTTGAGGAGGGCTGGGCCCCCTGGCCAAAACATATACTCCTATGACTGGTTATTGTCATGACAAAACAAAAATCTCAAAGGAAATCTTCGAGTGGATTACTATTTACTGCTAAAATGTTGCAAGAGACAATGCACCTTACTTTCCCCTACCTGGACCAGATCTTTTACAATTAAATTTAACTTCAAAATGCAAGATGTTAAACGTGTTTTGGACTTAAATTGCAAGTAAAAGGAGCATTAAACAATTTGATTTTTTCAATTGGTTTTCAAATGTCAAAAATCTAGTGCTTTTAAAATGGCTCTGAACACTTGCGAAATGTGATTCAATGGCATTAAAATAGCTTTTTTTTTCCAAAAAATTACAAAAAATCGCCAAACGGCTGGAGGCTTCGCCCCCAGACCCTCAAAGCCTCCGGCGGCTGGGAGCCCCGTTCCCAGACCTCCCGTTTGTGATACCTTTGAGTTACACTAGCTTACTCAACACGTTTCCAAAGTTAAATATTTGCGTTTTTGAACTATTAGTTTAAGCTCTCTCCCTTCGCAAAATCCTGGTTACGTGCCAACAGCCAACGATTTCAGATCTTCCATCCTACAATATATTTGTCCCACAAAAACTTCCTCTTTGGAAAAATTTTGATGACTTTATTTCATGTGATTTGTGGTTTAGGCCTCTCCCAATCAAAAATTCTGGGTCCGCCAATGAATTGGAGATCGCCTGAAAAAAATTTTTGAAAACGTTTTTTTTTTTTTTTTTTTGGAGAACACTTGCGCTTGTGTCCTTAGTTCTTGGCCTTGGCCTCGAGCATTGCTGTCCTTGGCCTCGAGAGGTTCTGTCCTCGGAAAGGCTGTCCTTGGCCTTGGCCTTGGCCTCAGGTTTTTTTTGTGTCCTTGGCCTTGGCTTCGAGCCTTGCATCCTCGACTCCACCTCTGCATCACAGGCGGCGGTCTGGGGGTGGTCTGGGGGCTAAGCCCCCAGCCGCTGTGCAATTTTTTGTAAGCTAATTATTTTAATGCCATTGGATCATAATTCTCACGTGTTTAGTGCCATTTGAAAGAATTAGATTTTTAACATTTGAAAGCTCATTGAAAAATTAAATTGTTTAAGCCTTCTTTTACTTACAATGTAAGTTCAAAACACGTTTAAAATCTTGCATTTTGAAGTTAAATTTGGAAGTGATTATTGGGCCTAAATGGGGTAAATTAAGGTATATTGCCATGTGCAATATTTTAGCTGTAAATAATAATCCACTCGAAGATTTTCCTCAGAGATTTTTGTTTTTTCATAAAAATAACCAGTTGTAGGAGTATATGTACGGGCAAATGTATTATTGAATTTGAATTTGAGGGGACCCAGGCCCCTCAATTCAAATTCAATGATTTGTTCAATGAGCACTTCCCCTAGCTAACTTTCTTTTAAGTATTTTGTCGCATAAAAATTGACGAAATGGAAGTAGATTGTAATTTAAACATGGTACAATAGTTGGTTACGCCTACTAACCATGTTATTGCCCGGCCTCGACATATATTGCCCGGCCTCAATATATATTGCCCGGGGCCCTTGCAGGCGCGTAGCCAGGATTTGGAAAAGGGGGGGGCTATTTTGAAAGAGTGAGAAGTGTGCAAACGACGTTGACTCGAATTTTCATTGACCTTGAATCAGTTTCAGATGGTTTGTCCGAAATTTGAGACGAAATGTCTCGGAAAGATCGGAAATTCAAAGGTTTTTTCCGCCCAAAATTAGGTGATCTCCAAAAACAAAAAAAACAAAAAAAAAGGTCTTCGCCAAAATTCAGAGTGATTTTTCGGCCGAAATCCAAAACTCAAACGTTTTTTCTGCCCAAAATTAGGTGATCTCCAAAAAAAAAAAAAAAAAAAAAAAAGATCTTCGCCAAAATTCAGAGTGATTTTTCGGCCGAAATCCAAAATTCAAACGTTTTTTCCGCCCAAAATTAGGTGATCTCCAAAAAAAAAGGTCTTTGCCAAAATTTAGGGCGATTTTTCTCCCAATTTCGCAAGTTCAAACGTTTGAGGGGGGGCTCTTTTCGTATGGGGGGGGCTATTTTCCATTTTTCACAGAAAATCGGCCTCAAAAGCACAAAAAACATGCGTTTTTGAATACTTCACAAGCTAATGGGGGGGGCTCGAGCCCCCCCGCCCCCCCCTGGCTACGCTACTGGGCCCTTGGCACTTTGGAGATTTTTACAACTTTTTCTGCCTAATATCGTTGAATACCAAAAACTGTCTCACCACTTGAGCGCGAAGCCCCTGGCGCTGTACTATACTGTGGTAAATCTAGCCCTAGTTATTGCATTACGTCCATAAAAAGGTAAAATGAGGGCCTGAGATTGCAAATTTTAGGACAAAAGCTCTCAATTTCTCCTGAGTTAATCATTTAAATTGGTTGGAAAAAATTGAATTGAGGGGGGCCCAGGGCCCCTGGTTGTCAAATATTATTCACAAATGCTAAAAGAAAGCGTTGTACGCGAAAAATGCTAAAAGAAACTGAAACTGAGGAAACAATAGGATTTTTCGCCACATTTTTGTCATAGATAACATTTTAATTGGGGCGGGGTCCCTGTACCCCCTGACTACGCCTATAGCCAGGGGGCCCAGGTCCCCTCAATTCAAATTCAATAACTTCTTCAATGAGCATTTCCCCAGCTTGATTTTTTCAAAAGTATTTTGTCGCGTAAAAACTGGCGTGGTGGTGGTGAATGGTGATTGAAAAATGGTACAATAGAATGATGGTTACCCCACTATCTATGTTACTGCCCAGGCCGGATCTATGATGCGCTAGCCCTTGGCAATTTGGAGATTTTTGCGACATCTTCCTGCCAAGAATGGCTGTACAGTACGTTACGTTCAGAATTTGCTTGCTACGTACCTTGAACCGTACCGTACCAGCGTACCGTACTTCAGTTCAATTTTTGAAGCATACCGTACCAACGTACCGTACCTGTACCATTACAAAAAAGGCGTACCGTACTTCTTATCAAAGACTGAGGCGTACCGTACCGTACACTTCTGCCATTCTTGCTTTTAACTACTCGCAACTTTAACTGACTTTGAAATCACTAGTCTATTAATCAGCGATCTCAATTCACACATTTAGCGTCGGATTCAGCTATCTTTTGCCTCTGCATACAAAAACCTTGTGCAATGCGCAAAAGGTCTGTGATTTTTAATTTAAACAGCGTACCAACGTACAGTACCCGTACCGCTACAAAAAAGGCGTGCCGCACCAACGTATCGTACTCGTACCATTACAAAAAAGGCGTACCGTACCTCTTAGCAAAAATTGAAGCGTACCGTTCCGTACCAACGTACCGTACCTGTACCATTACAAAAAAGGCGTACCGTACTTCTTATCAAAGACTGAGGCGTACCGTACCGTACACTTCTGCCATTCTTGCTTTTAACTACTCGCAACTTTAACTGACTTTGAAATCACTAGTCTATTAATCAGCGATCTCAATTCACACATTTAGCGTCGGATTCAGCTATCTTTTGCCTCTGCATACAAAAACCTTGTGCAATGCGCAAAAGGTCTGTGATTTTTAATTTAAACAGCGTACCAACGTACAGTACCCGTACCGCTACAAAAAAGGCGTGCCGCACCAACGTATCGTACTCGTACCATTACAAAAAAGGCGTACCGTACCTCTTAGCAAAAATTGAAGCGTACCGTTCCGTACCTACGTACCGTACCGTACCATGCTGTCATTCTTGCTTCCAGCCTAATATAGGTAAAGGCCAAAAAAAGTTTTACCATCTGAGCACAGAGCCCTTGGCACTCTGCCTTATGGTACATCCAGCCTTGGTTATTGCATTACGTTCATAAAAAGGTTAGATGAGGGCCTGAGGTAGCAACTTTTAGGACAAAAACCCTTAACTTCACCCTGGTTGTACGTTTAAATTGGTTGGTGAAAACATAATTGAGAGAGCGCGGGCTCCCTGGTCGTCAATATTGTTGTTACTTACTGTTGTACGCGAAAAATGCTAAAAGAAACCGAAGAAACAATACAATTTTTTGTCACATTTTTATCATTGTTGGAATTTCAATTAGGGTGACCCGGGCCCTTTGGCCCCTTTCTAGCTACGTTTATGCTGTTGACTCTTAGTATATAAAATATACTGTAACTAAGTTACTTTTACTTTCTAAAAGTATTTTAGTTACAGTTACGGTTAGTCGAGGAAAAAAGTAACCAATAAAGTTATCCCTCAAATTGGGGGATGAAGACTAAAAAAAAACAAAAAACGTCTTTCACCCAAATTTCACCGCAGGAGTCCGGGCCGGTTACCTTCTTTCGGGGCACAACTTTCGCATGGGGGAGCACAATCTTCGCCTGGGGGAGGGGGAGGGGCATTATGGGATCCAATGGCGTGTACTTCGGTTCTTGCCTACATAATTAGGGATGAAGACAAAAAAGTCTTCGTCGCAAAATCTTAAGTTTCGTCGTGATTGTCATCCGTATTTTCGACCAAAAACGAAAGTTTACTACGCTTGGGGGGGTGCAAGCGGTATTTTGGGGATGCACGGGGCTCAAAAAGCACTCCAGTAGCATCGGGCCTGTTTCTCTGTTTTGGGGCTCAATCCTCCCTTGGGGGGAACATTTGTTGCTTGGAGGGCACAAGCAGTGATTTAGAGGGGCACAGCCCCGAAATGCCCCCGTGGCGCCGGGCCTGCATTCAATTCAGAAATTTTTTTGCTCAATTTCCTCTCAAAAAAAAAAAATTTACAGACCTGAAGACTAACTTCACCAAATTTTAAGTTTTCTACGACCTTCCTCTGCTGAGATATAACAAATTAGATTTACTTTAGAAGAGCTTTTTCTCCTTAGAAATTTTGCCAGGGCTACCAATTAGAAACAAAATTTTAAAAAGTTGCTACTATATATGGTCTTGATTGTAAATAAATGTTTTGCGCCAGAGTAATTGCAAAACAAAGTAAAGTTTCGAACTGTAAAATTAGCTGCTTTTCAATAAATGAAAACCAACTCTCCAAAACCTAATCTTCTGTCACAATACTGACAAAACGGCTAATTTTGAACTGCATTACCTTGAAAATGAGAAGGCAAAGAAACTTCAAATTTGGCGAGAACTGAGAATGCATTTTAGACTTGCACCAACAGCTTGGTCAAAAGTGAAAAACCTGACTTGAATTGCCTTTTAATTTAAAAAAATTGGTTTTCTAAATTTGGTAAACGGTTAACGCGAACCAGTGCAAGCCGGCTGAAAAGCACTACTGGGTTTTTGTTGGTGTTATCTCAAGGGGGATATAAATTGCAATTATTATTATTATTATTATTGTTATTATTATTATATTACCACTGTTTGATGCCAGTATTTTGCTGCTTATTGCTGTAGAATTAGTACCTCTGTTGAGTATTAATTTTATTTCTGTAAAGCTATTTGAATGTTACTTTGGTCCCTTAGTCAGATGCATTGACACTTGTTGGTGTTATCTCAAGGGGGATATAAATTGCAATTATTATTATTATTTTAAATTTGATCGGCGTGGCGCAAGAACCGGTTGAGCGCTAACAAGTCAAAGACCACTTCAGTGGCGTTGCTGGTTGGCCCAAACAGAATAGGCTATAACTTTCTTTACAATAACATTTCGGGTATTTTAGATTGCAGATTGAAGGCGGTCGTACTAAAAATACTTCAAAAGTGGTAATACCAAAAAAATCCTGTAATTTACGCGCTCAAACAAATCGAGGTAAATGGTGAAGAGTTCGATCAGCATCATTATAGGCTACTTTGATTTAATTGTATGACGACTTGCCGTACGGTACTGTAAAAAAAGTTAGTCCAAAGGTGGCAAGCATAAAAAGGCGTACAATAACTGCAAAGCAACATATTTTTCACCACATAAGAACTCATTATTATGCAGGGGTGGCCCAAAGTCATCTGACGTTACTGACAGGTGCCAGTAGGCTACTGTCAGGTACTGTAACTTTTGACCAAAAGTCACGTGATATTACTGTATTACTATTAGGCCCTGTTACTGGCACCCACCAAAAGTCATTTGACGTTACTGACACTGGACAGGTGCCAGTACTGTCAGGTGACTTTTGGCCACCCCTGTATCCTGTATATGCTTTGCCTATGTCTGATGTACCTACCGGTGTTACTCCGCACTGCACAAAGTAGAACTAGGCCTAGTACAGAGTAGCATGGTGGGCTGTAGGCTAGGCTATACATAAACTGTAAAAGTGCCAAACAATGTCAGAAATTGAAGATTTTTAGATGTCTTGTTGCTACCTATTCTGCATATTGTTGCATAATTTATCATTGCTTAGTGGTATCTTTCCTACTGAGTTTAAGCATGCATGCATTGTTCCATTGCTAAAAAATTCTTCAGCTGACCGTGATGTTATACAAAATTATCGACCATTAAGCAATTTGTCTTTTTTATCCAAAGTACCGGTAATTGAAAAATGTGTTTACAGCCAAGTTATGCAGCATCTCTTGTCTAATGACCTACTTGGTCATTTCCAATCAGCATATAGGCCTTATCACAGTTGCAAAACAACTTTGATAATGATTCATAATAATATCGGGAGTATGCTTGATGCTAAACTAAATGTTGTGCTTTTGGTATTTGATCTGTCAGCTGCATTTGACACTGTCAACCACAATATTTTACTTGAAAAACTTGGACAACAGTATGGTTTAACTGATACTGTTTTTGCTTGGTTTGAATCTTACTTGTCATCTAGGAAGTATTACGTCAAAGTCAATAATTCTTCTTCACATGATGTCAGTGTTTCATCAGGTGTTCCCCAAGGGTCTAGTTTAGGCCCATTGCTATTTAGTTTGAATGTGTGCAAAGTTGCACAACTGCACAATTTTAAGGTCCACATGTATGCAGATGACGTCCAGTGTTATTTTGGATTTGCTAGTGATACATCTATGACACTCATTGTTAAGAAAATACAGTGTTTTGTTTCTGACTTGAAAAGTTGGATGAATGCCGATTTTTTATTACTGAATGAGCAGATAACCAATTTTGTTGAGTTTGTGCCATCTTGAAATGTGAATAGGGTCATATCTGCAATTAACTTTTTTGAAACTGAGCCACTGTCTCCTTGTGTGTCAATTAAAACTCTAGGCATGCTATTTGATAACAAGTTAAATTTATCAGACCATTTCAATAAAGTGGTGTCTATATGTTACAGTAATCTCAGAAATTTGGGTAAAATTGCATCTAAACTATCGGTAAAGCTTAAAATTCAACTTGTTCATTCTATGATCTTGTGTCATCTGAACTATTGGAATGCTTTGTTTTATGGACTGCCAGACTGTATGTTGCATAGACTTACCAAAGTGTTGTATGCTGCTGTGCGCTTTATTTTTAGCTTTAAGTATTCTCAACGACGCTATCATAGGTTACCATTTTTTAAGAAACTTCATTTTTTACCTATAAAGTATCGTATTAATTTTAAAATTGCATTGTTCGTTTTTAAGTGTTTAAAGCATTGTGCTCCTGATTACCTTCAAGCGTTAATTGTCGTGCATAAGCCATCTGCTGCTTATGATTTTCGTAGAAACTGCAATCTGCTTTTGCTGGAAAAAACTAGCCAATTAAACTACAACAAATCTGAATCAGTTTTCTCATATGCTTCAGTTACTGTTTGGAATGATTTGCCTCTTGGTATTCAGGAAAGTAGCAGCATTTCATCGTTCAAAACTAAATTGAAAACACACTATTTTAATATGGCCTTTATTGATGTGCCTGATATTGATTAGTATGCTTTTACACCGTACTGTCGTCATGATCTTAACAAGCCCGATTTTTGCTTTTTGTATGTGTTAGTTTTTTTGCTTTTTCACATGCTGTAGTAACAAGTGCTCCGTAGATGTTAGCTTCTTGCTATCTTATCTCAAGGGGTTGATAAACTGCTTTATTATTATTATTATTATTTAGAACTGTAGATTGTCAGATTGTAGAAGTGTTGTAAGATCAAGATTAAATTTAGGAAGTGTCTAGTGTTACGTTAGGTAACGCCCATGAAGAGAATAAAAGCAGAGAGAGCAAAAAATGAGCTCTCATTTGTGCATGTAGGCCTACTCTTTTTTATTTTTTAAAAATTAATGTTAGCTTTTCGGTTGGATTTTTAGTTTGTAGGTTTGGGTTAGAATTATATGCCATTAAGATTAGAACTAGAGTTAAAGTTTGGGTTAGGTTTAGATTCATTTTTCAAATCATACTATCGTATTACTACTGACTAGATGTAGGCTTCAATTTTTTTGTTGATTCAGCAATCAGCAAAAATTTTAAGGAAGCGCAACTTTGCGAAGTTTGCTTAAACTTAGTAATTTTATTGCAGTTTCAGAATTTTTTCCCCAAATTCTGGTAAAGACAAAAAAAGTCTTTGCAAGGTCTTCGCCGCAAAATTGAGTGCATTTTCGGTCCTAATAAATAATGGAGACCAAATAAAGTAGGATAACCAAATTATGTCACCCCAGTGACACCCGGGGCGCCCTCCCCGCTCCCCCCTACTGCTCTGGTGCCGCCACTGTACAGTGTATCTCAGTTTGGAATTTGCGATTTCTTGTTTACACCTTCATTTTAGTTTGTAAAACAGGCTAATTTTCTCTTTTATTAAATCTATGGCATATTATGAAGCTTGCTTCCAATTCAAAGCATGTAGCCTATTTACCCTTGAGTGCCAAGTGGGCATTACTTGCCAAAAAAACGAGAGGGCCAGACATATTTTGCCTCGCTCAGTGTCAGACCCAAGCAGAAAAAGGGGGGGGGGTCGCCAACCCCTCTTCCGAAAGCGACGCCAGTGATACCAGATAAAATTTGCCAGTCTGGAAGCTGGAACTGGAAGTTCTGTCAACTATTGGCCTAGGCCTAATCTGATTAGGCCAACCTTTGCTGACAGAAAGTTGTCAACTGATCGCAAATCGAGTGAAATTGATTACTGAACTACTGACTCAACTGAGTAGTGAGTACATGTCACACTTGCTAGTAAGCCAGAAGCTAGCCTATTGGTATCAGTTCTAAAAAGAGTTAATCTGTTAATTAAGACCTGAGTTACTGCGATAAGGGTCATAATATATTCCGATTGTGTAGTCTACTGCAGGGTTTATACGGTCAGGGAAAATCAGGGGAAAACATATCTTTTTCGAGATGGTCAGGGAAAGTCAGGGAATTCAACGAAAAAGTCAGGGAGATTTTTTTGGCAAGTTCTTATCTCCTATGAATCAAGATCCATTGTTTTTTAGGATACAATCAATCTTTTTTAAGATACAATTTCGACAGGTCACCTGTGAAATTCTTATTTCTGCTGCTGAATTGATGTTTCTGTGTATGTATGCATTAGGTGTGCATAGTTCTTTTTGCTGCTGGTTGATATTATACTGTTCGTTTATATTCTGAAAGTCAGGTAAAAAGTATGTTTTGCAGGATTGGGTCAGGATAAAACATAGGGATTTTTAAACGAAAGTCAGGGAAAACAGGTGCGATTTTGACGAAAGTCAGGGGAATATGTCAGAAAAATTCCGTATAAACCCTGTACTGGTTAGGTCTATAACTTTCTGCTCTTATGTCAGTAGGCCTAAGCCCTAAACAGTTTAGAGTTTGGTGGGATAATTGGGGACAAAATTTCAGTTTTCCATCTCTATATATTTACCAACGTAGCACTTCTAGACGTGGTTTATCAACTTTTTTTATACATTTGGATATCCGACTTAACCAGTTATATTTGTCAACACCTTGGTTTTCAACGCTTAGCGGAGTATGGAATTATGGATTTTTAAATTGAGCCACTCTGCTGTCCTGATTTTTCCCACTGACGGGGTACCTAATTTGGGACATTGATAAAACCATAGTAACAGTGCATAAAAAAAGATGAAAATATGTTTAAAAAGATCTGGATAATGTTCGAGAATATTCTGTTAGAAATTGATTTATGCTAAATCAGAAATGATGCTTTTATTAGTTCTTTTTTGTGTCAAAATTTTGTTAAGCGGTTTAAAGCATTAACTGTTAAGCTTGGATTGCGGCAGAATTGACTTACGAGGATAATTTTTGGAATGAATTTAACAATACTACTGTGCTAATTTTTGAAAAAAGTTTAGCTCATTGAATTCTTCAAGACTTGAATTAAAAGATGAATGTAAAGAGATGTCTTTATTACTCCTGTCCCGAATTACCCCAGGGTGTCTCGATTTACCCCACTAAACCCTATATACTTTATTTAAAAGCAGTAACGTGCAGTATGAGTGTTATTCTGAGCAGTGTTCCTTTTAGGTTTTGGTGAATCAGCCTACGCCCAAAAATTTGGAAATTATCTTATAGCAGATAGTAAACAATGGAAAATCCAAAAATGAGTCTGTGTGTGCCCAACAAAACGCTGATTCGCTGATGAAAATTAGCCTAATGGTTACATAGGTACTGAGTAGGCTAGCCTACTTTAAGTGTTAAGGGTAAGCCCAAGTTCTGTATATCTAGTAGCTTGCAATAGCGAAGTCAGAAAGTAGCATTCTGTATATGACAATTTTAACTTAAAAAATGGTAATGGCATTTATATAAGCAGCCCATACTGTATATATATAAGCTTTCTCTCAGATCTGAAAAATAGACTAACTGTTTGTTGCAGATTGTTTGTTATTGGAATATACAAGTAAGCTAGTCTAATCCAGCAATAGAATAGACTAGCCATTCTGCCTATGTATTTTAAGGCTAGTTTATCAGTTTATAATGAATGAAGAACATTCTTTCAAAAAAAATGAAAAAAAGAAGTGGACTATTCGTGAATCAAAAGTCAATCTAGCAGCTTTGTTAAATGACCCCAGAAAAGTCCGAAGAGATTATGATTTGTTTACAAAAACGTGGGGAGAAACCTTTCGAGAACTGCCTCCAGGTACCATAGGCATACATGGTTACAGCATGATTTATTATTTTCCTTGTTCCATGTTCAGCTCTGAGCTCTTCAATTTTCTATATCAGTTTTTGGTATTGATTATCTTTTCTCATCCTTGTTTGTTCTCATAAATAAACGAAGAATGTTCCTTAAACATAAAGTTAAAGGAAAAGGCTTGCAGGCTTGGCTTGCGTTTTGTGCATCGAGACATTTTGTATAAAACCTAAAAATTTAGCCTAAACCCATAACTGCAATAAGGTAAAAATTCATATAAGTGAGTGATGTTATCGGAATCTTTATTTATTTAATCACGCATTTTCTGTGCGCCAATTCACTTCGAATGTTAAAAATGCTGAAAGAAATTCATTTAAATTTCAGCTCTTAAACTAAAAGTTTTTGTTAAATAATGTACAAAGCGGTTCCATCTACCTGCTACTGCATACCAGTAGTGAAAGTTTAGTGCTCCTGCTGCCTCACATTTAGTCATTTTAAATATATATTGAAGGTTTAAATGACATTTCTAGATCTAACCTAGTGTAAAAGCATAGAAGTAGTTTATTAATTTATATACAAATTATTTGACAGATGGCCGATATGTTGATAGGCTGCAACTAAATTAAAGAAGGACTAAAGGCAAAATCATTAGGGGTATTTAAAATTGGGCAAATTGTCTTAGTCTACATTGGTGTTGACTCCATTCTTTATGATCCAGCCGTTTCAGAGATATTCTGCTTTAAACATGACTTGGGGCTTCTAATGTTTTAAGTTTTAATAATTTTTATTGGTAACCCTGACGCTATAAGCATTAGCATCGTTAGCAACACCTTCCCAGTTCTAACCTAATGCAATGCTGCTATAAGGTTACTGCATTGAGTCGTTTTGCTGCGCACTAATCAGTTTGATCTTGTCAGCACAACAGATCCCAGCTGGTAAAAAGAGTAGACCGTTTGGTAGCCTAGAGATCTTATTAGAAATCAAGCTGTGACATATATTGCCATCTAAATCAGAGCCTAGTCTACCAATAAAGCCTTTATTACTAGGCTACCTAGTACAAACTCGTACTTAGTAATAAGACTACCAGTACCTGAGTAGGCCTATTGTATTTGCTTGCTGTATTTTATGACCCTAGAATAAACTTTTCCAACTAGGTTTCAAACAATAGCTTACTACTTGACTACTGTATGTATAGCCTTTCGCTTGTTCTTAGACGTTTGTTACCTAGGCTACCGTTCAGTCTACTCTATTTTCCAGCTCAGATCTGTTTTGCTGACTGATTTTCAAACTGATTAGTACACTGTGAAACGACTCAATGCATTAATCTAAAAGCAGCATTGCTTTAGGTTAGAACTGGGATGGCATTGCTAACGACGCTAAGGCTATCAAGTCAGGGTTGCCAATAGAAATTATTAAAATTTATAACATAGTCTAGTTTATTATTTCACAATGCACGTACATGAAAAAAATAAATAAAATGGTTGCAATGTTTAGGGAGTCAAATAACCTTTCGATTTTCTAGTCAAGATCCTTCTCCCACTCTTTTTAACACAAAACGGTTTAAAAAGGCCAAAAATTTTTTCCAAAACATGATCAACAGAAAAGCACAATTTAAATTTAGAATTCCTGTCTTTAACTTTCACGCAGCAACCCTAGTTTTCAATTTGTTCAAGCAAAAATTATTTGAATTGTTTTTTTGAAGATGGCAAAATTTGTATTCCTTAATTTCTTGTTAATTTTGTTCTACATTTTCGTTCCTCGAAAAGTCAAAGAGTTTTGGCAAACAAATTTTGTTACTCATGGTAAAAAATAGTTACACGTTTTGACACTTCTAGTTTCATGCGAGTGAACCTGAACAGTTTTTACAAAATGACTATGAAAAATTAGAGGCAGTTTATCATTAAAAACTTTATGCAGAAATTTAGCAAGCTCAAATTTATGCATGTCATTTAATTTCAAAAAACCTAGCTTTTTATACAAATGAGTGACGTGGGAGAATTTTTTATTCCAAGTAATTGTACACACAATATAATTCGGTCGAATTAGTACTTCATGTAATTTGGTTTTAGTTGCAGTGCCCCAAACTGAAATTCACTATGGTACACGGCTACGTTGGAAAGCGTAATATAGCATTTTAAAAGTGTGCTCATTCACAAATCCACGAATTTGATACAACATAGCACCATACTTATCCAATTGCAAAAAGAGATTGTTAATGTGTTTTGTCCAAGTTAACTTTTCGTCAAAGTTAACCATAGATGCCCCGACATCATGTTTGATGTAGAATATCTCTGAAATGGCTGGGTCAAGAAGGTTGGAGTCAACACCAATCTTGTCTTAGTGATTGGCCTAACATTAGATACCACTATTGATTTTGCCTTTGGTCCTCGTTTAAGATATGTAATGCATAAAAGTATGTTGCTGCGATTACTGCAATTTTTTATGGTTGCTTTTTAATAATGCCTATTGTTGCACTTTGCAGGTTCAAATATTCGACGTTCAAAATGGGTCCCGAATGTTCAAAGGGGACATTTTGTGGATTATTTGTCAAAAACTACTGATCGTTTGTTAAGACATGATAGTCAGCTATTAAAAGACTCTCAAAGAGTTGACAACAATGATTCGTATCAAGAAAGCCCCAGTTTCTTACAGTAAGAACTATTGTTTTTTTGTTTTGGGTTGACAGAACGAATTTTTAATTCCTTAAAATATCGTCAAGTGGAACAATTTTACAATTTTGTCATCTTTTACTCTTTTTAACTCATTTGAATAAAATAAATCGAATTTGTTTAGCTCAGAGAAGTTATTCTGAAATCATTTCTTTTTTCTGGCTATTTTTCAATGTTTTTCTGTAAAGTTTTTTAATTTAAAGCTGTGTTCCGTCTAACTTTATGGCTGGTCGGCGAGTGCCCAAATTATCTTAAAACAATTGTGCCCAAAGCTCTAAAAAGACGTTTATGTACCCTAAATTTTATACCAATCCTGTATTAAAGTATACCAAATGTCATATTTCCACAAATTTGTAGAATTTTCTAAAGCTTTGTTCACTATATTGCCAAAAATTATTTGCCCTTGCTCCAACAAATTGCCGATTCACTGAAAAAAATCGGCTTAGTGGGAACACTGATTTAAAGATTGAAGTTAATTTAAATGGTGCATTTGATTCTTAATGCATGGTAAAATTGAACTACTGGCAGTTTGTGTTTTAATTCTACTTTAAAGACTCATGGCTTACATTTTCAAGTTAACCATGCTTCCAAGAACATAAGCAACTAGTTGTTAATTTTTCTGGATGAAAATGATATGGGACTTCCACCAGTTCCTTTTCACCAGCATTCTCTCCTTCATGCTTTGAAGGTTACCGATATTTCTGTAAAGCTCAATTGTATGCAATGCAAACAAAGTAATTTTGTCTGATGGAAAAAAAATGTTGATCATTTGTGGTTTGGGTAAAACTAATGTCCTATTAAGTATTTGAACCCAGCTCTGTTCAATCACGACAATTTCAAACATATGCATCTTTAACCATTATTCCAGCACAACACATGAACCCGGTTGACTAAAATCACTTGTTAAATTTAACTTTCAAAATGTGATTTTTGGGGAGGTCCATTTTAGGGGGTTACGAGGGGTTGGTACCCCCAGCCTACATAAAAAAATTTGTCTCTTGAATATCTACTGATATCCAAAATAGTGCTATAGTTCAAGCCATCATAAATCAAAAAATTGATTTAGGGGGGTTCGTTTGAGAAGGTTTTGGAGGGGTGGTACCCCCAAACTATGTCAAAGTTTTTGTTTCTTACAGTAAATATTACCTGATATCAATAAAAACTGCAGGCTTAACTTTAGCCGTTCAATGAGCTAATTTTTTTTAGTTTATTTGGGGGTTTCTTGGGGAGGTGGTACACCCAAATTATGTCCAAGTATTTGTCTGTAAAATATCTACTAATATAAAAAACTAGTGCCTTAGCTTAAGCCGGTAAAAAAATTGGGAGTTTCCAGGTGGTTGGTAACCCCAAACTATGTCAAAATATTTTTAATTCGATATCTCTTTATATCAAAAAAAAACTAGCTCCCTAGCATAATAGTTTAAAAACTGATTTTGGGGGATCCATTTAGGGGATTTCTGGGTGTACGATACCCCCAAATTATGTCAAAATATTTGTGTGTTAAATATCTGCTGATATCAAAAAAACAAAACAAAACTGGAGCCTTAGCTTAAGCTGAGATTTTTGTGGGTTTCATGTAGGGATTTCGGGGGGGGGTTTGACCCCCTAAACTATGTCCAAGTATTTCTCTGTAAAATATCTACTAATATCAAAAAACTAGCACCCTAACTTACGTCATTAAAAAAAATTGATTTTTTGGGGGTCTTTACATAGAATGAAACCCTCTGATCATATCTAATGTCAAAATAAAAAATATTAAAAAAGGTTTTGTCTTGATCAAAAAAAAAAAAAATGTGCTGGATTCAATATGATTTTGGAATGAGAAAACCGTTGGCCAACTAGATAATTGAACCCAGGTTTATTCAGTCATGATGGTTTTGGTGCCAAACCACTTGAGGTAGCACGTCCAAAAATGCGGGTGCACAACTTCATATTATATAGACTTATCATATCTCCAAATTCCCACTTTCTAGCTTGGGTGGTTTGGGAGTTTTTGTTTGAAATAAAAAAGTTCTTAAATACGTAAATAAAGAAGAAAAAAAATGTGTCAGAATCACCATAATTCAAATTTGGAAACTGAAACTGCATTCCTAGGCGCTTCGAAATACGGAATTTTTATTCTCCTGCTGCAATTAGTTTTCGATTAAGTGCTGTTTAAACCTCCGATTGACATTTCAGTTTTTGACTCGGAAACCTGTATCACGTGACCGATTGTCCCCAAAATTTGCACAAAGAATGATCCATATGTGCCCCATCAAAGTTCTAAATTTCAAGTTTTTGCCTTTAGTCATTTTGAAGTTATAGCGTTTTCGACCCCTGGTTGCCAATTTTGTGATTTTGTACAGAAAAAAAAACATAGGGACTTACGACGCTAAGCGTCGCGGAAGTCCCAAAAATGTGTAGGTTACTACTGGATATTTTATGTCAATGAAGTTTCCAACAATTTTGTTATTTGCCCCAGAAATAAAGCTTAAAAAGAATAAATTTCAGCATTGCTATTTCATAGTTATTGGTGTCATTGGATTGATGTTCAATTTTTTAGGAATGACACCAACATGATAAAGACTGCAGTAACTGCTCAGCAAGAACGTGACGCTGTTATGAAGACAAGACTTGCTCTCGATACCTTGCCAAAAACTTTTCTCCGCACTGACTTTGACATGGGCAATCCACAAATTTTTGCTTCAGTATTAAATGTAAATACAAGCACAGAACTGCAACGGTAGGTGTGACTTTGATTAACAATTTCAACTGTTGGTACGGTATTTTGTTGGATTCATAGATAATATTTAAAAAAGGTCCTGCGTAGTAGATATTATGCTTAGTTGGAACTTGTGCTAAGCTTCTTTAATTTTTAGTGGCCAAATTATGCGAAAATCTAACCATGGATGCAAACAGTATTTCATTGTTTTTTAGAGGATTATGGATATGGCAAGAAAAAAATTTGAAATACCGGTCATCTAATTTGTGTAATAGTCATGCTACAGTACATCTTACATTTATTTATAAATCCAAGGGTGACAAAACTTTTGTAATTTTCTTGATTTAGATGTTGTTGTTTTTTAATCAAAAACCATGCATTTGCAGTTTCAAAGTGTTTTTGCTATGGAAGAGACTATTTTACTGGAAATTTCTGTTACTTTTTTATTAATTCTGACCTAAACCTAACCTGAACTCAATTCATTACTCTAAAACTAACCTCAAATTTAACCTAAATCCTAACTTAAACTCTATCCTTAAACCCTTGAAAAAGTAAATGAAAAACGCAGGAAAAAGATTCCTCGTTTTTGTTTTATTCTCTCAAGTTAGAAATCGTTGGTGGAATATTCACTTCCTTTTGCTTTTCACATTTTCAGCATTCATTTATGACGTTAGCCCAACATGCATAGATGCTTGAGATCAACTTGGTAAAATTTTGCATGCTTGATTTATAATCATGCTTTTCTTTTTAGAGTTTCTACCTCAAGCGGGAGAGATCAAGAGATAAATTCTTCCAGAATGCTACAGGATAAGCTGAGCTACTATTTAGATCGAGTTGAAATGGCCATTGTTAGACAGATATCTTTGCAATCTGATGCCTTTTTCAAAGCAATGGAATCTCATGAAGAATTGCATGTAAGTTGCTATCTAATGTTACTTGAACCAAATATATATATACTTGTTATTTTGCAACATTTAACATTTGCACTGTCAAACTGTTTCTGATTTTCTAGAGTTGATACTCTCTCGGGAATATAAGAGTTTATTTTTTGTTTACAGGATTACCTCAACAAGACGATGAGTAGCGTAAAAAACTTGATTACAAAGTTGAAACAAGTCAAGCAAAATGTTGCTGATAATTCTTTGCAGGTAAGTGGAGAAAGGAAAAAGGTTTGTTTTTTTTATTAAACAATGAAAAGTTGTGGAATTTGGAAGGGTAGCAGCGTAACTAATCAAAATCGACCCACATTGTATAATGATAGCTATTGAGTTGGTTAGCACGCTTCTTAACATACTTATGTAAAGGTTTGTTAAAATTCTAGTTCACTTCTCAGATTAGTATCAGTGCTAGTTTGATAGTCATTTTCGATTTCTGAACTTTTGCCCAGGAACTGCTTTAAAAAAATTTGGTTTTTACTTCAGCAGTTATTAGCATTGAACCAATTTAACGTTTTTGTTAATTGTTTTAGGTAATCAATTTGAGAAGGACACACATCAACTCAGTTAATCTTTTACATCGTTTGCACATGATGGTAACTGTTCATCAAACCCAACCAACGATCCAGTTACTGTTGTCTACAAGTGAATATGCTGGCTCTCTGGATCTCATTAAAACAACCCAAGAAGTTTTGCATCAAGAATTAGCCGGACTGCAATGTTTTAGGTATGGTTGAAAACTTTTTAGTTGAAAAATAAACTGCTGTTTGAATTATTCAGAAATATTTTTAAATTACTTAACTTCATGAGCTCAGTTGCTTTAGAAGAGTGTCTTGAACAATTTTGTGTTTTATGATCAAGTGTTTAGGACCAGGAGTACACGCAGAGACGTAGCCAGAGAGGGATCACGTCAGGCTGTGCTCTACAGTAACGACGCCGTTAGTACATTTTAGTCAGCAATAAGGTTTTCCGATACCAGCAGGATCTTAATTAGCGGCAGCTTCAGTCGAGGGACGTTTTTTGGCTTTCGCCTTAAATTTGTACGAAACTTGCCATGGAATATTCCCGGGGAGCCTTTTTTGTTGCTTGCCTGAAGTTGGACGGAATATGTTGTCGTTGAGCCCGTCTGGTTATGGCCCTTTGTTAGCACAGTTTCGATAGCCATAGTGCTTTGCTTTAAACGTGTGGTTAGTGTTCAAAAGGTGCTTCCAAACGTAAATCTTTTGCCAAAGAAAAACACTGTATGTTAAAGTGATTCAATGGGGTGCAGTTATCACAAAATAATGACGCAGCACTGAGATGCCGGACTTGGATATCCAGGTTTGAGCTTCAAATTCCGCTTCTGCCTGTATTCAGCGTAATAGAGCATGTCTTAGATTATCTAAAATTTGTGTATTTTGTTTTGTTTCAGAAGTGGAAGTTATTTGGGTTTAATTTTTACTTGCAGACATTTAAGTTGCCAACTATCAGAAATGGAGCGAGTAATTGGACAGATGATGAGGCAAGAGATGGAAGAGTGCTTGAGAAACGAAATCCATCGCAGCGTGACTGAAGGTCACGTGTGTCGGGATCCCCATCGACTTGCTGCCGTTATGCTTGGTTTGCTTCGCCAGGGTCAATTCGAATTTCTCCAAGAATTTCGGTAAATGTCGAATTTTTCTACTTTTTGAATTTACGTATGACATTGAAACAAATTTTGTTATAATTGATATACTATGAAGCGAAATCGTTTCAACGCCGACTAATTCTTGGTATGAAGTAAGAGCCAGCACTGTTGAATAAGCGTGCTGTTAATGCTGACGTTTCGAAAATTAACTCATCTCATTGTCAAAGCTGATCTGAATTAGTAAAATATTTGAATAAATAGAAAGCAATGATTGTGATCATTTTATTACGTAATTTCAAAGTTGCCTTTTTTGGTTCGTTTTTTTGCGTAATAATTCAATCAGCTTTGACAATGAGATGTTAATTCTCGAAACGTCAGCAATAAAAGTAGTTTGGGCTTTTTGCGTTATACGGAGAATCATTTACTCTGGTTATTGAAAGGCGAAGTTTGTCTCAATGCTTTTTATCATTTCTATTGTAGAGAGGAAATTGAGACAGCCGTAAAGACGATTATTAAAAACACTGTATCGGATGCTGTGGAGATTCCTGATCAGGAAAAACATGAGACGCTTGCCTCTAAGATGAGGTTGCTTTCATTCAATGAATGGATTGATCTTCTCAACCAATTATTCGACAATTTGATCGTCTTACTAAGGTACGTTTTGAAATGCATAAAGATCCGTTTTCAAGGCGAGAATGCAAGCTCAATGTGTAGTGTACGGAGTAACCCTGTTGTTGTAGTGTGTGGTTGGCATTTAAAAGTGATCAACCTGCGTATGGATGTCTTAATAACCATCCTTTGTGTTGTATTCTTGTCAAAGTATGAATTTTTCTATTTGGCCAAGTTAAACGCACGACTAAATTTTAGGTTGCACTGGTTCACATACTTCCTGCATTAATATCTACGCCTACAGAATAGCATGTGTTGTATATAAGGAATGGCTAACTTGTATTCATCGAACTTATTTTTAGAGTCCTGGTAGCACCTCTATTTTTTTCTTTATTCAAATTTTGAAATGACGATAATGACGACCAAGCCTTTATAATGTGTCTGACTTTTATATTTGATGAACGCTAACGTTGATTAAGCATTCCTATTCAATAATACATTTACATCCACTACTCTTTTTACTTTAGTATTGCCATTTACTTCAGGTTATATTTTCGATTATTTTTTGCGCTACCGGTACTTGTGTTTTATTTTTGAATATTATGTTCAGACGAATTAAGTCAATTCTTGAACTTTTGGAAAACGTAGCCCAGGACTCGATGGCTAGAGGAGATGTTTGCAGATTGAGAAGAATAAAGAAAATTGATAGACTTATTTCAAGAAAAAAATCGCGCTTAAAATCTCATATTGGGAATGGAGGTGAAAATAGCGCCAGCTCTGGCAACGATAATCCGTTTTTGGACTCCGCTTCCAGCAGTGAATCAAGCGAGGAGAACTCAAATCCGTTTTTGAACGGAGCTCCAGAAAAAAATCCGTTTTCGGAAGATTCACCACCTCCAAACGAAAAGCTTCCCAATTCCAATCCTTTTCTGGAGGACCTGGATGATGCAGCTGGAGATCATCTGATGGAGGGACTCGCAAGTTACGAGGATGAACTCATCAACTCCGCAGCGGACTCCTTTATTCCTCAAGACGACTCCTCTGAGACCTCACCAGTGCGAGTTCCAGACCCACCTCCTTCAGATATGTACACAGATGCTTCGGAAAAGGTAGGGTCGTTTTCAAGCATTCCACACGGCATGAACTTTTAAAAGTCGTATTAATCATAAATGTAAGTGATTGCAACTTATAACCCTGGCTGGATCGAGTCTTCTGAATTGGCTCCTTAAAATCATTCGTTTTGGTATGCCTGGTCGAACGGTAATGCGTTCGTCTCTGGAGCGGGAGTTCTATGGTCAGATCTCATGCCGGTCAAATCGAGCACAGTGTTGCTACGGTTCACCACCACTGCAACATTTCTTCGAAGAGCTGTGTTGCCCGGGCACAATGATACAGAGATGGGCCCCGCAAACTTGTTACACGCTTCGGCCTAACACTGCCAATATAATGAAAGATTTGATTTGTTCTGGTTTCAAAAGTAGTGATATTTATTGGTAAAACTGCGAAATTTTTTGAGGTTTAGATGGAGGAAGTTACTTCGTTCAGTAGTTTGAACCAGGCACTGCGCCTGTCTAGCCACACCAGCTCTGATCACTTTCGGAATTCTGTTTGCAAGTCTTTTGTCCGGCTAAGCCACCACATCGGGTAGACTGCTTGGCCCCAATGGGAATTAAGCGTAAATTGTTTTTCAACACCACGACTTATCGCCAGTTCGAAAATCGAACCCAGAGTCAGAAACCTTTCGATCACTAACCGGATGCTTTACCAACTGAGCCATGGGAGGTCACTGGCGATTAGATTTCTTTTTTGTTGTTGAAGTCAACCGCTGCTGCTTATCGCTGAGTTTCGAACTGAGACTTGGATATTGGTAGCAACGTGGTATATCTAACCACTCAACTTCGTATGACCGTTACTTAGCAATGCAAGCAAGAAATCTTTTTTCCTTGTAGATTGGAGAGGATGTGTTAACGGAAGAAGTGGTGTCGTCCGAAGAATGTGAGAGCTTTCTACTCGCGCTCAAGGATATGTTACTGTGGACTTTAGACTTCCAACAAGACAGGTTTGGGTTGTGAAGTTGATATTGCGTCATCAAAGCACACACTTAGCTCTTTTCCGATTTGAATACGTTTGATTATTTACTTTAGATGCTAGTCTCTAATTTTAATTGTAAAGTGCACTTTTTCTTCTAGGAACATTTTTGTAAAAACTCGAGCCTTATTATTTTCTCAAAATTTAAGAACAATGCCAGGCTTAGAATGAAAAAATAATTCAGCTAAAATAACATATTAGTACGTTATCAGCAGAGTTTTCTTGTCTTTTCTGGCGCTGTGGGTTTGTTTAACAGTAGTCATGAGCTACATCACCAAGGACAACTTCAACCAGTCAGGAATAGACTTTCGTGCTTTATTCTCCTTCAGGGTTAGGAACAAATGAGGCTGAAAATTCGTCCAAATATAAGCACAGCCAGCCTCAACTCAAAAATTTACTACTTCTTATATCGAAACAGAGTAATTAGTTAATGCGAGGTAGCATGCGCCAACGCAATTAAATTAATACTTAAAACAATTTTCAGACTTAATACAACCACATCTAGAAACGGCTTCGCATTGCTTTTGCTGCCGAAAGATTTTCGAATTTTCTTTGCTTAGTTTTGTTTGTTTGTTTAACATTACATTTTCTTTTGAAGTTGTAAACGTACCTGCTGACAGAAATCGTTTCCATGCAAATCTTTTTTTTACTTTCGCTTTTGTACACATAAAACAAAGCGCGCGCGACTAATACAACATTTAAAATGCTGGCAGAGTAATATTAAAATAATTCTTCTGTCCAAGTGTGGAAACTAGAATTTTAAGTGGTAGAACAAGAGCTAAATTTTGAATAATGGTTAAAAAGAAGAAAAAGGAAGGTTGTGTTGACGAACTGCAATTGCTGCACAATCTAAAGCATGCAGGTCTGAGCTGTACAAACAACTGCAAGCTACACAACGAGATTGAGTTGATTTCATGCATTTTCAATTCTTCATCAACAGAAGGCTAGAAGAAAAATCATGCGATGCTGTAGATTCGGACTCGATTTTCAGTCGCGTCAGATCTAAGACCATAAAAGTTGGTACTTTTACAGCTTCCCAGCCTGAGGTTCAGTAACATAAGAGATTATTGACAGTGTGAAATCTTCACCGTTCGTGGTAGACAGTTAGACTGTGGCAGCTTGAACGTAGCTTCCATTTCCTAGCCACGGCAATTAGGTAGGTAATGATGTAATTACAGTCACTGTGACGTACGGACCAGTTCAATTCTAAGACCTAAAAACCACTTTTCATGTTTTCTGGCCGAGAAAATTTTTATCCACTGTAAATGTGATTAGAGCAATAATTACGGTGCTTTTTGTTTTTTATCTTTTCGCCAGTACAGCTTATTTTTTGGTAATCCTATTGTGCAAGAGGTTGGGAAATTTATTTCAAAGCGTTGAGTCAATCGTTTGGTTGTATTTTGCAGAATAAGCTGCAAACCACAAACTTGAAGCGCTAATTTTTGTTTTGCTTTTTCAGGTGTGTAAAAGTCTTAATTGCCAAAGGCAAAGACAATTCTCTGGACAAGCTAAGTTCCAGCGACTTTCTCAAACTTGCCAAAGCAATTGAGCGTTTTGTTAGCGAAGCTGAAACCGTTGTAACGAGAAAGGCGTTTTCAGACAACAATGGTATGTTTCGTTAGTGGAATAGAAAAGCAAAAATTTTGGTTTCATGCTGTTTTTATTGATGGTAATTTTTATTATAGTACGTACTTTAAATCGTACTTAACCTTGACTGAGTTACTGAGTGATTGTTCAAAATCACACTTGAGTTACGGTATTGAAGAAAAATTTAGCTTTTATTTTGGTTTGTTGTAATTGCGTTTTTATCATCCTGTCATACTAAATATTAGTCGAACCGCACACTTTTCATTGCAACAACTACTTCATGGTTGGAGGAGCCCGCACCAGCTTAGGAGTTTCTAGAGATCCAATGTTCCTGTGGATTCACTGAATTTGGTGCTTGTTCAAAGTTATCTAGCAGAGATAATTATTGTAAAGCGTCTTATCCAAAAACGCAACAACTTGTCCAGGGTGCGGTTTGAACCCAAATCATGCGTTCAAGGTTGTTGTAAAAAAGACGCCTTTACCCTCCCGGTCACGCTGCCGACTATTATCCCATACTCTGTGTACTATTGACTACTAGTACTTTAATAATCGCTAAGGTCTAGAGCCCTAGTTGCTATTTCAAACTGCTGTATATTTAGAAAAGCTTCGCGGTTTGAACAGTTCTTTGCGTGGTGCTCTACAGACACAAGCTGGGAGGTTTGTTACAAGATTTCACGATGAAAGAAGAAATAAACTCTCTCTGATCCTCGACAATGAAGTCTGGAAGCAGGTTTGTTGACGAGATTTCTTTCGAATTGAGTTAAATAGCAAGTCTTCAATGTAGCTTATCTACTTGATTTCTGCAAAACGTAGGAAGTTTGCTGTGCCTATCTCGGCATCATTGCGTTTGAGCTACTAAGCGAATTGTTAAGATTATACCCAGTGGCGAGACTTCGAATCGTCCAGCTTTGGGGACCTCTACTTGCAGTGGTTGTACCATAACCGATCTTGCCCGCTGGCTGTTTTATTCTGAAGTTTTTTGTGAGTTGCCATCATCTTGTATCAGTCACTGCATTACGTTTTAAGGCGGAAGTTCCAGTCGAGTTATCGCTACTCCTCAAGCAACTGGTAACTGGAAAAATGTCCTCCGATACTAGGAATGAAAAGCAACCTTCAGTAAATGGGAATGCCAAGTAAGAGCGTTTATTTTCATCCAAAAAGTAATCTGGATGATTTCATTTTAATGTTTTGGTTACTGGTATATGGTAACTACATGTAAATTTAAAACTTTATTTCTTACAAGTTTTTTGTTGCTACTACGTCTGTGTTTTCCGTATATTTGTGGCCTAGGGAAGTGACCTAACGTCTTTCAGTCAAGCTGCCACCTACCCACGTTTTCACCACAATCTGCGATAGAGGCTTTAAAGCTAGTATTGTTTTTAATAAAGTGCTTCATTTTCAGAGATCATCAGAAAACGCTGGAATATCTCGATCTTGATGGTGAGAGATATGCGGTGGTCGGCACTGTTCTTATTTTGCTCCAAATGGTCTCCGAATACTGCAAGTAAGAAATAGTTTTAAATACGTACCAACTTTCCGAGTAGATGCTTTAGGCATGTCGCAGCTGCTCTATTTCACGAATTATCATCTAAGTGACTTTTAAAGCACTGAGCAAAGGCGGTCTTATGCTTTCACTTCGAACTAAACATCTAAATCTAAATTACACGTCGACGACTATTGAAGTCGAGAAATCGTTACAAGCACACTATCGCTGCCATTCATACGGTCTGGTTTTAACTATCAAAAAAAAAGTAGCCGTCATGATTTTGTACAAATCTCAAAGACCAGTGTGAAAATACTAACCAAGCTACGTATTTGTCATCTTTCAACATCAATTCGGCAAAGTTGCCACTTTTTTTGTATGATTCTATAATCTTTTGATAGATGCGCTGATGATCTTCCTGCATCTACTCCAGATCTGGTGCATCGACTTCGCGATCTCTTAACTTTGTTCAACTCTCGTACTTGCCAGCTGGTGCTAGGAGCTGGAGCATTGCAGCTGGTCGGCTTAAAAACGATCACGACCAAAAATCTTGCTTTAGCTTCCCGCTGTTTACAGGTAAAAATAGTGATTTTCCTTCAACGTCACGATAATTGAGAATTTTCTTACCCGTTTTTACATGCCGTTTAAAAGATGAAGAAGTTGGGTTTAGATAGTTGTTAATGATTTCAGCAAAGATTTCGAATTTTGTGTCGCACAAAACCGCGGCCCAAACTAACAAGAAAATATTGTTGACGAGTTTATTATATAATGTCACCTAGCATAGGCCTAGCCAGGATTTTTGATTGGGGGGAGGCCAAACCACAAATCACATGCAATAACGTCATCAGAAATTTTCAAAATAGGGACTTTTTGTGGGGCAAAGATATCGTAGAATGGAAGATCTGAAGCTGTAGACCTGTTGGCACTTAACCAGGAGTATCACAAACGAGGGTCTGGGGGCGGAGCCCCCAGCCGCTGGGCGATTTTTGTAAGTTTTTGGAAAAAAAAGCTATTTTAATCGCATTGGATCACATTTCGCACGTGTTCAAAGCCATTTGAAAGAACTAAATTTTTAAAATTTGAAGCCAATCGAAAAAATTTAACTGTTCAATCCTCCTTTTATTTGCAATTAAAGTCCAAAACACATTCAAAATCTTGCATTATGGTGTAAAATTTTATTTGTAAGTGATTTGGTCCATGTAGGGCAGGGGTTCTGAACCGGGGGTAAATTTACCTCCTGGGGGTAAATTTTGCCTATTTAGGGGGTAAATTTACTGAATTATAAACTAAAGCAAACTTCAACTATCAGTGTTGAAAAAGTGATAGTGTTGCACTGGATTGCCGTTATGCCATATTTTCGATGTCCAAAAATAGTTCACCTGTTTTTGGCTGGAAAAACCCTTGAAATTTCGGTGAAGACCTTTTTTTTTTTTTCGGAGATCACCTGTGATTGGCCGTAGAAACTTCACAACACTTCAAACAATTTTGGACTTCAGAAATAAGAAAATTTGGGTAAATTGTAGTATTTTCATTTGGCAAGGGGTAAACGAGACAAAAAACGTTAAGAACCCCTGATGTAGGGGTAAGTAAGGCACATTGCCTCCTCCAATACTTTAGCGGTAAATAGCAATCCACTCGAAGATTTTCCTTCAAGATTTTTGTTTTGTCATGAAGTTAACCAGTTAAAGGAATACATGTACTGCCAAAGGGCCCAGGCCCCTTCAATTGAAATTCCATAATTTGTTTAATGAGCATTTTCCTTAGCTATT
Organism: Trididemnum nubilum; assembly: GCA_963965965.1. NCBI lineage: Eukaryota > Metazoa > Chordata > Ascidiacea > Aplousobranchia > Didemnidae > Trididemnum > Trididemnum nubilum. Next base: position 10,463,073 of record OZ014477.1, on the reverse strand, counting down.
TTTTCAATAGTATTTCGTGCGTAAAAACTGGCGAGGTGGAGTTAAATCGTTAATGAAAAATGGTACAATAGATGGTTACGCTTACTAAACATGTTATTCCTGGGCCAGATTTACATTGCGCGGGGCCCCTGGCACTTAAGGGATTTTTGCAACATCTTCCTGCCAAATATACTGTAAATAAAGACCAAAAAAGTCCTACTATCTGAGCGCTGGGCCCTGGCACTGGGCCAAATGGCAAATACGGCGCTGGTTACTGCATTACTTTCATAAAAAGTTTAGATGAGGGCCTTAGGTAGCAATTTTTAGGACAAAAACCCTTAATTTCACCCTGGTTTGTGGTTATGGTTATACGTTTAAATTGGATCGAAAAAATTGAATTAAGGGGATGCACCGGGCCCCCTGGTTGTCAATATTATTTATTGTTGATTGCTGTTGTACGCGTGTACTGTTGTACACAAAGATGCTAAAAGAAACTGAAAATGAAGAAAAAAGGCTTTTTTGTTAAATTTTTGTCATTGGTGGCATTTTAATTAAGGGGGCCCGGGCCCCCTGGGCCACCCCCAGGCTACACCTATTTATTTTGAGATAAGATCGCGCCCTTAAGTTCTTTCATAAAAAAATGTTTAAAGCAAAATTAAAATAACTTTTTTTCCAAAACGTGGAGGACTCGAGTCAAGTCACTTGACAGATTTTTGAAACCTCCAGGAATTGCATGACATTATTATGACGTGAACAGGTGGTCGTCATTATTATTACTTACTTTTGTACACGTAAATCCTAAATTAACAAAACTGCAATTCCGGACAAGGACAACATACTGGCTATGCTCTCATTATATTTATCATTGGCCGGATTTCAACTGGGAGTTTGCATTACCGCCTGTGCTATAGCATTAAGTTCATAATAACGTTACACGAGGGCCTGGAATTGCAACTTTTAGCCCAAAACTGTTATATTTTTCACAGGTTTTGCATATGAATTGTTAAAAATTTGAATTAGGAGCCTCTGGCCCGGGCCGTTGGTCATCAGTTAGGGGCCCCAGGGCCCCCTGGTTGTCAGTTAGGGGCCCCGGAGCCCCCTGGTTGTCAATTAGGGGCCCCAGGCCCCCCTGTTCGTCAGTTAGAGGCACCGGGGCCACTGTTTGACAGTAAGGGCCCCAGGGCCTCCTGGTTGTCGGTTAGGGGCTCCGGGGCCCCCTGGTCGTTAGTTAAGGGGCCTGGGGCTCTGTGGTCGTTAGTTAGGGGTTCCGGGTCCCTCTGGTAGTCAGTTAGAGGCCCTTGGGCCCCTTGGTTGTTAGTTAGAGACCCTGGAGGCCCAGGATGTCAATTAGGGGCCCCAGAGCCCCCCTGTTCGTCAGTTTGAGGCCCTGGGGCCCCCGTTTGTCAGTTAGGGGCCCCGGGGCCCCCTGGTTGTTAGTCAGGGACTCCGGGGCCCCGTGGTTGTTAGGGGCCCTGGAGCTCTGGTCGTCAGTTTGGAGCCCCGGGGCCCTTCGTTTGTTAGTTAGGGGCTGTGGGGCTCCCTGGTTGTTAGTGAGGGGCTGTGGGGCCCTCTGGTTGCCAGTTAGGGCTCTGGGGCCCCTTGGTTGTTAGTTAGAGGCTCCGGGAAGCCTTGGTTGTCACTTAGGGACCCCAGTGCGCCCTGGTTGTCAGTTAATGGCCCTGGGGGCCTCTGGTTGTTAATTTAGGGCCCTGGGGGCCCCTGGTCGTCAATTTGGGGCCCCAGGGCTCCCTGTTCGTCAGTTAGGGGCCTTGGGGCCCTTGGTTGTTGGTTAGGGGCCCCCAGGTCGTTAGCTAGGAGCCCTGTCGCCCCCTGGTCTTTAGTTAGGGGCCTTGGAGCCCCCTGGTTGTTAGTTAGTTTGGGGCCTTGGGCTCCCTTGTCCGTAACTGCAACTAAACATCGCTAGGCTATGTTGTCATACTTTTTTTTATCATTGGTGATATTTTAATTGAGGGGCCCGCCCCCCCCCCCCCCCCCCCTGGCTACGCCTATGTCACTTGGAAGGTTTGGATTATCGTTGAGTAGAGTTTTTACTTAGTGCATGGGACATATGGTCAAACTTTGCTAAGTTGTTGCAAAATGGACGTGCCAATGAAAACTTATGGCTCAAAATGCATTGGTTTCTTGGAATCTGATAATAGTGGTTTTCAATTTCAGTAATGACCTCTTTCTCCCCCAAGACGTTCTATTTCTTACGGCCCTCGGCAATTTTTGGGCAAGTTTACTTCGCAACTTACTGCCGTAAATCTGAAAAGGCTTTTGTAAATTGCCCAGTAAAAAAATACTCGGACACATCATGGTTGATTGTACAAAAAAATTTTCGTTTTTTTTCAGTTGGTTCTTCACTGTGTTCCTTCGGTCAAGAGACATTTTGAAGTAAAACTTTCTCAACTCAGCCAATCAAATGACGACAAGTCATCAAACAAGTATCTTGGCGTATTGCGTCATTTTGATCACGTTATAAAAGACTATCAGGTTAGTTCACCTTTGCACAGTGAAAAGCAGTCACATCCCGTTGTTTTCAGTTTACCCTTACACTTTGGTACCGGCATCATCTATTTGATAGCTATATCCCCGTAGGTGTGCGACTGTGCATGGATTGGAACAATTTTCTAATCGCAGATAGTTTCAATAATCAACTGCACAATATCTCGCTAATGACAAAATCGAATGGCCACATTTTGTCCTAGTGTAATGTTAAAGTATCGGTCTGAAGGAGTTATCATGGCGTAAGGAGAGGTCATTAGGACAAGACAGACGCTTTGATGACGTGCTATTTGAACTGTAATGAGCGACTTTTGTATGCTGAATGTTGAGAGCTAAAAATTGATTTGATGAAAATTGAATTGATACGTACTGTCATAGACAGCAAATAACGGGGTCAGAATTTTTTAATGCGTTCGGGTTAATGTTTCGCGTTAAAACGTCTTTGAAAAAAACGGGCGTACGTTAAAACTTCTCACAGTAAAATTGGCTGTATTAAAAAGTCACAGACCCGCAAATAATGTTTTTCGTTTGTTATAAATTTCAGGATCACGTAAACGAAGTCGAGAACAAATTAACTGCAATTGTAATGAGTGTTGTTGAACGGCAACTCTCAAAATGGGAAGTGAAAGCACCAGTTCCTTCAGCCGCTTTTCGTAATATATGCAAACAAATAACCAAATTTTATGACACTGTATCGTTTCTATTGCCTCAAGTAAGTAAATTCCTATTAACGTGAGTTCAAATTTATGGCGCCACCGGAAACAAGGAATTAAGATTGAGCAGTTAAAAAGCTGTCATATGAGAGTGTATCAAGTGTTCAAATGAGATTTTAATTAATTTTGACATTTTGAATGATAAATAATGGAAAAATTTAATCATAAATTACTGAAAATCATAAAGTGTGTCAAAACGTTATAAGGTGTAGTTTACTGTTAATCTAAGACAGTCAACCAAAAAGTTTTTAACTGGTTGTCTGGTTTGCCGATTTTCAAAAACTGAACACAGCTTCCAATAGTTATATTTTCTATTTCTCCATTAACCGTAGCAAACATATCTATTAAATACACGCAGATAAATAAATTAAAAAATATTTATTTAATTTTAGGATCAAATTTGTCGCATATTGTATACATTAAACAACGATTTAAAGAACGAATTGCGAATTTTACTGCATCGATATAACGTCAGAAATGATGGGGGACCACAGCATGGCCTTGTTACATCAGATTTAACATTTTACGAAGCTAATATAAAGGTAAGAAGTTTTGTTGATATTAACTCCACTGCGATTGCTCACTGCTGCGTTTTAAACAGAAATTAAATGTGGAAGCAGGAGGGTTTAAATGCTGAATTACCAATTAGGCTTTTTAGGAACAAGTTTAAGTACAACGAATATGAAAAGTTGTTGGATTTTTTGCGGTTTGAGGAAGTTTTCATTGTCAAGAGATATACTCGAAAAATTTGGGTGTTAATATTGCGTGAATTAAAGGTTTACAAATTGTAAAAGTACGTGTGAGGGTTACATACTATATAGCAAACGAATCCTCAGCTGGGAGATGTTTTTTCGAGATATTTTTCAATAAAGTTAGCCATAATATGTTGAAATCAAGGACGTTTAAATAAATGTTTAAACCAAGCACAGTTGACCTAAAACTTGTAGTTTCGGTTTTCCTTTTCCGTAAGGTTGCATATTGCTTGTTGGTGTAATTTTGATTCAGGTTCATTTTTTAGAGTTTGAGAGGAATGGAGTTGGTCGATTTACGAATGCATTCTGTCTGGAGCTGAATAATGGTTTTTCTTGTTTTCTGAAGTTTTAAGATTTTCTAGTTTTCTGTATTGTTCAAATTTAGTGCAATATTTTAGTTAAGACACCGGCATTGCTCAAAACACGTAGCAATACTTTTTTTCTGCGATTATTCGAGCAATTATGCATTCATCAAACCCCTTTCTACAACAGTATCCGCTTTTTGTACGTTTTCTCTGCGTAAAAATATCTTTTCACTCGATTTGTTATGTTGATATCGGTTCTATCCAGACTATTACTCACAATTTTTGTTTGAACAATTAAAACGGCATGTCTATTGTGTAAGCGGGGAACGATTTGTTTAAAATTTCGGAAACATTTTGTTCGTCTTGTAATTGTTTTGGATAGCGATATGTACAAAAGCAAAAGTGTACGTACCCTCTCAGGTGCACGTACAGTAAGCGGACTTGAGATGATTGTGGTTTATGATGCAGGCAGGCAGCCAGGGGGTTGTCCCCCCAAAATTTTGCTTTGCTTCCCAAATAATTTCAGTTGAACGTCATTTTTAACAAAATTTCATGCAACATATGAATGTGCAGTACTTTAACACGTTACTTTGCCCCCCCTCCAAATGATTTCACTTAAACGTCAACTTTACGCAACGAAATATCCTGAGTCAGTCAGTTGCGTGTAAAATCAGCTTAGAACTCCGTGAAGACCTTTTTTTTTATCTTCACCGTAATTTGGGGTCAAAATCAGCTCATTTCATGAAGACCGTTTTTTTGGAGATCGCCCGCAGCGCGAGGCCATTTTATCCCAAATTTTATCTTGCCTCCTCAAAAATTCCGTTCTGGCTACGTGCCTGTTATGATGTGAAGAATTTTCTGTTTGCTCGAATCTGTGATAACCGTGGTTAAGTTGTGCATTTTGCGCATCGCTGTAGTAGTTTGTTTGCAATATCTTTACTACCTACTAGCGCGTACCTTTCACATCTCTTGCACCCGTCGTGTTTCATAATTAGGCAATATAGTTTCTCGTTTGCTTTTTGCAACAAAGGTTCTGGTCACAAACTGCTGAAATCTTAGTAAAAAATTCCAGTTTTATTTCGGGTTGTTGCACTAATCAACGTTTTATTGTACTAAAATTTATTGTACTAAAAGTGATTATTAAAGTCTATTGACTGCCTTAAAAAGAGTGAAAGCTCGAAATTTTCAGTAAAAAATGTGTCCAAGTCTGCAAATGAGCCTAATATAGTGCTAGACATTTCCGATTTGAGGGAGTTTGTTGTCATTTACACACAAATATTTCAGGCTCAACAAGGAAGACATTTTCAAAAAAATAGAAAAAATTTCTTGCTGATAGATGCTCAGACTACCTCCAGCTTCTAGCTTTAGATAGAAATTGACTCCTGTCAAACTTTTTGGCTAAAGTCTGGCGTCCTCGTAACAGTAGCACAAGAATTACACAATGGTAATCAGTACGTTTGCTCATACTCTGGTAAGAAAAGTACGTAATCGTGTTTTAGAAATACTGTGTTCAATGTTATATATAATACTTTGTTTTGGTGGTGACATTTCGTTTATATGAATGTATGAGCGAGCCAAATATTTAACCAGTTACGTGCTTTTTATCGTGCATTTTTGCTTTTTTGGTTCGCGTTCAAAGTATTTATTAAATCGGTTTTCGATTGTGATCAGGAATATTTCAGTTTTGCAAGAAAGTTTTCGTTGGAATTTCAGCTGGGAGTTTGCAACGAACCTTATGATCTTGATCCTTCCTGTCAATGTTTAGTTTGAAGAAGTCAACAATTCAGACCCATACAACAATATTCACATGTATAATGTGATAAAACTGCCACCATACAAATAGACGTATAACCTTTTCTTCAGAGTTTGCCTAAAAATTGCGAAGTGTAACCGAGCCAATCGGAATTGATATTTCACCAAAACAACATCTCAAACTTTCTCATTGGCGAGGTTCTTTCGTAATTAGGCACTCTTTAGACATAACAATATGCAAGCTACAGAACCAAAAATGGACAAACAATAACAGTGTCTTAGCGACGTTATAACAACATTTTAGTTCCACATGATGCAACTGGTTGTTACGCGAACACCCAGCTCATATTAATCGTCGAGTAAACTGTAAGTCAACATGCGGACAGTGCCTCTTCAACCAGCAGTCAGTCAAGCAACTAGCCATACAAAAAGGCGATCTCGTCTTCCACATTTACAAGTAAACAGAAGACATAGTCAATAGCTGGATCAGTCTCCAGTAGTAAAAAAAAAAGACCGTAGATGGGAATCGAACGTATACACAAACAACCAGGGCCATTCGACGCCGCGGTAGCTCTTTTAACGCAGGCCAGGTGTTCGCCATTGCAGCTAAGCGTTGTAAAGAGCATACTAACATACAGGGAATGTAAAATTCTTCACAATCACATATAAAGTAGCTTTGTTGTGGTGTATTTCAAAAATGCCTGCTATAACGGTCTAAAATCTTGGTTAGAAAAAAACTAGGCAGAAATACACGACACCGGAGTTAACAAATTACGAAACCCATTGCAAAACGAAATAAAAGATTAAAAAATACTTTGGGAACAAAATTCTCCAAGACTACCCGACAATATTACAATACGACTACCAACAAAGATAAATTTACAAGCGGAATAAAAAAAAACAATTTACACTTAAAATACGCAAATATACTAAACGGTGGAAAACGATGCAAAATATCCAATCACGAAGTCTTATCAACTGTCTCTCAAACTAGATTTACTACGTATTTTTTTTTGATTTCCAAAATTAGCGATTTCGTAATCACAAAAGGCATTATAATATGATGCATCCTAAAACCCTAACATTTATAGACAAAAAAAAAACACAAAGCAACAAAAATCACGAAATAACGGTTTCACAGATTTTTGAGAGTAGTAAAAAGTCAAGAAACAATCAGTTAAAACAAAGTAAAACAAAATGGCAGTTTCTTGATTATTCTCTACCAGCAGCTGCTGTTCTAGCTTCTACCTCTTTTTTCTCATCCGTCTCGCTCTCGAATTCTTCCGGCACTTGCGGCGAGCGAACGTAATCCGGCTTCTTTTGTTTCCTCACAACTTTTTCATCGATGCATACTCCTATGATGTCACTACCAGGTACGTCGTACATGGGGTCAAGAAGTAACTCCTCCTAAAAGAGGAATAAACGTTTTCCTTCGTTGAGCATCAAGCAATCTGTAGTTGCAGTACAACGAATTCGACTTCTTAAAGTTGTGAAGATTCATTAAATTAAATGCTCAAGTTGCACAGAAACACTAAAATGATGCTTTCTTGTGCGAACATGCTTTTAATACGTTAAAATAATACTTTTTTCTTGAGTTCAGGCTTTGTATTTGAACCTTAATTCATGCCGCTGCGACACATTGCCAACGTAAAACGGGTAGAGTAGCGATAGCGCTGGCTCACATCGCAATCCCCTCGCCACTCATCAGTAACGTCTCACAGATTTTTAAGCATGTTGAGTATTACGGTAGCGCCAAAACAAAACTATGAATTGCTCTTCATACTCGACAAAGCTCTTTGATTATGCATTTCGAAGTTTCTATTTTAATTCATGGTAGCATAACTACCTCCAAAAAAAAACTAACCAAGCCAGCAAAACAGATGGTATCGTATACGCATCACTAGTTGAAATTACTTAAAACCGAATATAGTGCTAGAAGTCGGTTGTATTGATGAAATGATAACTGCTTGAGCTAATAAAGAGGTGCCCCGAACCTTTTTTCACAATTCCCCTCATTTGCGAAAATACGATTTAATCCGTTGGACTCCGTACCATTGGCAACTTTGCATTTCGCAATTTTGGGATATCACACAAGGCATGATTTTGCAAAATTTTCTCGCAGACTGGAGCAGTGATAGTAGCCAACCCAAATCTGAAAACTTGGCTACTGCTTAGGGTGTTTCATTTTTTCACCATTTTTAATTTGAAATACGTTCGGCGTCGCATCTGATAGAGTTTTGGATACTGATCGTATCTGTAAATTTTTTCGATTATGACGTCATTAAGAGGTTTCAGCGCGCGTTTGAAATTGCGTCATAAGGGTTTTTAGCGAAAATTGCGTATCCCGAAACGGCTTACTCTAGAAAGTTGTGAGTGGTGTCAAAATGCGCAGAAGGGTCGGTTTTCTATACCTTCACTAGAGACTTAAACTGCGTATCTGCAACCCAAAAAAAGTTATTTGAAAAAAAAGTATATTCAAGCTGTTTTAAAAGCCGAGAGTAATCTTTTGTTTATTTTGTTATTGAAATCTTGTTTGAACATAGGGTACGCATAAATTTGATAAGGAGAACACAAGATAACTTTAAAAGCATAAGTTATTTTCATGCGCTTGCAGATTAGGCGATGGGAATCGAACTCTCAACTTGCATGAGCTTGATTTCCGAGCAATACTTTTTGCTCATCTAACGCGTAAAACTTTTTCTGTCTAAATCTTTCTATAAATCTTTACCGACAACCTTATTCACAAAATTTTTCTTATTAATCACTGGCACTTTAAAGTTTACAATCTGCATTGCACAAGAAAGCGCGTAATCGCATATCAGAAACCTTCATTGGATCGGGATTATCACATAGTCTTTTGTTTACCAGTCCTTTCAATTTACCAATTCTACGTTCGTTTGCTCTGTTGTTATTTTCAACTGTCTTCCAAAATTGCGATGAAACCTGGTTCAATGAGATGCAAGGTGCTTCTTTGCTTTGGGTGGTAAAAAAATGCTATAGATTACTGCTTCTGTTCATATGACAGGTTTCGATGTTTACTTGTGGAGGCAGAGAGCCGGTCTTGACTGCTTCTATAGAATATGGTGGTACATTTGCATGTACACTCAAAGCAACGTTCTTAGGTGACAACCATTGCGATGCATGCTTCACGTAGTACTTCCAAAAAACATCTACCAGTTCAGGTTCAATTTCACGCCAAGCGAAAAGAAGGTCTCTTTGGAAAAGAGTAATGGAAGGTCCTTGAGCAGCTGATGGTTTCAAATGGATTTCAAAAAAAGAAGGAATATACACCGCCAAAATATAAGAGGCTATTTTAGTTAGTCTTGCTCTTTAATCAGGTGTGATTTGTCCAGCGCCAAATATAACTGCACGCAAATACACGTTGGCCGTAGTAATCCATCTTGCGTGGGAGATTTCTTCCTGCTTGTATTCCAGTAAATGCTTTAGATCGTCAGGAACATCCATTACTATGTAACAAGCCAATGCTAACAAACACATCTGATCACTTCTGAAGCTATTATCATCAATTCCTTTGCTCTTTTGCTCGGAGAACCATTGAACTTTGGCCTTAATGTGGAGTTGAGCCATTTTTGTGATCGGAATATTCAGCTCACTACGAGGAAGTGATGTCATTTATGCTTGGCTTTTGAATAGTCTTGATGTTGTTCAGCAGCGCACCATCTTGCATTGCCCCTGGTCCTTTTGTTTTACCTTCAATGGCGGTTTTTACATGGCTGAAATAAATTTCGTTCACGTGAAACATGCATTCTAGTGTGTGAATATCTCGCCCAACAACTTGCTTAAAATAGTCGGCAAGTCTCTCGTTGATCCCACTAATTTCACCCGAATTGAGAGATGTGGTGTCGGCCATAACAGAATAAATTTTTCCTAAGTAGGAGGTGCACGTTTCATCTACTATAGCTTTACAAATAACTTCAGCAGTGACCGATTTTTCACAAAAGGACTTTACATCTAAAACTTCTTCTCATTTGTTACCATCTGATCCGAGAAATTGACCCAAAAAAACGTACCTGTCTGTTTCATTGATTCGTTTTTCATCGTACGATAGTTGCAAAGCATTTGCTGCCCTTACATTGGCCTCACTATTAGCTAATGCTTTTAATCTACATTGGTTTCTTCTGCGATACACTGTTGCTGGTGATGCTGCAATTTTACCACCACTATTTTCCACTTACAGAAGCTGATCTGATTGTTGTCGAATGGAAGTTAAACGTCTATCCGCCAAGATACAACTAGTATCACTCACTGAAACAAGCTTTCTAGTATACCCTTTTCCGCCAATCACTTCCTTTGGTTCAAACTGCATATCATCTTCACCAGTGTCACTGGAATCATCTTCAATAGCGGTATAGTTTGTAACAAGTTTAAAGCTTCGCAATTTGCTGGGCACAACCAAAACTTTATCGTCTTCAACTGTCACGTTAATTTTGGTAGTCGTTGGTTGCTCTAAATTCTCTACATCGCCTCTTCGCTTCAGCTTATTTAAAGACACTTGCTTTTTTCTAGAATATACCATGTCTTTGTGAGTTGTTAGGATCATTCTCCTCTCCGTTCACTGATCTACCAAAAAAGACATCTCTTTCTTTGGAATTCGATCTTCCCACTGGCAGCCACATGAAACCTTGCCATTGAATATTTTTACATCTTCCGAAATATTACACTTACATTTGCAGATGTCAAAAAGTTTGTTCAACCAATCCTCCGAAATTCGCTTAGCCCAACTTTTACAAACTTTAGCTCTTTTCTTTGCTCCTTCAAACTTTGTTACCAAATCTTTTAGTTTTGTCTGAACTCGATTGTAGCTCAGAATGGATAAACTTGCAGCTTTCCATATGTTGTTAACATCGTTGATTACCTCATTTCGTAAGTCATTAAAATTAGGCATTTTGTTCAAAAACTCCGGTCTCGAGTCGCTGTAAAATCTACGTAAATAGTAGTAATGATTGACCACATCTATATTAAGGGGAAGCTTATTTTCTTCCAACTTTACCTTCTCAACCAACAACTTTTCTGCATCTGATCTTTTTAAAGCCATCTTTTCATTCCTTTGCCTTTGATGGTTCACCTTCCTTTCATCGCAATCTAACTGTTTAGAACTCTTATCTGCTCAGCTATGATATTAACATACTCTTCTAGAACATTCCAAAATTTTCTTATTAATGCATAATATTTTTCTTATTAAAGCATAAAAACATTATTGCGCAATAATGCACTTCATGATTTTGTAGTCAAAAAGCCAATAGCTGGTGTTATAATGTACTGACTGTGTATTTAAAATAGCGTTAATGTCTAAATATGGTTTTTTTTCAAATAACTTTTTTTGGGTTGCAGATACGCAGTTTAAGTCTCTAGTGAAGGTATAGAAAACCGACCCTTCTGCGCATTTTGACACCACTCACAACTTTCTAGCGTAAGCCGTTTTTGAGATACGCAATTTTCGCTAAAAACCCTTATGACGCAATTTCAAACGCGCGCTGAAACCTCTTAATGACGTCATAATCGAAAAAAATGTACAGATACGATCAGTATCCAAAACTCTATCAGATGCGACGCCGAACGTATTTCAAATCAAAAATGGTGAAACAATGAAACACCCTAGTATTGGTAGTGGTAGTGTTGTTGTGCTGGTACTGGTAGTGTACTGCTACTATGGTACCTGTACAACAACACTACCAGTACTAATCTACAGTATGATCGTTTTTGCTTTAAATTTTATATCATTCTTAAGCTAAAAAACATAACCAAAACTGGTCCAACTTGAATAGATCAATCGTGTAATGTTACTAACAAATTTGTTTGAATTAGAATCGCTGGCTAAAGCAGAATCCTAGGCTATTACCTTCCTTATTGAACATCGCGGTTCTGCAAAAAAATTTTGCAAAATCATGTTTTTCGTGATGTCACACAATTGCAAAATGCAGGTTTGTTAATGGTACGGAGTCAAACGGAATAAATTGTAGTTTCACGAATAAGGGAAATTGTGGAAAAAGCTTTGGGTCACCTCTTTATTACCGTACCTCAAGTAGTTCTTACTTCTTCAATCAAACCGATTTCAAGCAGTATCTCGTCAACAAAATCTGTGCAAGTGCCAGCTTCAGATTAAATCAACTAGCTTACCATTATCGAGCGAAGACCCCGGGCGCCTGTCTTCCTTTCTAAAGCAACATCAGCGATGGCTTTAAGTGCTCCGGGTGTGATGGCCAGATCAGCTTTGTCCATGTTGAAAAGGGCCTAAAGAAAATTATACCTTTATTTGGAGTTTTACGTTGGCCAGAATATAGCAAAGTCACATTTTAGTCTTCCTAGTCAAGCTGCAATCTGCCCACCAAAGGAGGAGTCTGCTACAATCGGTGGTGGCTTAAACCTCTAATCTCTATACCTCTACCTACTAAACTTAAGGAAAGCTTCAAATTTTTAGGCGTTACACCTTTTTTATTAGCACATATTCATAAGAACACTAGGTTCATTTTTGCTGAAAATTTAAGAACAAATTAAGAACAGTGCCAGCATCAGTATACGAAATAACTGAGGACAGGGGCCCGTGCAATGTAACTGTAAGTAATAGGGCACACCAAAATTCCACTTTTTTTCCAAACATTGACATCAGTATTGCAATCCGTGAGGATGTCCGAAAAAACGCTTCTGTGAAAAAATTAGGGAGTTTCGTTAAGTATTCGCGCTGCAACAGCACTTTTAAGTTTTAGGGGGTGTATTTTCTTGAAATTTGGGGGCGCCAATATCTAAAAAGTGCTATATTTTTACGTAAAAAAATCGTGTTTACACGTGATTATATTTACGTGCCAAGGTTGACTTATCGATCTAAGCATGATTTGCCGATACTGCTGCTTAACAAGCACCTTTTTGGGGTAATTTTTCTCATTTTAGAGCAATTTTTGAACAAAATTTCTGGTATTTTTCTAAGTTTTAGCCATTTTTTGAGCATGAATGTACTGAACATGTTAATACTACACTTTGTGAGAAAGGTGTTTTGGGGCAAACTTTGTTTTAAAGCCTGAACACCACGTCAAGGTGTTGCCCGTCGTTCAGGTTCCTCTGCTTTTCATCCTGGAGAGGGCCCTTTTCCTGCATACCATAAAGGGAACGATCACGGTTGGGAATGATAAGTTCAGTGTGCTTTGGCCAAAGTGGATTTACGAAAATCTGGGTAGAGCTTTCGTGTGTCTTCTACACAGTGTAGTAGCATCCTCCTTTGTTCCTCATCATCCGTCAAAACGTCCTTGAACTCCTCCATCAGTCTCGCTCCTCGTTCCGCCACATCATTCACAACTTCGAGGTCATTAATCCGCATTTAAAATTTCTTATACTCATCGAAATCGCACCATTTATCCCGTGAATACGTTAGAAAGCGAATGTCTTGCAAGGAGAGGTTCAGTCGCTGGAAAATGATCACCGATCGCTTGCCCACAAGGTCAGAGACACAAGTGTCTGAGGATAAGTTGGGAAATTGAGGCTTCTCTGAGATTAGAGGGGCAGTTGGATTTTGGACACAAGATACAAGTTTTTGATAGCTTTTATAAATGCTGAAAGCTAACTTTTCATGTTCGATGTCGGACCGTGACTATTAGGCGCGGGATGTTTAGGCGCTGCCGATTATGCGCCAGGACTTTTAGGCGCCACAGGTAAAAAAAATTTTATTAAAAAAATAATTTTTTGGTCAAAAAAAAAATTTTTTTTCAAAAAAAAAAAAAGAAGTCGGCTTCGAGAATTTAACATTGTTTTTATTATAAGTGTATTTACAACAAGGTGTAAAGATTAAGCGGAAAAATATCGATTTAAACATTGCTTTTACTACATTTACAACAAGATGTACAGACCATAAATAGGAATCTGCCGAGAGATGAATCTTTAACTCCTGAAAAAGTTTGTACTGTATTGTTTGGTAGAGGTAGACTCAAAATAACCATGAAACGTCACACGGCTTGCTGCATGAGCCAATATTACACAAACAACTCGTGTCCGTACGCCGCAAAATTTGAGACCGCTGGCTGGAGATCACATGCGTCTGGATTAGGTAAAAAAAAACTTTGCAAGTCAGTAGTGGAAAACATTTTTTGTTATTGAAAAAATGCAATAAGAAGTCAATTTTTTGTAAAACTTTTTCCGCTCTGCTTCCATCTATCTGCTTCTGAAGTCACTTTTATCAAAAGTTCTAACCCCACCCTCTGTTGACAAAAAATTCTTGTACAGCTTAAAGGTTGTACACAAATCACGCTCTCTCAGCAATCCTTTTCCAGCCAATCACTGCTCGGCTTTCTCCTATAGCCACTCCTTTTCCTGCGCTCTCTATTCTGACGATTCTTCTTGACAAACATCAGATAAAAAGCTTCGAAAATATTAACATTTTAATCAAAGTAAAACTTTTTTGCTGGAAAAAGGTTTTTTTTTCAAAAAAGCTTTTATTTGAAAACAGACTGTCATTTGGAAAAAAAAATTTTTTTGAGAAAAACGTTTTTTTATAGAAAAAAAAAGCTTTTTAGAAAAAAAACTTTTTTTTGGAAAAAAACTTGTTTTTTTGAAAAAAAATTTTTTTCTTGAAAAAAAACTTTTTTTGCAAAAAAAACAAACTTTTTTTTTGAAAAAAAATTTTGTTTTGACAAAAAAATTATTTAAAAAAAAAAAATTTTTACCTCTGGCGCCTAAAAGTCTCGGTGCCTAAAAGTCCAGGCGCATAAAAGTCCTGGTGCTTAATCGGCGGCGCCTAAACGTCCCGCGCCTAAACGTCTGCACTTGAAAGTCGTAGACCCCTACTGGAAGGACCAAATATTACTTTGAAGACATCTCCCACAATGACTTCCAGCATATGGTGACGGCATAATGTCCACAGTAACGGGTGGCCTATAAGAGCTTCCAATAGAATACATGCTACAGCGAATTTCCCGATGTTGGATGCAGTTGTGTCGAAACATATTGCAACACATCGCTTCTCAATGCTCCATTCTTCCAGCATATTTCTGACTGCCTTCGCTTGATTTAAACCAGTTCCGCTATCAAGATCTGTAATGCCCAATAACTTCACTAATTTCCCGTTTGCAGAACTATCCAAAACAGCTAAATGCTCCTTCTGAGTATAGGCTTTTCCGCATTTCAATAACTTTTCGTCCCAGTGAATTGTGAAGTAATGATCATCCAACCCAGCCAAAAAATTTTCCTTTACTGACTCGAACTTCAAGGAACGGAGCTTCTGAAGTCCTCTTAAAGTACTCATTTGGCTAAGCACAAAATCTTCTTCGCATCCTTCACTCTCTCTGATGATTGATGCGATGATGTCATTCAGAGCATTACTCGAAATCTTATGTCGGTCTGCAGTCATCACCACCTGCGATGTTGACGCAATATTCCGTGGCACGTGCAGCAGAATCCGGTCCGGATTCTTCCGTTGCTTAGGAGGCTCACAGAAATCTTCACCCGTTTGTTCCTCAACTGACCCATCGCTTTCTTTATCCCCCAAAACCAGTGTGAGCATCTCTTTCTCCTTTTTTGCCTGGTCCTGCCGTCTCTTGTGGTTTTCTTCGCGTATCTTCTTTCGCTCCAAACGAGCCAATAATTTGGTGTCCCTGTTACCAAACGTCGACTTTCGTTCCATTCTTTGATCCTGCACAAATTTCCAATCGTCTTCACGCAGTCTAAACTCAATACCCGGCTAAGCAATATCAAAAATAGATTCTAACTTTTCCTTGAAATTTTTGGAAGCCTTAGCATGTTCTTCAGAACTCCTTTTTTCCCAAGCTTGCGTTGTCCTGTATTCTTCCCAAAGCGTATTGATTTTGGTCTTGATAGAATTTACATTTAGGTAGCAAGTGTATCCAGGAGTAGAACCCTCTGCAACTTTTTGCCACAAGAGAACAACTTCGTCGCAAGTCCGATTGATTGATTTCTGTTTGCTTAATTTGTCACATTTAAAATGATACAAAAATCTCAGCATCACCTCCAAATTCGTGGGTAGCTTCAAAGAGGAGAGCCTATCTATTGGCTTGCCAATAAGAGGAAATGCTACATCTGCAGATCTTGTTGAGACCATCTTTTTGTTCCCCAGCTTAAACAAACTTAATACTGATGCTTTACAACTGCACTGATGCGTTAATGAAAATGCTTTGCAACACTACACGTGGTATATGGCAACGTCATAATTCAATATTGTGATCCAATAACCTTAATTGTTTTTTAGATTAATTAAGATAAAGGAAGTGTAGAATTATTTTTTCGTCACACAGCTAGATATCTGGTCTCACTGTCAATGTATTGAGGTCAAATCTATTTACATTTAGTCCAAACTATTAACTGAACATCATAACTTATTCTCACTATTCACCTCAAAGTTGTGAATGATGTGGCGGAACGAGGAGCGAGACTGATGGAGGAGTTCAAGGACGTTTTGACGGATGATGAGGAACAAAGGAGTATGCTACTACACTGTGTAGAAGACACACGAAAGCTCTACCCAGATTTTCGTAAATCCACTATGGCCAAAGCACACTGAACTTATCATTCCCAACCGTGATCGTTCCCTTTATGGTATGCAGGAAAAGGGCCCTCTCCAGGATGAAAAGCAGAGGAACCTGAACGACGGGCAACACCTTGACGTGGTGTTCAGGCTTTAAAACAAAGTTTGCCCCAAAACACCTTTCTCACAAAGTGTAGTATTAACATGTTCAGTACATTCATGCTCAAAAAATGGCTAAAACTTAGAAAAATACCAGAAATTTTGTTCAAAAATTGCTCTAAAATGAGAAAAATTACCCCAAAAAGGTGCTTGTTAAGCAGCAGTATCGGCAAATCATGCTTAGATCGATAAGTCAACCTTGGCACGTAAATATAATCACGTGTAAACACGATTTTTTTACGTAAAAATATAGCACTTTTTAGATATTGGCGCCCCCAAATTTCAAGAAAATACACCCCCTAAAACTTAAAAGTGCTGTTGCAGCGCGAATACTTAACGAAACTCCCTAATTTTTTCACAGAAGCGTTTTTTCGGACATCCTCACGGATTGCAATACTGATGTCAATGTTTGGAAAAAAAAGTGGAATTTTGGTGTGTCCTAGTAAGTAATCAGCATAGTTTTTCTGGCCTTTTCCATTTCGCCATTGTTAATTCGTCAAGCAGTAACCATGATCTACAACACAACTTTTAACCCAGCAAGAATTAGTTTCTGCCATTTTATTCATTAATAAAATTAAGAACAAATGAAGCTGATTATTCGTAAAAATTTAAGAATAGTAAGCCTCCACCAAAAATTTACTAGTTCTTGAAAATAAGAGTAGTTTGATCCGTCTGAGAATCGAACCTATACATATCTTTCACCAACGGATCCACTACTGTTCAGTCAATACAAAAACAAACTTGCTAGTAGTAGTAAGACAATTTAACTTAAGGGAAGTTAATTGGGGATTTTTCTGGTTTGACTGCCAGCTGCTGGCCGAACACATGACGTCAGAGATTCAACATCGCTTTATTGTCATTCAAAGCCACCAGAAAATCATTGTTAAAAACGAACAAGATATTGCGCCACTAGACTTTTTAATTAGCTTTAAAAACACATATACCTATAATTTTAATACATACACCTATACATTTTAATTAGATTTAAAAATCTATTTGAACACAGTGAGGGTGTGTGTACTGTTTTTGATGAAAATACCAAAAGTATTTGCCAAGCAGACAGTGTAAGACATCATTATGACTGGGAAGTGAAAAAATTCACAAAGCGACGCTTACTTGAAACTGAGGAACCACTGCATTTTTTGGTTCCGTTAAAATTTCAATCAAATGCTCTGTAGTTAAGCTATGAAGGGAAACAGTGATGGGTAAACGACCGACAAATTCTGGAATCATTCCAAATTCGACAAGATCTCTGCCAAAAAAAAGGGGAACGATGTTAAAATTAACTATTGCAATATTTCTTAATACTTAAATACACAGCAAATAATGTGAAAACATCAGCGATTGATTACACAAGTAAAGTTTTACGATCTAAACAGAACTAATAGCCTTCCGGTTTTATAACCAAACCGATTTCGGCCGAGACGGAAAAAGTTCGAATTGTCAATAATAGGATAAATTGAATTTGGTCACAACTCACAACAATTTGATGAAATGGAATAACACCACCTAAAATCATGGAAAAGTACTCACTGCATTGTGCATATACTCCTACAATTCTTTTTTCTAGGCCACTAAAGCTACTCTTTTCCTAGCGAAATCGAAATCCACAAAAGCAATGAAAAGATAGCCCATAACATCTAACAAGCTATCTCACCTAGCTTCTGTGTGTAGAAGCAATTCGTCTCTCTCCTTGTTTTCCTCAACTGCGGAACGGAGTTCATTCAGACCAAATCCCATCGTATGTTGCTCTTGCTTTTCAGCTTTTGATTTTGTCGAGTTTAGTTGACTAAAACCTAAACCCTGCAAATACATGACTTTGACAATTTTTATAAATTTTAACAAAACAGAAAAAAATTATTAGATACGAAGAAGACATACTGAAGTATAGGAAGCAGACTTTCTTCAATATCCTAGTGCGAGTTTTCAAATTCGTTGATAATTTGGTTTCATTTTTAATACACTGGTGCCTAATTAGATTATTTTTTCAGTAGTTTACAATCCTGCATTGGTTTTAGAGCCTCTTAGTCAAGTTACGTTAAGTAAAAACAATAAGTAACAAATGAACATTTCAGTCCGCAATCCCGGAGCTTCGTGTCAAACGTAACATGTCATACAGCATTTTGGAAAATATTTCGTTTCGGTTGAGAATCCATTCTTGTAAAATTTGCAAAACATTACTCAGCTAAGACCGACTGTGAAACATGAAAAAAGCAGTTGCAGAACACCGACACTGGAAAAACAACCGCCACTTACCCTATCATTAAAGCGACGAGATATAAACTTTTCCAAACCATTGAATGCCCCGGAAGCGATAAACAAGATGTTAGTAGTATCGACAGCTACCGACTCGCCACGTAACTTCCGGGAATTTCGTTCTGGAACGTTAATGGTTGTTCCTTCCAACATTTTCAGTAAGCCCTAAAACAGATTTGAATTAAAGCTAATCAAAAAATCATAACCAAATTTTGTTAAAGTGGTGAAACTTTTCTTGAAAAGTTACAAAACAGGAAAATTTTAAGTGCAAAATTCAACCGCTTTTGGCACATCTAAGAAATGATCTTAGTCAGGTAACTGCTATAACATCTTTAAGTAATATTGCAATTCAAAATGAAATGTTACACAACAGCTGAAAAATTTACTGCATAAAGATTTTCCCTCGAGCGATATTTTTGAAAACAGATCGGCAAACATGATTGCAGTTAATTATAACCCATAACTGAAAGACAACGATTAACTCGAATGGCAAAAACAATACAATGTTACAAACTCTTAGTAGACCTACTTAAAAACATAGATTAAACCATTTAAACGCCCGTATCCATCAAAGCGCCTGCGATGTGTATATGTCGTCACAGTCCTCAAAATTGGATTTGACTGTACAGATCACGATGGGTTAGTAAAGAGCACGCAAACTTTGGCAATGTCCTCATTAAATCAGTTTGCGACAAAACAACTCAAACGTGTTATAAGCGTTAGTTAATCGTGGATTCGTGGGGACTTAAAATTTCGCATATTTTTGAGTTCTCCCTACCTGGTAAGTTAAAACAGCTTTTTTAAAGTTAAAACGTTGCAGTGGAGTATCAAAAGAGGACAGCGGGTGTGATTGGCCACATAACAGAAGGTTGTGCATCTCAACATTTACGAGCGTGGTTTTCAAGGCGATGGATGAGATCTTTGAATTTCACCGATAGCAAACAGCGGAGACTTTTTTTAGTCTTCGCCGAGAAAAAGGCTCAGAAAGGGCTGACACTTTTCTGCTCCTCACATTTTAACATCAATTTCGCTCCCTCCAAAGCAAATTTCTCCTTGTGCCGCTTGAAACGTCTAATTACGTATGTTTGCAAAAATCTGACTTCAGGTAAGGAAAACGCACACTTCAAATTCTTTAGCCAACAATCCAGTTTCAGGTTATTCATCAGCTGCTATGCAGTTATTCACCAGCTATTTTACAGCACGTTCTATACACATAATATACCTGCTGTACGCCTTCGCCTCCTACGTCACGTAGCTGGTGAATTCCCGGTACGCTGCTGATTTTGTCAACTTCGTCCAAAAATACGATTCCTACAAGACAAGACATGAAATCATCGTTAAAAACATCACACTAGCCTACTTAACAGTACTATGCAAATTTATTGTTTTTGTCAGATTAAAAAGTTAGAAAAGTGTCCACTAAGTAGATCAGGTACTAACTAGTTAAAAACAACTTAAACTTGAGGAAAACAACTTATATACCTCATTAAGTTTGCAAAATATAAAGAAGTTTGATTACTAGATTCAACAATCTTTTTAAGTTTATAACAGCATAAAAATAACTTGATTGAAATTTTCATGAGCAACAGAAACCAATTATTTCATTATAACTCTTCACTTGAATACAAGTTACTAGTGAGCTTCCTTGTAAACAAGTCAAAATTGACAAATTATACTGAAATGAAAAAAAGGAAGGAAAAATTTACTACCAATACCATCAAACAGCAGTTCACAATAAAATAGAGCCAGATAGATTTACGGATCAAGAATGAGACAAAATCTGTATCGTACAACACTTCGGTAAGTTTGCCACTAAGAAATATTACAAGAACAATAACACTCCTCCGGTAAACAAAGGCGTCGGCAGAAAAATTTTAAGGGGGGTGGGGCAATAAGAATAGAGCCAATATTAACCACTAAAAATTAAAATTTTTTTGAATTTTGGTAGGTTTGAGAGTATGTGAAAATCTAGATGGGGCATGGCCCCCCTGCCCCCCCTTGCCGACGTCGGTAAATACCGCAAGTAGTAAGATACGGGAAATGCAGTATCTTTGCGTCTGTTTAGAACTGGCAAAAACATGGTGCAAATGTCATTTGTTCTGCCAAACAGTTTTAGAAAAACGCTCAGAAAAAATATCTAATTGCCTTTCTACGCTTATTTATGTTAATAGTAAGGTAAGTCTTAAGAACGAAGATGGGAACTATCCTCAACCACAATACCTCTTACCCTGTTGCGCTTTGTCGACGTTTCCATTCGCTTCTTGCAATAGCTTGGCAATAACAGATTCGATATCCTCGCCAACATAACCAGCCTGAGTCAAAGTGGTGCAATCGCAAATCGCAAACGGTACGTCAAGGCATCTGGCCAACGTTTGAGCCAATAACGTTTTGCCTAAAATAACATACGAATGAGAGAGAGCGATTGAAATTGTGTAAGATATACTTAATGGTGTAAGAACATGAAGATACTTAATGGTGTAAAGAACAAAGTCTAACTTGGGGTTTAAAATTTTTGAGTACACGTCTTTTTTAGCGAAAACGGTAACGCGGTGTTGAGTGAAAAAACTAAAAGTGTTTCGAAGTTTATTGCCACAAAAATTTTGCCTTGCTGAAAATTAAGAGCAGAATTTTTGTTGGTAGAAAAGCATAACACGATTGAGAATCGGACCCGTAACCAAAAATTGTCAAATAAACGTACAATACGGTTCTGAACTCTAGAAGAAAATGTATAAATCAAGCACGTTTAAATGTAGTATATAATTTTAAAGGAAAAAACGTTAAGATTAATTCGCACAACCTTTGTTTTTGTTTAGAAGAACAGAAATTTCTTTTTTCTAAACAGAAAACAGAGTTTAGCTTAGAAATCGGATTGCAAAAACCTTAGGCACAACTTAGCTGTAAACACCTAGCAATTATTTTCTTACCTGATCCAGTAGGTCCAAGCATAAGAATGTTGCTTTTTTCCAAAGTAATAACATCTTCGTCTTCGCTGCTAGTCAGAGAAGCTTTCTTTCTAGTTTCCTTTTCGAGAATAATCGGGGAGCCACCGATTGTTGTCACTTGTGGTCTTGTACCATGTATGGCATGCGACAATCCAGCAATGTGCATGACATCTGTATACCCAATAATGCTTAGAGAAATACTCAATCTTTAGCTTTTAATAATAACTTAAACAAGATGTTTTTGATGTTTGCGGGCCAGAGTTTTGGATGGTTAATCATTTGCGTGCTTTCTGGCCTAGAAGCTATTAGCGCGGAAATCTGAGAAAGTGCCACCAAAACTGCGACTACTTAAAACAAGCAAAGCGAATAGGTTGTCCTAGAACCGGATTCGAATCTGCAGCCTATGGATTACAGGTGCAGTGCTCTACATTTGGTAAAACTTTAGCTTTTTTCCGTTTCAATACAAAACGACAAGAATTTAGTAATATTAAAAAGCAACAAGAAAAAATTTAAAAACTGTCAATTCTCGGTATTGAAAAGCGCAGTATTAAATTTGCTTTTCGCACAACTTTATGCCTCCAGCGCAGAGAAAATTAGACAACATATTTTAGTATGTCATAAGTTAGCTTTAAAGACTTTGGCTTTATTTTGAATTTGCATTATTTCCGCATTTTAGCGTTTACACGGCAAAAAAGGGAACCAGAGTTTAATCATTTTCTTTCAATGTTAACGTTCTAACGTGCTACTGGCGATGGTTGGGTTCATTCATTTCGTTTCTAATTTTTAAATTCAAATTCTTTGAAAAACCTAAATTCAAATTTATTGATCTTGAAAAAACTAAATTCAAATTTATTGGCTTTGCAAAAGTCGAATTCAAATTGAAATCCATTGACTTTGCAAAAGTCGAATTCAAATTCATCAATAACTCGTGAGCGGATTCAAATTCAAATCAACACCTGCGACATGAAGACTAAAAAAACTATATATTAACCATGATAATTACTGATAACAAATTCTGGTGCAATAATAATAATTATTGTGCACTAATAATGATATTGATTCTTAAATGCAGGGTTGGATCCACGGATGTGAAAGCGGAAGCGGTGGAGGCGGCAAATTTTCGTGTAAGTGGAAACTGAAAGCGGTAAAAAGGTACCGCTTCCAGTTTAGCTTTTCACATCGAACGTCAAAACTTGAATGTGGTGCGATTTAAAAAAATATCCGACAAAAAGTGAATGCTTGATGATCATCATTTGCAAAGAAACATTTTTAAAAGCTTACGGCTTACTTAGATCGGGGGCTGCCCCAACCCGCGTCAACTCAAAGATGAACCATGTAGATAAACAACTCATTTTTTAAATTATAAGTGTTCAAAAATTTTCTAGTTCTAAAATTTAAAGATTTTCTCAAAAATACTTTTAAATTGGGCTTTGCCAATTTTTTGGGGCCACACTCGTATAAAACAACATTCACCAACACAAACAAAGTTTCCTGTTCCAGCATTTTAATTTCTTTTGCTGCGGTAATAGATTCTTGAACAGCAATCATGAGAAGAGCATCATAACGTCTCTCAAACCAAGTTTAATACTGCCTGACTTTTAAACATGATGTCATGATGCTTGTCTTAATAACATTATTATTAAGTATGTTTTGCGACAAGCATTATTCTAATGTGGTACTGTGTACAACCGCATAATTCCTGCAATGTTTTTTTTTTGCTGTACGCGTTGCTGGCAAAATTTTGGAGCCAACCTCATGCACAGACAAGTTATTCAAAAAAACAACCAAATTCCGTAAATGTGGAAACTTCGACCCAGGGCTACCTAATTGTGACCAAGTAAAGATTTGCACTTAACAGCGCAGAGGCAGTTGAAAAAAATTGGCAATCCCGAGCGCTTGGAAATTCGCTACCAGACCTCAAATAATCGCTCATTATTCTAAACTTCTGGGTGAACGTTCAGAGTAATTCGTATCAGCTGAAAAATAACGACCTTGTGATTAATTGAACTTTTCACACTTCAGAGGCGCTCCAAATCCGAATTCCTGGTTACAACCATACGCATATCTGTGCGATGACAAACCACTGAATACAATTATATAATATGGTTGTATATGATATTTTTAAAATGATGACAACAACGCAGTTTTATTTCGACTTAGCTGGAAAAAAATTTGGCCAAACCTTCTAAGATCAAAAAATTTTAAGCAAAAATTATGTCATCAAGTGATGGAAGCGAAAGCAGTGGTGCGTAAGCGATCCAAAAATTGGCGCTTCCATATCCCTGGTTGGATTTAAATTTATTTTTATTTTAAATTTATTGACTTTGAAGAAACTAAATTCAAATTCATTGACTTTGCCAAAGTCAAATTTAAACTCAAATTCATCAATAAATCGTGAGCGGATTCAAATTCAAAATTCAAATTCAATCCGACCCTACCCCCTGGTAAATCTGTTTGCAAGTTTCTTTGTTAATTGAAGCGTTCGTAAGCTCCCAAAAATAATCAAAGAAATTGCGTTTCTAGCCCGTTACGCTTCACTGCATTTCAGTGTAAATAAGCCAGAAGTAAATTTGTCAAGTAGGTGTTGTGACGAGCGCAGAACAAAGTGATATATCTGAACTCAAATGACACTGTCATTGTTTATCATTGCACTCTTGGCAAATAGTATGAACTTTTCCTTTCTATCTTGAACCGCTTAGCAATGGAGACAAATAGTTGAGATCTTATCAGATTAACGTTCAACTACAGGATAGTGGCCATCCAAACAAACAAACAGAAGGAAAGTATACGACTAGAATACTTCCCAAAGTGCTTTTAATAAAGCGTAAAATAATTTGATATAGAATTCAAATCGTACAATCACGTGATTCACACTTCGGAGATATATATTCTAACTATTTTATACTTTCAAACTTTTGATAAAAAATTTGCAAAATACTTTTTTTAATTATTTCAAAATTATCAATAACGTGTAGCTAGGATGGTACAAAAAAACTTTTTTCGAATGTTTTTCTCCAAGGGGCCTAAAAGGTGTGTTTTGGAGCAAAAATAACCCATCTACCGTATATATATCTTTTTTACGTTAATTAACATTTAGGGTTCGCGCACTTTTTAACATTCAACTGAATGTCAACAATCAACTAAAATTTTGAACAAAAACATCTTGTTTAATTTAGCTTCAAAATTTGATCATTCAACTTTTATGGGAAATTATACGTTTTGCATCTCTTGGTTTTTATTTAAAGTTTTTATCTCAAGTGGATAATGAAATATGGCAATTTTGTGATTTAGTGGGACATGCTTAGAAAGTGGGGGGGTGCGCGACCCCTAAATGTTAATTAAAGTCAAAAAAAATTCGTGAGTTATTTTTGCGCCAAAACACACGTTTAAGCCTCTCTGAGAAAAACATATCGGAAGTGTTTTTTTTTTTGAACCACTCTAAATAGCTGCTTAGGCTACCACCAAACAAGTTCTTTTATAAGCTACACTGCGCTAAGCAGATTATTCCAATAGACTTCTTATCTTTGCCTTCCTTCGTGTATGATGAAAATGTGCCCATCTCGGCAAGTGAGCTCTTGCTATCGAGCCAGTAAACGTATCACTCACCCAGCTGGCAATACCCTAACCAGCTAACCGGTCTAGATTTTTAGGCGTACATTTAGGCTAGAATTGTATATGCGCGGCCGATTTGGCTCCTGGACTTTTATGCTACGAGACTTTTAGGTGCCAAAGGTAAAAAACACTTTTTTCAAAAGAAAAATTTTTCTTGTTTTAGTTTTGCAAAAACATATTTTTCTTTGAAATAAAAGCTTTTTTTCAAAAAAAAAAAAACGCTTTTCAAACAAAAAGTTTTACTTTGATTAAAATGTTAATATTTTCGAAGCTTTTTATCTGACTTTTTCATTTTCGAAGCTTTTCATCGTTAGAATAGAGAGCGCAGGAAAAGGAGCGGCTATAGGAAAGAACCGAGCAGTGATTGGCTGGAAAAGGATCAATGAGAGAGCGTCATTAGTGTAAAACCTTTAAGTTGAGAACGAATTCTTTTTGTCGGCAGAGAGCGGGGTTAGAAGTTTTGACAAAAGTGACACTATTGAAAAAAATACAATAAAAAAGCAATTTTTTGGAAAACTTTTTTCGCTCTCCTTCCATCTTTCTGCTTTTGAAGTCATTTTTATCGAAACTTCTAAGTTCTAACCCCGCCCTCTGCCGACATTAAGCATTCCTTCTCTACTTAAAGATTGTACACAAATGACGCTCCCTCATCGATTCTTTTTCAGCCAATCACTACTCGGCTTTTTCCTATAGCCACCGCTTTTCCTACGTTCTCTATTCTGACGATTCCTCTTGATAAGTGTCAGATGAAAAGCTTCAAAAATATTAACATTTAAATCAAAGTAAAACTTTTTTGTATAATTTTTTTTTTGGATCAAAGCTTCATTTGAAAGAAAATACACGTTTTTGAAAAAAGTATTGAAAAAATTGCATATTTTTTTGAAAAAAAAAACTGTTATTTGAAACAATTTTTTTTCAATTTTTTGGAAAAATTTTGTTTTACCTTTGGCGCCTCATAGTCTACGCGCATTAAAGTCCAGGCACATGCATAGAAGTCCCGGTGCATAATCGGCGGCACCTAAACATTCCGTGCTTAAACGTCTGTGCCTAAAAGTCACGGTCCACAAGCTGAACGTTAAGGATGATTTTGATCAACAGCAATGGTAAAGAAGAGGGACTTCGTAATAATAATCACGAAGAACTATACACTAGTTTAGTACTTAATACTCATTCTAAAATGGCAGCAATAGCAGAACAAAACCAGCTTCAAGGCCCGGTCTACACTGTGCGTAAAACTGCAAGTGTACAAGTGCATTTTCAGCTTATTTCAAACAGAAATTGGGTACGCTCGGCATATTGCCTTACCAGCAAACAAGCTGCCAGTTGGTTAAACTAAGGATAAGCTCATACGCTCACGATTTTACGCCCAGGGCAGAGAGAGCCTTAAAGGTGGACTAAAGGCAAAATCAATGGGGGTATCTAAAGTTAGGCGAATCGCATAAGACTAGATTAGCGTTGACTCCATTCTTTTTGACCCATCCGTTGCAGAGATATTCTACTTCAAACACGACGTCGGTGACTCTACTGTAATGTTTCAAATTTTAATGATTTTTATTGGCAACCCTGTCGTTAATAAGCATTAGCGTCTTAGCGACGCCATCCCAGTCCTAACCTGAAGCAATGATTAGGCTACTGCACTGACTCGTTTCGCTGCGCACTAATCAGTTTGATCTTATCAGCACAACAGAGCCGAGCTAGAAAAAAGAGTAGACTGTTCGGCAGCCAAGCGATTTCGGTAAAAATCAAGCTGGCAGATACATTTCAGTATAAATCCTAGCCTAGTCTAGTAATAAGGTTTTTAGTAATAGGCTACACAGTACAAACTCTTACCTGATGATAAGACTGCCAATACTTGAGTAGGTCTATTGTATTTGCTGACTGAATTTTGTGACCGCAAAATGAACTTTTCCATCCACGCTGAAAACAATGGCCTACTAGCCTACTCTAATAACTCTACTAACCTTACTTTCGCTTGTTCTTAGACGTTTGTAACCTAGGCTATTGTACAGTCTACTCTTTTTTCTAGCTCTGATCTATTCTGCTGACGAGATCAAACTGATTAGTGCGCAGCCAAACAACTCAATGCAGTAGCCTAATCGTTGCTTTAGAATAGAACATGGAAGGCGTTGCTAAGACGCTAATGCTTATCAACGACAGGGTTGCCACTTGCCACTAAAAATTATTAAAATTTGAAACATTACAGTAGAGTCACCGACGTCGTGTTTGAAGTAGAATATCTCTGCAATGGATGGGTTAGAAAGAATGGAGTCAACGCTAATCTAGTCTTATGCGATTCGCCTAACTTTAGATACCCCCATTGATTTTGCCTTTAGTCCACGTTTAAAGCTACAGACAGCATTTTACGAAGATTAAACTCTAGAGTATATCGGTACCGATTCTTTGTACCGTCATGTGTATGAACCAGACATTGTGCATTTTGTATAACATTAACACAGACAAGGGATCACGTCTATTCGGTGCGACCATTACGGCGCCACCGATTTTGTTGCAGGACGTTTTCTGCATAGATCGTTTCGGAACCAATTTGGTGCTCTTTGACAGTTCAGTTATTTAGGGCTAAGGCTAGCCAATAAGTACCGAATTTGGCGACGAAAAGGTCTGCGCCGAAATGGTCGCGCTGAAAAGTCGTGAACCCCACAGACCACGTATTCTGACTAATACCAATGACAAACCATCCTACCTCGAGAAGAATACAGCTGCTGTGATCTTTCAATTTCAGACTGATGAACTTGTTGTCTTTGAGGCATATTCTTGTAGATTCGCTTGTAGTGATTATAAACAGCTACAGATAAAACTTTCTTTGCGTAACTTTGGCCCACAACATATTTGTCCAAATAAAATCGGATCTAAAAAAATATACAGTATCAACAGGAGGCATAAATTGCACTTTGCAATCTAAATCTAAAATTTGTGATTACCGGAATAAATGACCGAGTATTGTAACCCTACTAACATCCTTCAACACTGGAGACAAAATCGTAAGTAAACAAGCGTATGATTATTTTATTTTGAACAGAAACTTGGTACCTCTGGCAAACTGCCTTACAAGCTGCCAATAAGGATATGCTTGCATGACCAATGCGATTTTACACTCAGTTTAGGTTAAACTTACGGCAATAAATTAACAACCAACAGAGGATACAAAAACATTGTTTATTCATCGTTACATGGAAGTTTCTCTCATATACTCACCTTTAGAACTAATTTCTTAGCTTTTTGGACTTAGCAGTGTACTTATAAACAATTTCTTACTTTCTCAAGCTACTAATTGCCGAATTTGAAAGTACTAATGCATGGTGAGTAGCGAAAGTGATTGCAGGTGGAAGTATCAGTAAATGGAACTTGCTATTGCCATTCTGTTCCTAACTGATTGCAAGTTCATAACTTAAAAAAAAATTACGAAGTTACTTAAAACTAGCAATAAGCTGAAAAATATTGGATGGGGGACGCATACACAGCCCTAATCGGACACATATGAAATAAACACTTTTCAGGGAGCAAAAACATGCTCCGTCGCTCATAAACTGTAAAAAAAAGATCTCCATTCTCGAATTGACCCTTTTATTAGTATAAACACTCGGTGCAGAACAGAAAAAGGTATTTACTGAAGAAAAAAAGGTATTTTTGTATGACTAAGCCAGGACTCTTTCTTTCTGTAAGGGATGCTGAATTTCGATAAGGGGATGGTAATTTTTGACAGGAGGACGCATCCCCCGCACCTTCTTATCAATTTAAGTACTGCTTACAACCATCAAAAATTAAACAAAACAGACAGCCAGAGTTAAATAAATTAACCTTTTTTGGAGGAGGAGGAGGTTGTTGATCCCACATTGTCTCAGTTGGCTGCTCTGCTTTCACTTCTCGTTCTGCAGGCATTGCATATAAATTTCCACACTGCTTGCATTGTAAAAATGAGGATGGACCTAATATGAATTGATAAGTTTTCATATTATACAACTAAATACGCAAATAATGATTAGGATGTTTTGGGCAACAAAGAGAAATACTAAATAAAATTTGCATTTGCAATCAGCATACATGTTAACATGAAGACATAAACATACTTGTTTAGATTTTAATAACAAAATAAAAAGTACCAGTGACTTTGACAACATTGGTGTACAACTGCGCATTGTTAAAGATTGTTAATTATGATGATTGAATTTTGAGATTGCTTTTCTAATTCAAAAATCAGTAGCACTGGTTGTTCATAATCACATAACTTGACGTGGTAAAATTATATCTGGAGTTGTAAACCTACGTTAAACAAAATAGTTGGGACATTTGAATATTAATTTGTAATTATGACAAACTTTTAAAATGTTACAGTGGTGTCAGTCGGATTTGTCAAAAAAATAATTGATAGTATATAAGTAATAAATGTCAAAAGCTACTTACATTCTGTGTCCAATTTTGAACAGGGTAATCCACAAGACAGGCAATTAATAAAGGAATTATTGTCCGAACCAGACTGTTTTTTGGTTCCTCCTTGTTTTTTACCATCTGATCCACCTTTACTAGAGCTACTGGAATTTCCTTCTGATGAACTGCTATCACTACTTGAAGCAAAAATGGAAAGTCCGAGATACTTTGAAAAGTTTTTATCAGCTTCAGCAGCCAAATTTGGCAGTTTTAATTTTGCACCATGCATGTTATCAAAAGCACTTTGTTCAAGACTTGATTTGCTATGTTTCATGAGCAGTTTTAAGCTAGTATCATCAGAGCTCACAGAGTTCGACTTTAAGCACTTTTCAGGACTTTTACTAAACTGTTCTTGTAAATTGCCTACATCTTGCATATTGGATGCACAACATGCATAGGAATATGAAAATGGGCCATTGTTTGTCAAGACATGATTTGTAGGCTGCCGAAAGGAGGATTTATATCTTGAATTGCTTATCAATAAATTTGGTGATATATCTTGAAAGCCAGTCAAAGAATAATCTGAAGAAGCAACAGACAATCCAGATATACCTGCAAAAAACATATTTTAATGATTTAATTTCTAATAAGTAAATCAACTAACAATTATAGCATAAACCTTTGCTGGTCATAACTCAAATATGAGAATCCTAGTCAATAATTAAAGTTAATTTAAAGCTGAAAGATTCCACTTCAAATATACAATTTTTTAAAACACGAAAACCAAATGAAATTTTCAGGTGAATTAGTTATGCTCTATAAGTAGCTTATACTACTATACTAGTATATATTGTACTTAATAACCAATGCAAGCTATTCTAATTTGTTTCAAAAGCTTCTACTCAATTGTACCTTATGCATACCAATGCCATGTTGCTTTTGAAAATGACTTCAATATTGGTGGCTGTAACAAAATAAAGAAGCTAATAATACATGTACGATTTTATGTCAAAGCAGGCTAGTATTAAAATTAGGCCTTATTATAATCTGTTAATAATTTAAATTTGATCTACGTAAAATACATACATATTCTAGGACGAGCAGCTGCAGACAGAAATGCCATCTTCACAGCCTGCGATTGAAAAGATGAACATCGAGCTGAAGCAGCCATTTTTTTTCACATAAAAAACTTTTAATCCATTAAACTAAGTACATATAACTGATCAACAGTGTATATTTAAGATACAAAAAACATTAACCTAATCAATCTGATTAGCAAATAAGACATTATTATTACCAAATGATTACGTTAAAAAGTAGGACCAAATAATTTCAGTTCATTTTTTTTTTGCAATATATGATAATAATAAACTGTAATTATAAGCTACACTACACAACAACATATGACATGGTACTGTAATTTCAAGCAATAAAAAAGCTAATTTTGTTCCACAAACCGTAGCCAACTAAAAAGTATTCTATCATCATTCATACAGTATATCAGATATAGCTGCACTGAGCAGAAACTTTATTTTGCAGAAACAATCGTTATATGCATGAACAAATTGTAACTGAAACTCACCAAGTTGCCTTGGCCAAAAGACAACAAAGGGACCTTTTGGTCTTTGAGTCAGGTTGCCACCTGTCCACCTGTCTACCACACACAGTGATTGCTGAAAGTCAAGCAGGGAAGCTGTAAATACCAATTTTTATAGTGTTTGGTTTGACCCGACCAGGGAATCAAACCAGAGTTTACCGCCTCAGTAGCAGACACTCTATCCATTCGACCACTGATTGGCTAATTTCAGCAGAAAGGACACCTCCCAACAAAATGATGAGTCCACAATAATATATACTTGCTAACACGATGTCATTTTTCTGAAAAATTGCAAGAATAACAAAACATACTATAACAAAGTTTTGAAAAATGCAAGATTTCCCACATAGTAATCCTAATAGATTTGCTAAACATCTAGTTAATCTCCCATTCTAGGTTGCTGTTTTCTTGGTCATTTACCAACCAATGACTCAAGTTTTTATCGAATGATCAAAGAAATTGGCCGGTTAGGTCACACTAAACAATAAATAATTAACGGGACACTGTGAAGTCTATTCCAGATTTATGTGTTACCTTAAACCTAGGCTATATACCTTAAACCTAGGCTATATTTTCTGCATACAAGCACTAAAGTTCTCCAAAAATGACCAAAAACTAAAGCTTTTGAAATGACTCTCAAAAAGTTTTACAAATTTGGACTGATGCCCAAAAAATAAACCAAGTAAAAATAAACCACAGTTTCTATTTCAAATTTCGTCCTGTATGTTACTACCAGTGTTCCCCCTAACTTTTGACCTCCTGTGTACATGCCAGAAATGATGAGAAAGTCCTGAAGTTACT
The DNA here is from genome assembly GCA_963965965.1 of Trididemnum nubilum. Lineage (NCBI taxonomy): Eukaryota > Metazoa > Chordata > Ascidiacea > Aplousobranchia > Didemnidae > Trididemnum > Trididemnum nubilum. The sequence continues at coordinate 10,430,834 of OZ014477.1, read as the reverse complement.
GTGAAAATGCAGCAGCTATTCAGGCGATCTCCATCTGAGAATTAAGGCGATCTCAAAAAAAAAGGTCATAATGCCGGAAGATACATCTTTGTTTCGACTTTTGTGACATTCTCAAAAAAAGAAAAAGGCTTCAGGTGGACAACTAAAAGTTTTCTGAGGTTATTTCAAAACTTTTTTTCAAAAAAAAGAGTGTGGTGCCCAGAGCCGGTCTACAACTTTTAGGTGCGAGGCGTTTAGGTATTGCTGATTATGCACCGAGACTTTTAGGCACCTGGACTTTTAGGCGGTGAGCCTTTTACACGCCGGAAGTAAAAAAAAATGTTTTCCAAAATTTTCTTTTTAAAAAAATCGTTTTTTCAAAATTTTTTTTTAAAACAAAGGATTTTTTCCAAAAAAAAATTTTTTTTAATTTTTTTTTGTTTTACGCAACAGTTTTTTTGTTTTTTTTTTCAAAAAAACAAACAACTTTTTTAATTTTTTTTTTCAAAAACATATTTTTCTTTCAAGTCAAAGCTTTTTGCCCCCCCCCAAAAAAAAAAAGAAAAAGTCTTTCAAACAAAAAAGTTTTACTTTGATTAAAATGTTAACATTATTTTCTAAAACAATTCTGGAAAAAGTTTTTTTTACCTCTGACACCTAAAAGTCTTGGCACATAAAAGTCCCAGTGCCTAAACACGCGCACCTAAAAGTCACAGTCCAACCAAGAGCAGCTGTCTGCAGTTTTTGGCGGGAAGCAAAAACGACATACTTAGAAAATCAAAAATGCTGTTAACGCCAAAAAAATTAGTGCAAAAATGCCGGAAAAACGTTCACACTTTTTTGAGCTTATAGGGAACACTGGTTACTATAGTATATATCAGATACAGAATATATATCTACCATTCAGCTACTGTAGCATTGGACAACAAACTACCATAAGCTTAACCGACTTATAGGTCTATAATAATGCCAAGTTCAAGAGTTTGGTGTAGCTCCAAATTAGGTCTATAGCAGATAATAGACATTACTCTTCATGATCCCTGTTTTCACTGACTGAGTGAGTTCTGATAAGTCTGGTAAACCTGTAAACAAGTCAATGGATTTTATTGTACTTTACAAATGCAACTGTACATCAAATTTATGAACAGCACAGGCTTGGCCCTGAAGCTATCTGGTCTGTGCAGTAAACTGCACTTAAAAGTCTACCCTAGAAGTTTGATAAAAAAAGATGGCAACCTATTGCTTCCAACTAGTTTATGATTTAGCCCTAAAATAGATACTGCTTCATTGCAATGGGTTCTTAGTTTTTTCACTGTTAATACAGCTGACAGTATAGCCCTACGTAAGCATTAAGCCAATTTTTATCAGCATTTCTATTAGGTACTTGCCAATCTATTTTTGAATCTTTCATTGTTTGCTGTTGGAAAATCATCGATTTTTTTGGTGTATGCTGACTTACCAAATCCTTAATAGGGAACACTGTTCAAAGATGGGCACTGGGCAGTATTTGCAATATGTTTGTTTTGACATCGGTATTGAATTAGAATTGGTCAGATGTATCGCGTAATGGAATCAAAGAATTAATTTTTCAATCTATTGTCAATACAAAAGCAGCAGCGATGCTTTTTCTCCAAAGACTCTAAGCAACAGTTCATTGTACCTGCTAACAATCTCGAATACGCATATCGCAAAAAATATCAAGAGTGTGTTTTTTAAACTCAAAAAAAGGTCAAGTTTATCAACTTTATCTGCATCATGAGTGAGAATAAATTTTATTATCTGCGACATGAGTACGAGTAAATATTATATATGTGCAATGTGAGTGAGAGTAAATTGCAACTTACCGTATTTATTCGAGTATAAGTCGCATTTTTTTGTACCAAAATGTTGCCGAAAAAGTCAAATGCGACTTATACACGAATATATGAAGTGCATGTGATACAAAATTTTTCTGAGATATTTTCATGCTATTGCTTTCTACGCTATCGCCTTTCATATGATTGCATTACTTATCGCCTATCCACATGAGTCACATTACATTGCATCGCTTGCCACCCTCATGGGATGTTCCAGAGGTAAACTGGGACTATTATAGGACAGTGACAGCAGTGATAACTTCAATGTTTTTTTAAATTTTTTGTAATGTAACTGCAAGATTGAACAATGTTTAAAAAAATTTTGTCCTGTTTTTCATGTCAAATATGAGGGAGCGACTTATACACACATGCGACTTATGCTCGAATGAGTATGATACAGTATACTTGCTGTGCAATCAATAATATTATTTTCAGGAATAAAATGACAAAAACAGCAGTTCATTTTGTTGAATTGTTACTTTTTTGTTAGTTGATCTATGTCTGTGCCGATCAAATAGGGCATCATGTTGTAAAGGGCTTAACGCCAGCACTGCATTTTTTTTTGATAAAAACTCGGCTTAATGGGCGCAATTACTTAAAGATGGATCTCGCTAACTCGTTGCATGCACCAGCGTAATTTGCCAAGTATGATAAAATTTGATTATGATTACTAAGCTAACTTTTTTTTTGTATTCTTCACTTAGCCTCATACTACAAAGTGGCAGCAAATTACAGTAAGCTATATCATTCAGGTTATGAATTATTTAACAACTATAATAAGTTACAAATTGTAAAGTCAAACTCATGGATGCTTGTATGCTTGGATTCAAAAGCAGACATATACTAAATTCATCTTTTAATCTAAACACTACAGCATAAACAATAGGGTTGAATGTACTAACATAAATTAGGTTAGAAGTCAAAAACAAAACTTTTGAGGAAAATAATTTTATTTTTTATTGTGCTTGTACCATATTGAGACATAGCCTATTTTCACTTGAAAGATTAATTGAATAAACGCAAAGTTGAATAAATTCATAGCAAACTCCAAACTGTACCCTCAAACAAGCCAATCCAAATAACTCAACCCAATACTTGATAGCGTCAGAAACAAGACGACCCAAACGGCAAACATTGTATAAATTTGCACATGTCAACTCGAGCAAATAATTGCAATTAGGTAGAAATTGAATTACATTAGCAGAACTCAAAAAAAGAATGCATTCCAGTTGCTTCACATATCTCAGCATTTGTTTTTCGAAACTGGAACAACTTGTTTTAGTTTCTTTGAACATATTAGCTCATTATGGTGGTATAATGTGGTAATAACTGTGGCTTATAATTATTCTTTGTTGAAGATGACTTGTCAGTGTCAACTTGTACAACCTGCGTCTTCGATGGTTGCCCTAATCATAATCTAAGAAAAATTACTCTAAGACTAGTTGGCTCATGTCTTGAATGGATCTTTGCTACATCTGAGGCAGCTTTTACTGATCACGCATACTTACACACAGAAATACGCCTGATGTAGCTTTTTTGATGCAAATGCAAAAAAAAGAATAAAGCAAATGCATGCAATCATAATGATACCAGATGCACAAATTTACTGAAGTAAATACACATGGTCGATAAAATAAGGCAATAATTTGGAAACAATCATGTTTCAATGATGTGTTGCGACATGTTCTGTTTATTCTGCATAATACAGAATTGTTTTATCTAACTTCTTAGCGGACAATTTAACCATGACATAAAAAATTGCAGGTGCCTAGCCAAATCAAAAATATCTAATTAAGCAGACATTATATATACGCTAGCATACAAAATAGTTCCAGTTTTATTTGCATGCAAGTCAAGTAACTGACTAAGACTTGGTTGAGAAAGGCAATAATAGGACTATTTCACTATTCCCCAAAGCTCTTTGCCCAAACTATCCCTTAAAAAAGTTACTCTTGGACTGAAATGATTAACGCTATTTTGCTTTCTGTGGTGAGAATCGAACCTGTGATCTCCAGGATTTTAGGACAAATGGGTTCCAAACTAATAGGTCCTGGACAAATAGGTCCGAACAAATGGGTGCCAGACAAATGGGTTCCAAACAAATGAGTTCTGGACAAAGATCCCAGACAAAACAGTCCAGGAAAAATGGTACCGGTATTACAACAGTATATATTGAAATTAAAATATGTTTTTAGGAGATTTAAAAGCGAACACGCAACAATACAATTACATGGTAGTTAAGTTTAAACAATTCATTCCGAGCCAAGTCAACTGACCGCCACAAACTGACCGCAAACAAACTGACTGCGAAGCGACGATTTTATTACAGTGGTTTCGTCACCCATTTCGTCACGAAGTGAGGGTTTGGGCAAGATGGCTCTGGGAATAGTAAAAATATATTTAGGATTGCCCTTTTCAGCCAATTGACATTGTCCGCGGTCAGTTTGCTCGTGGTCAGTTGGTTCGCGGTCAGTTGTCGTAGACCCATTCATTCTAAGTAATAATAAAGCTAGGCGGGAGCTAGCTGAAAAGCCAATCCCTTGAATGACCAACAAATGTTGAATAATGAGACTCTCCAAAATACTTTTGGCTTTCCCACTTAGAAAGCAATATTACAGTTTTTTTTTTCTGGGCCAATCAGCTGGTTTGAAATTTTAAACAGTGCCAACTTGTATATTTTATTGACCACATAGCGACTGATCGTAATAACAAAAATACATCTTGTCTAAGCTTAAGACGTTTGATAATTAATTGTTGGGGTGTACATTTGGGAAGGTTTTGGCCCCTTAAATGTTTATCTCTTAAATATTTATTAACACTGATTACATTTTGCAATTTTATGAAAAAAAACAAACTTTTAAATGCATTGAATTTGGATTGATTTTTGCAAGTTTTTAGAGCCATTAGAATGAAGTAAGTTTCCAAGACTTGAAAACCAACTGAAAAAATTTATAATTGTTCAGCCCTGCCTTTACTTACAATTCAAGTCTACAACAACACGTTTACAACCCTGCATTTTGGGACTAAATACTGTAAGTCACTAGGTCTAGATAAAGGGAAGCAAGGTGTATTTGACATTCCTATTTACGCCATTGCTTCTAACTCATATTCACTAGCACTCTTAAATATTCAAGCAAAAATGCTTGCTTATAACAAAGAAAAATGGACGACTGGTAGAAAATTTGATATCACTAAAAATTCCTATTTACTTTGTTATTTCTGATCTAACGCAAACTAAAATTCTTACTCTAAAACAACCTCAAATTTAACCCAAACCCTAACTCTAACCCTAAATCAAATCTTCCATTATACTCGCTATATTACAGCTAGAGTATAAAGTCTCATTAGTTCTTTCAAAGTACTTGTTTACCATGAAAGAGTTTCGATCATGCTGTTGCATGGATTTGGATATAACCAATTCCATTGGCCAGAAATCCTATCAGCTGATTATTTTACGTAATTACTCTTTTGAAATTTTCAAATGCTTAGAAATTACTTTGAAAAAAAAAAGTTAAATGTAGAGACTAATTTTATCATACCTCTAAGCACGAATGAGGAAATGGTAGAAGCAGTGAATTTTAATGGTAACGAAAGCTGGAAGCAGTAAAAGAGTGTCACTTTCACTTTGTTGTTCATATCGAACGTTCAAATCTTGAATGTGAGAAGCAATCTTTTGTATAGTATATGACGAAAAGTTCTAGTTTGATAAACCAGCTTTGCAAAGAAACCTTTACAAAGGTTTGTGGTTTACGAGATTTGAAGCCAGCCTCCTTCGCTTTTAATTTAACAATGAACCAAGTAACCTACCAATTCATTTTAAAACGTAAAAGCATTAAAAAACTCGTTGTCTTAGTTTTAAAAGATGGAACGCTTTATTTCACAGGAAATTTTTTTCTAGTTTTTTATTAATTCTGACTCAAATCTACCCCAAACTCAAATGCTTACTCTAAAACTATTCCCAAATCGAACCCTAACCCAAACCCTAACCTAACCCTAATCTTAACCCCTAAAAAAGCAAATGAAAAAAGCACGAATGAATATTTCTCATTTTCGTTTTATTATATTTAACTTGAAATTTTCCGTGAAATAGTCACTACCTTAAAAGATTTAGAAGATTTTTTCAAAAATTTGGGGCTTAGCCCATTTTTTGTAATCTAGGGGCATATGTTGATATAACACTGCATTCACTAACATAAACAATTAAAGTTTCCAATTGCGGGATTTAATTTTTCTCACCGTAACAATGTATTTTTGAAAAAGTAAATACCAGAAAATATAACTTTATTCAAACTAAGTAATAATATTACAAAACTTTCAAACATGGTGCTATAAATAGCATACGTCATATTGCACATTACGCTGCTGCATAAATCAAAAGTATTTTAATATGTTCCAATTACAAAGTTTTCACATTGGTGAATTACATAACAGTATCTAATAAAAACTTTATACCGGTTAGTTGGTCGAGAAATAAGGTTTTCGTCTCTGGAGTGGGAGGTCTGAGGTTTAAATCTTGGTCCAGTCAAATCAGACACAGTGTTGTCAATGGCTTGCCACTGCTGCAAAATTTCTTTGAAAGGAGCTGTGTTTCCCAGGCGCATTGACAAGGAGGTGGGCTCCACTAACTCGTTACATGCTTTGGTGTAATACAGGAATTACTGCATAATAAAAAATCTGATTTGTAAAAACTAAACTTGCTATGTTTGTAATGAAATCATTTGGTAAAAACTAAACTTCAACTAATATTTCATTAATAATTTCTTCAGTAGTTACATACCAGATTTAAAACTTAAACTTTTTTCACTGCTGTGAGAGATTTTAAACTTAAACTTTAAAAATTTTAAATTTTAAATCTTAACAACTTAATGTTTTAAATCTGCTTTTAAAAATTTAAAAGCAGATTTAAAACTTAAACTTTTTTCACTACTTAATGGGATAGCAGATAATGTGAGGAAGTGCTGTCTCACAGCAGCGAAAAAAAATTTTTAGTGTAATAAAAAGATTTAAAAGGCAGACAAGCGACCACGCAATGCTTGAGCCTAGCGGCATGATAAACATTATTGCTTTATTTTGGCTTGCTGTGGGTTTGTGATGGGGCATGTGGTTCTCTATTCCCAGGTGTATGATTCAGCACAAGCTAACAAGTGCATGCTAGCAATAAATTATCTGCTGTGTCTTTTACTAGTTTCCGAAAATTATTCTGAAAAGTAACACAAAACTGCAAAACAATTTGAGTGCTCAAAGCACTCACAGCACGAGAAGAATTAAATGTTAAAAAATATTGTTTTGTTAACTTTGTGTAGATTTAGTTTTCAAAAATAAAACTTATCATACTGATAACTCTGTAGGCCTATGCATTTCAAAACAAAATGGGCTGTAAAATTTGATAAATCAGTTCATAAAAATGTATTCAGATTTTTCCATACACTTATTAGTAGCATGACTTTCACCACACATTATTGTGGTACTCATACCGGTACGTAACAGTCTGGGTCATGTGATGAAATTGTTCAGAATCTATTTGTCTCAGACGCATTTGTCCAAGACTCATTTGTCTGGGACCCATTTGTCCAAGGACAGATTTGTTCAAGGACCCATTTGTCTGGGATCCATTTGTCCTGGGAACTATTTGTCTGGGACCTATTTGTCTGGGGTCTATTTGTTTGGGACCCATAGCAAAATTCATTTGTCAGGAATCAATTTGTCCTGACAGCCATTTGCCCACGACCCATTTGTCTGGGACCCATTTGTCTGAGACCCATCTGTCTGAGACCCATTTGCCTGCTTGTCTGGTACCAATTTTGTCTGAAATTTATTTGTCTGGGACCCATTTGTCCAGAAACTGATCTCCAGGAGTTGAAGCAGCAGCACTAACCACTCGACCACTGCAGACGCTGCCAGATCACTCAAATTATTGCATATTTAAATGGCAGTGGCTGCTGTTACCTTAAATAAAACTTCACTCGAAGGATAATAATACGTAATTTGTAACATTTCAGCAGCGAGATATTTTTAAGGAAATTTCGCTACTTAGCTCTTGCAATGTTTATTGAAGCAAGAAGACTGCAAGTGCAAGAATATTTCTTGCTAGGATGCATTAGGACTGTAGAACGCATATGGACTGGTCATAATAAACCAATACTTTTTTTTCAGACGCTGTACTTTTTTAGTACGAAGGTGCTTTAGAATGAATTTATTAAAAATTCGGGTTGCATTTGGTTCGTTGGCAGGTTTAGGATGATTGGTCATTTATCTTCAAACTTCGCATCCCGTTAAATTGATGGTTTTAATGAAACAAACCAGATTTCAAATGATTTTGATAGCGTCCTAAAAAAAGTTTGAAAGTTTTTTACGACTTAAATACATCACTTTGACACATATAAGGTAATTCCGCGATAGTGTAGTGGCAGGGGCTTACATCTGCCAAATCTCGCATGCGGGTTCGAGTCGCGCTGAAGCGGTGGCATGTTTTGAAATAAGAAAGACCCGTGGTACATTCGTTTTTTTTGCTTTCCTTCAGAACCTTGCATGAGAGATAGCAAACTCAAGTGCATAAAGAAAGATTTGTTAGTCTTTAAATTTTTTTTAGGACGCAGGTGTTTTAGTAGGCAATGTACCAAACTGCATTTATTACAGCATGAATTCGCATCTAATTTTTTTATTAATAACTAGATTTTGGTTGATTTTAATTACCTAAATTCTAGTTAAACTTTTCATTAAGGCAGTGGCTGCTGTTCACTCGTAGGATAATATTATATAATTTGTAACATTTTAGCGGTGGGATATCTTTAGGTAAATTTCGCCACTTGGCTCTTATGATGTTCCGTAGAAGCCAAAATTATTAAATTAGTACCGGTACTTTTTTTTAGGATGCATAAGGATTGCAGAACGCATTACGACCCGTCATAACAAACTGATGTTTTTTTTTGGACGCTATCAAAAATCAACTCAACTCTAGTTTATATAATTAAACGAAGTGACTTATCAAATGGAACATTCACGGTACATACTTTTTTTCCTTGCAAACGGAGCCATTGCCTTTTTCATACCTTTGATTTAAATACGACATTTTGTCATCGAAATGTTGCAAGCTGTGTAGTGTGGTGGTTACAGCGCTCGGCTTCCAACCATCGCACCCGGGTTCAATTCGCGTCTGAAGTGCAAATGCGTGGAATGGAAGATAACGAAGTGTAGACACAGGATTGGGGAAGAATATGCATGGAACAATCTTTTTTTTGCTTGAAAATCTTGCATAACAGTTAGGATTGAGGCAGCGATGCCAGCCTGAGAGATAGCAATTACGTGCATCAGCTTTTCACAGCGCATGATTCATTCGCAAGGAAAAAAAATATCGCGAGTGTTCCATTTGCCAAGTCACTTCCATAATTAAAAGCTCAATTTCTGAATTGGTATTCAATCAAAATCAACTATTATCTACGTAATATTATCCTACGAGTGAAGTGTAATGTAGCGTAACAGCAGCCATGCTTTTAATTAAATAAACTAGATTTGAGTTGATTTTTGATAGCATTCTAAAAAGGATTGGTTTGTTGTGACGAGCAGAGGTAGAGTCAAGGACATAAGGCTCGAGGCCAAGAACACAAAAAAAAATCCGAGGCCAAGGACAGCCTTTCCGAGGACAAACCCTCTTGAGGCCAAGGACAGGAATGCTCGAGGCCAAGGCCAAGGACCAAGGACACAGGCGCAAGCATTCTCCAAAAAAAAAGGGTCTTCAAAACAATTTTTCAGGCAATCTCCAATTTAAAGGCGTAGCCAGAATTTTTGATTGGGGAGGTCTAAACCACAAATCACATGCAGTGACATCATCAAAAACTTGCCTGTTGGCATTTAACCAGGATTTTGGCAAAGGGAGAGGGCTTAAACTAATATAGTTGAAAAGTGCAAATACGTAACTTTGGAGACATTTTGAGAAAGCCAAAGTAACTCAAACATATCACAGACGGCGGGTCTGGGGGCGAAGTCCCCAGCTGTTGGGTGATTTGTTGGAAAAAAAAGCTGTTTTAATGCCATTGAATCACATTTCGCATGTTTAGAGCTATTTGACAAGCACTAGATTTTTGACATTTGAAAGCCAATTAAAAAACTTAAATTGTTTAATCCTCCTTCTAGTTGCAATTTAAGTCCAAAACACGTTTAACGTCTTGCAATTTGGTGTTAAAGTTTAATTGTATGTGATTTGGTCCAAGTAGGGGGAAATAAGGTGCATTGTCTTGTGCAACATTTTAGCAGTAAATGAAAACCCACTCGAAGATTTTCCTTAGAGATTTATGTTTTGTCATGAAAATAACCAGTTATAGAAGTGCATGTCAGGCCAAGGGGCCCAGGCCCCCTCAATTGAAGTTTAACGATTTGTTCAATCAGCATTTTCCATGGCTAATTTTTTTTTAAGTATTTTGTGCGTAAAAACTGGCGAGGTGGAGGTGAATTAATGAATTGTTATTGAAAAATAGTACTATAGATGGTTATGCTTACTAACCATCAGACCATGTTATTGCCGGGCCGGATTTACATCGCGCTGGGCCCCTGGCACTTTGGAGATTTTTGCAACATCTTTCTGCCAAATGTAGAAGATCAGTACTTAAATTGTAAAATTTTGCATGGGGGGACGCTTTTGCAGCCTTGACTGAACCTTAGTGAAGATCAGGCGCATAATCAGGATTTTGCAAAGGGGGGGCTTTTTTGGAAGTTTGATCCAACCGTAAACGAAGTTGACCCAAATTTTCATTAGTCTGAAACTGGATTGAGGCAATTCTTCAGTGAAAATTAGGTGATCTCCAAAAAAAAGAAAATAAAAAGGTCTTTGCCAAAATTCAAAGGCTTTTTCTGGCAGAAATCAAAAATTTTTCTTCTGCATCACTACTTCCGCGGAATTTGGTGCTGCAATTGACCGGAATAAGTTGGTCTTTTTCGTCCCTTCAACCAGCACTCAAATCTCGACGGGGAGACGTTCAATCTCGATAGGGGGACGCATCCCCCCATCTCCCCTACAATTTAAGTACTGGTGAAAACCATAAAAAGTCTTAACATTTGAGCGCATGGCCCTTAGCTGGTACTGTGCCATTTTGTGGTAAATTCGGCCTTGGCTAATGCATTACGTTCATAAAAAGGCTAGATGTGATCCTGAGATAGCAACTTTTAGGACGAAAACTATCCATTTCTTCCAGGTCTACGTTTAAATTGGCCGGCAAAAATTAATTTGAGGGGGTCCCAAGGCCCCTGGTATTCAATATTGTTGTTCGCTACTGGTGTAAGCGAAAAATGCGAAATAGAAACTGAAACTGAAGAAACAATCGGCTTTTTTGTCACATTTTTGTCATTGGTAAAATTTCAATTGGGGGGAGGCCCGCTTGGCCAAGTGTATGCTCCAATTGCGGAAAACAAAAAAGGTATTTGCAAATTTTCCGCGAGGTTTCTGGCGTTTTCCAACAAAATTTCAACGGTTCAAAAAATAGTGTTGTCCTCGAGCCAAGGACAAGGCAATTTTCCAGGACCTAAGGCTTTGAGGCCAAGGACTTGAGGCTTTGAGGCCAAGGCCAAGGACTTCAAAATGTGTCCTCAAGGCCAAGGACGTCTTCAAGGACTCCACCTCTGGTGACGAGTTCTAAAGTAGGTTTTTAATTTAATAATTAGGCCTACTCTTGCGGCTTCGTATACCTTCTACAATGCAACATGCACTTGCAGTCTTGTTGCTTCAATAAACATCGCAAGATCCAAGTGGCGAAATTCACGTAAAAATATCTCACTGCTGAAATGTTACAAATTACATAATATATACTATCCTACGAGTAAAGTGTTACCAGTACATAACGTACCATAACGGCACCCACCGCCTAAAAGAATGCCTTTGGTATTTCATCAGCTTCAAAACTAGGCTATTTCAATGTGATTTAGTTGAATTTTTGCCTAATTTGGCTGCTGATGATTATTTGATCAAGGAAGTAACTTAAGTCTATGCTCCGCACTAACCTACTGTACTGTTAGGTTACTGTTTTAGTAGGCTATAGCATAGGTAAGCTACATGTACAGGGCATGGTATGGAATGAAATGGAAGACGATTTTTCCATATTCCATACTGGAAATTTTCTTCCATTCCATTTCCATTCCATACTAAAAATCTTCCATCCAATATTCCATTCCATACCAAAATTTTCTTCCATATTCCATTCCATACAAAGGTAAGTTTAGATCGCAAGCAACGCGAAATTTGAATTGCACTTTTGCAACGTTAAGAGTACTTCTGCAAGCAATCGCTCACGAATGTAAGCAGCAGTGTTCCCTATAAGCGCAAAAAAGTGCGAAAAGTGCGAAATTGTTTCCGGCATTTTCGCACTGAAATTTTGCGAATTCTGGCGTTTTTTCTCCCGCCAAAAACCGGCGTTTTTGTTTCCCGCCAAAAACCTTAGACAGCCACGGTTCACGGCACTTCGCTCTGGTATGTCGCAGAAATCGCGGAGAAAAGTTGCAGAACTTAGACAAAGGATCTTTTTTTTTTTTTTTTGAGAACAACGTAAAATTGGAGAAGAAAATGCCTCCATCGACGTGATGACCTTTTTTTTTTTTTTTTTTTTTGGAGATCATGTTTAAATCGGACTAAAATGATGAGAAAATTTTCGGCATTTTCACATTGAGTTTAGAACGTTCGCACTATTTCCGGCATTTTCGCAGAAGGTGAAAACTTAGAGGGAACACTGGTAAGCAGTATGGTGCTATATATCTCATCCCATATTAGAAGCAACATCACAATTACCTACCATAAAAATTCACTCAGCATAAAAATATCAATCACAGGCATAGCCAAATTTTTGATTGGGGGGGAATGCGAATTACACGCAATAGCATCATCAGACATTTTCAAACGGTGGGATTTTTATGGGACAGAGATACCGTAGAATGGAAGGTCACAAGCCGAGGCCTGTGTGGGTGGCACATAACCATGATTTCGCTAAAGGAGAGACCTTCAACCAACAGTTATGAAGTTTTCCCAAAATGTCTAAATTGGGAGACGTGGTGAGCTAACTAGTGTAAATGAAATGTGTCGCAGACAAGAGTTTGGGTTCAGAGTCCCCAGGCACTGGAGGCTTTGAGGATTTTGGGGCGAAGCTACCAGCTGCTGGGCGATCTTTTGTAATGCTTTGGAAAAAATAACTACTTTAATATTAATGCCATTTGGATCACATTTCGCACATTTTTAGAGCCATTTGAAAGAACCACACTCTTAAGATTTGAAAGCCAATTGAAAAGCTGCAATTGTTTAGCCTGCCTTTACTTACAGGTCAAGCACAAAACTCGTTTAAAATCTTACATTTTTGGGTTAGCAACCTGGCCCAGTTTGAGGGAAGCAAGGTACAGTTTGTAGGACTACATGTACGACCAGGGGGATCAAGCCCTCTAAATTCAAATTTAATAATTGGTAGTGTCTAGTGCACCGTCCTGGTTTCCGACATCAAATCGCTGCTGCACCGGCAGCCAATCAAATTGCGCCTCTCTCCTTGATTCGCTCTAAATACAGCACTTTGACACATCAAATTCGAAGCCATGATGGTGTAGTGGTTCGAGCGCCTGGCTACAATGCTGGGGGTCGGGGTATTGAATCTCGCTGGACACGCTCACCAAAAATAGAGCTAGAGAACTACATTACTACGATTTTTTTTTTTCTCTGAAATCTTATTTTTAGAGTTAGGGTTAGGGCAGCGATGCCAGCTGAGAGATAGTAAATTGAACAGCTAAATAAAACAACCGCCGCCGCCAGTGCAGCAGCGATTTGATGTTGGAAACCGGGCCGGTGCAGCAGACACTGCCTTAATAATTTCTCCAATTAGCATCTCCCCTAGCTAAATTTTTGTTGTAGATGTTTTGTCGCGTAAAAACTGGCAACGTGCTGGGCTATTGTTATTTGAAGTACGTGCAATAGATGGTTGCTAATCATGTTGGTGCATTACGTTCATAAAACGGTTAGATAAACTGATAAAGGTATGGCATTGCAAATTTTAGGACAAAACCCAGAATTTCTCCCAGGTTATGTGTTTAAATTGCTTGGCAAGAGTTTGAGTTAAGGGGGCCCCCCTGGTCATCAATATTAATATTATAGTAAATTATTGCTGTTGTACGCAAAAATACTAAACTAAAATAAACCTGAAAAAACAATAAGCTTTGTTGTCATTTTTTTCATCATCGATGGCATTTCAATTGGGGAGGCAGGCCCCCTGGTCCTCCTGGCTTCGCCTACATCAACCACTTGGTCAACAGACGTTACAGCATTAGGTTTACCCGTAAGCTCAGGGTTTAATGATTGCAAGTTTGTAATCACACCAACTACAAAATTTAGCACAGGCAAACCAAAAAAAACATTTTAAAAACATACCAAAAAAGCTTAAAGGCAAAAGAAAAAAACAACAACAACGAATTAAGTTCAATTGAGGGGAGAAAAGTAGGTACATAAAAACCTTTGATATGATGGAAAAATTTTGTCACTTGGCAAATTGTCATTCTCAAAAAAAAGAAAACCTGTCAGCATCAATGTAGCTGCAAATTGCCATAAACATATTCTATGATCAGATGATGCAATGCTTACACTGTTTACGCAATGCGCATGACCGTCTTACCTTATTGATTTGTCACAGATGATTAGCTGCTGAACGCTTCCACATATTTTTAGTTAGCTCTACACCTATATATTTTTCTCTAAATGCCATGTGCGAAATCTAGTATGGAATTGATATGGAAGTAGGCTATGGAAGATTGTCTTCCATTCCATTCTTGAAATCTTCCATTCCATTTCATTCTGGCATCTTCCATACTCCATACCGAAATTTCTGTTCTATTCCATTCCATTTTCTATTCCATTCCATACCATGCCCTGTACATGCATAGGCCTATGCTACTCTGCCTAGGTCTCTATTTTATTATTTGAAACTTTTACACAACTTTCCGTCTTGATAACATACGTAACAATTAACCAGGCTAGCTCGTTAAACTAAAACCTAGTCTAGTAGGCCTAACCTGGTAAAATTCAAAAGGTGTTTACATACAATCGATTCTTTTAGCGTATTTTTCTGGAATACATCGATTGGAAAATTACCTAATCCTGCTCTTAGAACGTATCGTTTTTTCTACTAATTTGCATCGATTTGAAAAATACCACATCGAAGCGGAGTATTTCCATCAGAGGTGGAGTCCTCAAGGAGTCCACATTTTGAAGTCCTTGGCCTTGGCCTTGAGGCCTCAAGTCCTCGAAAATTGGCCTGTCCTCGGCTCGAGGACAGCACAATTTTTTGAATTGTTAAAATTTTGCGGAGCGCTTGAAAATTTTTTGGAAAACGTTTTTTTGTGGAGATTGCCTGAAAAATTTTTGTGAAGACCTTTTTTTTTTGGAGAGCACTTGCGCTTGTGTCCTTGGTCCTTGGCCTTGGCCTCGAGCATTCCTGTTCTTGGCCTCGATAGTGTCTGTCCTCGGAAAGGCTGTCCTTGGCCTTATCCTCGGGTTTTTTTTTGTGTCCTTGGCCTTGTGTAAGAAGAGGCACCCTAATGCATACCATCACTTTATCCAACGCGTCTATTGACGACTTTCGATACTTAAGGAAAAAAGGCAAGATTTATCGGAGCGCCTTAAAAAGCGCTGCACGCACTAATTTGGATTATATGCTTTTCTCTTCTATTTTATTCTAACATTTTTAATTTAAAATTCTTGGTTCTGAAATTTGTTGATTCTGGATGCTTAATTATTGAGTGTAGTTGTTGATTCGAGATTATTCTAAATATCGTGGTTCTAAATTTCTGTATTTTAAAATTCTAAGATGCTCCTTCAAATTCCAATTTATCCTGATTCTTTTCTCTACATCGCATCAATATAGTTCCGTGAGTAGAAGATTGGTCTGGTTTTGCGCTGAACAAGAGAGACAAGGAAGTTAATTGCAAGCGCAAAGTTCAACAGAAGGCAAGAAACAAACAGACTCTACGGAAGAAAAGTTGTTGGGACAGTTAGTAACTCACTTTACGGCGAGGAGTTACAAAAAATATCCCACACTTGGCCTCGAGCCTTGTGTCCTCGACTCCACCTCTGGTTTCCATGAACACGACGTCAAAAAATAATTCATACGTCAAAAAATAATACGATGAATTGTGTTCATGTAAACGCGCAAGTGCAGCGACAAAATTGTAACTTTGTGTTGTACGGTGTTGTTATGTGGGCTTATTTTTCGCAATCTTGAATAAAATTGTCGTTATTCGGCATTGCGTGCTTTGCATGTTTCACATGTTTCATTAATCTTTGAATCAATAATAATCCAGACGAACAAATCTTTTATCTCTGTATAAAACAGAGGTGGAGTCCTCGAGGACGTCCTTGGCCTCGAAGCCTCAAGTCCTCGAAAATTGCCCTGTCCTCGGCTCTAGGACAGCACTATTTTTGAACAGTTGAAATTTCGTTGGAAAACGCCAGAAACCTCGCGGAAAATTTGCGAACACCTTTTTTGTTTTCCTCACTTGGAGCATAGACGTAGGCAAGGGGAAGGGGGGCAGGGCCCATAGGCGTATCCAGGATTTTTGAAAATTTTTAAATCACATTCAATGACGCCATCAAAAGTTTTCAAAAAAGGAACTTTTTGTGGGACGAAAATATCGTAGAATGGAAGATCTGAAGCTGTAGTCTGTTGGCACTTAACCAGGATTTTGGTAATGGGAGAGGGCAAAAACTAATCGTTAGAAAATGTAAATGTCTGACTTAGGAGACCTGTGGAGTAAGCTAGTGTACTCAAACGTACCACAGACGGGAGTCTGGGCATAGGCGTAGCCAGGATTATTGATTGGAGGGGGCCCAAACCACAACTTACCTGCAATGACGTCATCAACAATTTTCAAAATGGGAACTTTTTATGGGGCAAAGTTATCGTAGAATGGAAGATCCGAAACCGTAGCCTGTTGGCACTTAACCAGAACTTTGGTAAGGGTAGATGGCAAAATTTAATAGTTAGAAAGTGCAAATGTCTAACTTAGGAGACGTGTTGAGTTACCTAGTGTACTCAAACGTATCACAAACGGGGGTCTGGGGGAAAAGCCCCCAGCCGCTGGGCGATTTTTGTAAGTTTTTGGGGAAAAAAGCTATTTTAATCCCATTGGACCACACTTCGCACGTGTTCACAGACATTTGAAAGAACTAGATTTTTACGTTTGAAAGCCAATCGAAAAAATTTAACTGTTCAATCCTCCTTTTACAAGCAATTAAAGTCCAAAACACGTTTAAAATCTTGCTTTATGATGTAAAATTTTAACTGTAAGTGATTTGGTCCGAGTAAAGAAAGTTAGGCACATTGCCTCCCGCAATATTTTAGCAGTAAATAATAATTCACTCGTAGATTTTCCTTAGAGATTTTTGTTTTGTCATGGAGTTTACCAGTTATAGTAGTACATGTACGGCCAGGAAGCCCTGGCCTCCTCAATTGAAATTAAATAATTTTTTCAATGAGTATTTTCTCTAACTATTTTTTTAAAAAGTATTTTGAGCGTAAAAACTGGCGAGGTGGAGTTGCATCGTTATTGAAAAATGGTACAATAGATGGTTAAGCTTACTAAACATGTTATTCCTGGGCCGGATTTACATTGCGCGGGGCCCCTGGCACTTAGGGGATTTTCGCAACACCTTCCTGCCAAATATAAGTGAAGACCAAAAAAAGTCCTACCATCTGAGCGTTGGGCCCTGGCGCTGTGCCATATGCAAATACGGCGCTGGTTATTGCATTACGTTCATAAAAAGTTTAGATGAGGCCTGAGGTTTCAATTTTTTGGACAAAAACCCTTCATTTCACTCTGGTCAGAAGCGTACGCAGGATTTTGAAAAGGGGGGGGGGGCAGAAAATTTGAGAAGAACAAACATCTGAATCAGATTTCTTAACTAAAAATTAGCTGCAATTTAAAATCATTAAAATTTTTATTCAATGATTGTCAACTTAAAACTATAGGTTTTCGTGTTTCGACCAGTAACTTAGGCCATCTTCACGGCTAGCATTTAGAAGCATAAGTTATTCATCTATACAATTTATTATTGCAATATACAGTGCGAATGAGCTATCGCAACGCGTTTCGACCTTGCTCAAGGGTCTCATCAGGCGAAAAGAATAACACATTTAAACATGCAATGATATAAAACTGCAAATAAAAATTTGGAAGCAAACACTAGCAGCAATTTAGAATTATTAAACTTTCAAACATGCAATGATACAAAACTGCAATTACCAAATTTGGAAATAAAAATTGCATATAGATGAACAACTTATGCATCTAAATGCTAGCCGTGAAGAGGCCTAAGTTACCGGTCGAAACACGAAAATCTAAAGTTTTAGGTTGACAATCATTGAACAAAAATTTTAATCAGAAATTGTTTCACTGAAATTTTTTAGTCCGATTTTTCGCCCAAAATTAGGTGAAAAGCAAAAAAAAAGGTCTTCACTCAAATTTAGTCCGATTTTTTGCCCAAAATTAGGTGAAAAGCAAAAAAAAAGGTCTTCACTCAAATTTAGTACGATTTCAACCCCAAAGCCTAGAAGAAACGCATTGAACATACCCTTTGTGTGACCAAATCTTACGCCCAACTTGCAAAGGGGGGGGCCATGACACAATGCCCCCCCTAAATACGCCTGATTCTGGTTGTACATTTATATTGGTTTCAAAAAATTGAATTAAAGGGGGGCGCCGGCCCCCCAGCTCGTTAATATTATTTATTGTTAATTGCTGTTGTACGCATGTACTGTTATACGCAAAGATGCTAAAAGAAACTGGAAATGAAGAAAACAAGGCTTTTTTGTCAAATTTTTGTCATTGGTGGCATTTCAATTGAGGGGTCCCGGGCCCCCTGGGCCACCCCCTTGGCTACGCCTATGATTTTGAGATAAGATTGCGCCCTTAAGTTCTTTCATAGAAAAAAACATTCAAAGCAAAATTTAAAAAACTTTTTTCCAAAACGTGGAGGGCTCGAGTCAAGTCACTTGACAGATTTTTGAAACCTCCAGGATTTGCATGACATTATTAAGACGTGGACAGGTGGTCGTCATTATTATTACTTGCTTTTGTACCCATATACCCTAAATTAAAGAAACTGCAATTCCGGACAAGGACAACGTACTGGCTATGCTTTCATGTTATTTATCATCGGTAGTATTTCAATTCGAGGGTTTGCATTACCGCCTGTGTTATAGCATTAAGTTCATAATAACGTTAAACGAGGGCCTGGGATTGCCACTTTTAGCACAAAACTTTTAGATTTTTCACAGGTTTTGCATATAAATTGTTAAAAATTTAAATTGCGAAGCTCCTGGCCTGGGACCCTTGATCATCAGTTAGGGGCCCCAAGGCCCCCTGGTTCAAAGTTAGGGGCCCAGGGGCCTCTGGTCGTCGATTAGAGGCCCTGGGCCTCCTGTTTGATAGTTAGAGACTCCGATGCTCCCATTTGTAAGTTAGGGGCTCCCGGGCTCACTGCTTGTCGGTTTGGGGCCCGGATTCCCCTGATTGTTAGTTAAGGGCTTTGGGGCCCCCCTGGTTGTTAGCTAGGGGCCCCGGGGCCCCCTAGCTCTCGGTTAGGGGCCCCCTGGTTGTCAGTTAGGGGCCCCAGGGAAGCCTGGTTGTTAGTTAGGAGCCTCCTGGTTGTCAATTAGGAGCCCCAGGGCCTCTTGTTTGTCAGTTTGAGGCTCCGAGGCACCCGTTTGTCAGTTAGAGGCCCCGGAGCCTTCTGGTTGTCGGTTAGGGCAGAGATGGAAACCGATCAGGTCGACCGGCACCGGTCGGGTTGCCGGTCGGGTCGAGATTCTTCGACCGGCCGGTCAAGCCGGTTGAAAA
Organism: Trididemnum nubilum; assembly: GCA_963965965.1. Lineage (NCBI taxonomy): Eukaryota > Metazoa > Chordata > Ascidiacea > Aplousobranchia > Didemnidae > Trididemnum > Trididemnum nubilum. The sequence continues at coordinate 10,411,155 of OZ014477.1, read as the reverse complement.
ACCGGTCGAATTTTCCTTTTTGGCTACTAAAAGACATCTAAGCACCAACCGAAATATACTTCTATATATTTTCTCATAGCTAAAACTTTTGATCAAAAAACAGTATTAACAAACCACGTCTTTTGAAAACACTTGTTGAATGGTTTCAAGCTGTGACTAATATGCTGTGACCATTAAAACATGCACATCTAGGGGCGTATTTAGGGTGGGAGCATTGTGTCATGCCCCCCTCTTTTGGGCCACTGCACTAAGCAAACAAGTACAAAATATAAGTTAAAATCGCGTAATCAGATTATAATAAAGCATGCATGTGGAAGAGGTTTGCGCTACATAAACGTAGCCAGGGGGGGAGGATGCAGGGGGCCTGCCCCCCAATTGAAATGCTCCCAATGATAAAAATGTCACAAAAAAGAATATTGTTTTTTCAGTTTGAGTTTGTTTCAGCATCTTCGCGTACCACAGTACACGCGTTCAAAACTAATTAACAATAATATAAATCGAGGGGGCCCGGGTTCCCTCAAATTAATTTTTGCCAACCAATTTACATTGGGCCCTCTACAATAGTTTTAATCCAGGGAGCCCAGGCCCCCTCAATTTAATTTTTGCCAACCAATTTAAAAATCCCCCTACAATAATATTTAAATGGCCCCCAATTTGAATGGGGCACGAACAATAATATTGTTCCGGGGGCCCGGGCTCCTTCAAGTTAATGTTTGCCAACCAATTTAAACGTATAACCCAAGTGAAATTAAGGGGTTTTATCTTAAAAGTTACGAACTGAGGCACTCATCTCACCTTTTTATGAACGTAATGCAATAACCAGGGACGGATTTGACATATGGAACAGTGCCAGGGGCCCCGCGCTCAAACGGTAAGATTTTTTTTGTCTTCACCTGTATTTGGCAGGAAAATATTGCGAAAATTCCAAAGTGCCAAGGGCCCAACTCGATGTAAATCCGACCCGGGCAATAACATGGTTTGTAGGCGTAACTATCTACTGTACATTTTTCAATAACAATTCACCTCCACCTCGCCAGGTTTTATGCAAGAAAATACTTTAAAAAAAAATTAGCTCCAATAAGGGGAATGTTCTTTAAACAAATTTTTGAATTGAAAGAGCTTGGGTCACCTGGCCGTATCTGTGCTTCTACGAGTATAACTGGTTGTTTTCATGACAAAACAATAATCTCTAAGGAAAATATTCGACTGGATTGCTTTTACTGCTAAAATATTGCAGGAGGCGATATACTTTACTTCCCCCTTAGCTGGGCCAAATCACTTACAAAATTTAACTCCAAAATGCAAGATTTCAAATGTGTTTTGGACTTAAATTGCAAGCAAAAGGACGACTGAACAAATTGGATTTTTCAATTCGCTTTCAAATGTTAAAAATCTACTGCTTTGAAATGGCTTTGAATACGTGCGAAATGTGATCCAATGGTATTAAAATAGCTATTTTTTTAAAAAAATTCCGAAAAACTGCCCAGCGGCTGGGGGCTTCGTCTCCAGACCACCGTCTGTGACACGTTTGAATTACAGTACACGTCTTCACTCAAACATGTCAACCAATTTAGACCATTTCGCACCTTAGGTATTTGTTTAAGCCCTTTCCTTGAACGAGTTCCTATGCCACACCAGGCCATGGCTTCTGATCTTCCATTCTACGATATCTTTGTCCACGCAAAAATTCCTCTTTCGAAGTTTCTGATGACGTCAGTGCATGTGATTTGTGGTTTGCCCCCCCTCCAATCGAAAATCCTGGCAACGCCTATGTTGCGCTATCTGGCATTTTAGCATCATTTTAATCAGCTGAAGAGTAGAAGTAGCGCAGATTAAGATTTTTAATACACGCTAAAATCTTGCCTTTTTGAAAAGCTTTTTTTCACCTTGAATTTACAACACTCTCTCTATCCTGGGCTCTTTTTTTTTTATATCTAACTATCCATGGCTTCTTCTGAAGTACCAGCATTTCTACTGACTGCTGGGGCAGATTATATTTCGAATATTTTGTAGCCAATGTCATAATAGTTTAGTTTTTGCTGCTCCGCAAATTGCAAATAATCTATCACCAAGAGCTAAAAAATTGTAACTTTATTTTTTGGCCTTTCGCATAATATCATTAGAAAAAAACGTCTAATAATTTAGCAAGTGCCCTCCAGTTCTTTTTATGCTTATTTTGTGCACGTTTTGCGCTGCTCAAAACAGGTCATTCAAACAAAAATTTATCCCAAAAAGGTCTCAAAATTGAATTATTTTTGCAAAAAACGCAAAATTTGTTTTACGTTTCTTTTCTAAGACCTCCGTCCAAAGTCACAAATTTTTACACCTCACCCATGCCCCCATTTTGAAAATTTTTCACTAAATACATTGAACAGTGAACAAAAACCTTCTGCAAAAAAACGGTTGACCGGGCCGGTCAAAAACCGGTCGACCGGCCGGTCAACCAGCGATGATTTTGAAATCTACCGGTCGGGTCGGGTCGGGAAAATCCTGACCGGTTCCATCTCTGGGTTAGGGGCCCCAGGGTTACCTGGTTGTTAGTTAGGGGCCCTGGGGCCCCCTGGTTGTCGGTTAAGGGCCCCCTGGTAGTCAGTTAGGTGCCCTGGTTGTAAGTTAGGGACCCCGGGGCTCCCTCGTCGTCCGTAACTGCAACTAAACATCGTTTGGCTATGTTATCATAATTTTGAATCATTGGTGGTATTTCAATTTGAGGGGGCCCGGGCCCTCTGCCCCCCTTGCTACGCCTATGGCACGTTCGAGGTTATAGCTAATTTAGCTGAATCAAGTAATGGTATGCAAAATTAGTAAAACGTTTTGTGATTAGCTGATTTGTTTTTCGAATTGTTTCAGTATTTTCCGATATGGCGCAAATGGATGACCATACGCTGTTTTTTAAACAGCTTAAGTAGTAGTAGTGGTAAGTAAGTTTATTGTTCAGCGCACATAAAGATGTACACTGTGGATACAGCAGAAGAGCAGAGCTCACCGAGCTACTGCACCCACATATACTTACAGAAAACACATGAGTGCAATTTACACTTGCAGAAAACGCAAAAAGCAGAATTAAACAGTAAAAAGATATCACATCACAACACTCATCAGCAGGGCATGGTATGGAATGGAACGGAAATTTCAGTATGGAATATGGAAGATGCCAGAATGGAATGGAATGGAAGATTTCAAGAATGGAATGGAAGACAATCTTCCATACTTCCATACCAATTCCATACTAGATTTTGTACATTGTATCTAAAGAAAAACACATACCGATGCCGAGTGGTGGTAAATAATATTGTCACAGAAGTATTCAACTTCATTATCTACGCGGATTATTTGTCGACAAATCGCGGTACTTTGGTTGTTTATGCTGCGCAATCAGTGTACGTACTGCACCATTGTAAGTAACACTGCAATTTACAGCATTGATGTTATAGTTGACGGCTTTGATAGGTTTGACTTGTTTTGTTTTTTTTGTTTTTTTTTTAGAGATTGACAATTTGCCAAGTCCTAAATTTTGTTTTCTTACATCGTCACAAAAACTCGTATTTGCTATTTCATTCCCGTTTCGGCTTGATTTTATTTAAATTTTTAGTTTTTCAGCTTACATATTCTTTTTGGTGTTAAAGCTTAGTGTTTCTATTACGGTTTAATGTTCCTTAGCAGTTTGGTTATGATGAATTTTATGGTTGAAATGAGAGCAAACTTGTGCGGTAATTATTAAACCATATAGGCGTAACCAGGGGGCCCAGGCCCTCTGCCTCCCCCCCAAATTGAAATGCTACCAATGATAAAAATGACGACACAAAGCCTATTTATTCATTTTTTTAGCATTTTTTGGGCGCAGCAGCACATGCGTACAATAGCAATTAGCAATAACTTAATATAGACGACCAAAAGCCCGGGCCCCCTCTCAATTTAAATGTTTGCCAACCAATTCAAATGTCCAAGCCGGGAAAAATTCAGTGTTTTTGTTAAAAAGGTGCAATCTCAGGCCCTCTTCTAACTTTTTTGTGCAATAATATATTTTAGGCGCCCGGCTAATTTTTATATTGTATTAACATAATTGGTAACCATTTATTGCTCCTAAAGTACCTACTTGAAATAACTTTAAATTCCACCTTCACCACCTACCAACTTTAAATAACAATGCACCTCCGTCTAGTCAGTTTTCACGGGACAAAACGCTTTTGAAAGAAACTTAGCTTGGGGAAATGCTTATTGAACAAATTACACTGCGCAACAAATTTTCAGATTGAAAAAAACTCAAAAACAAACAGATGTGCTTTAGGGTAATTTGCGGGCGCTGAATCCGAATTTGAACTTGTTTTTTTACGCAGACGTCAGGATTTTCTGAAAAAAACATCTGATTTTCTGGCAAAGATGAAATATTCTTTACATTGTTAAGCACTATTGCCCATTGCTAACTTATCTAATATGTCTTCTAATAGGTTTTTTTATGAGATGCAACAAGTCTATTATGTTTGTAAAGAATGCAGTTTCCCAAGTTTAGGAAAACCTGGCATAGTTAAAGATAAAATATTCAAATTTCGACCAAAATGTATTAACCACTTAGTTGCATTTTACCAAAGCAATTTAATTATGGTTTTACAGCAACATTGTTAGTCTAAAAGGCGGTAAATCATCCAGCCAATTCCGGTGGTTTACAATAGCTAAAATTGAACTATAATTTTTGATATTTTTGTTTTGATTTTGGGGCTGCGTTTGCAAAGATATTCAACAAATACAAAAAGATGTCACCCCGAAAAAATTTTTTGGAAACTCTGAGTTTTGAGCTTCCCGCCAAAACCACAGTTCACTAAACTGTTAGGCCTACTGTAACCTTATTAAACGATTAGGCCTAACTATCTCTAGGCCTAATAGTTTAGAGATAGTTAGGCCTAATTAGGCCTAAACTATTTAGAAATAAACTATCTCTAAACTATTATTAGGCCTTCCACAGTTCTCTAAACCATTCGGCCTACTGTGGTTTTGGCGAAAAGAACAAAACTCAGAGTTTCCAAAAACTTTTTTTGGGGGGACATCTTTTTATATTTGTTGAATATCTTTGCAACCGCAGTCCCAAAATTAAAACAAAAAATATCAAAAATTATAGTTCAATTTTAGCTATTGTAAACCACTGGAATTGGCTGGATGATTTACCGCCTTTAATTATAGTTTTTTTTTGCTCTCCCTTTTATTGCAAGTTTCAACATTATCTTATATGAAAAAAATGAAGCCTTAAAACAAAGCAACACAAAACCTCAGCAAGGAAATCACGCTGTATGCAAAAACAGAACAGAAGTTCAACGTCGTCGTCTTTTGTGTTCTTGTTCTGGGCTTCTGGCTTACCTCGTTTCAGTGACCAGCCGTATTCGGCGAGCATTCCAGTTGACCACTTTCCTTTAAACTTCTTTTCAATAACAGCAATGTTCTGGTGAAATCTATCACTGTGCTCACCTGAAACTGCTCTCAAGTTTTCATGAAAAAATGGCAAATGTGAATGTAGAAAGTGATCTTTGAGTGAAATCTTGGATCCCATTTTGTAATAGTTGCGCAACAAGTTGTCCACCACATCTTCAAAGTCATCAGACCTATGTAAACTAAGAAAATTTAGACATATATATTAGCCTAAAACCTTTTCCCGCGGCCATTTCAGTTTCATTTAGCGTTTTGTCAAACATATCATTCACGAAAAGTTTTTATATTTAAGGCACAACAAACACACCTTCTTTTATTTTGGCATCAGACATATTGGGAAAATATTCATGCAAATATTCAAATGCAGGAGAATCTTTTCTTAAGCCTTTGACGAATTGTTTGAATAGCCCAAGCGTAATGTGCAGAGGTGGCAAAATGATTTTATTGTGAGGGACCAAAGGCAAAGCTACCACGTTATGTTGACCTTTCTCCTATTCTCTGCGGCCAGGTCTTCTCAATGTAATTAATGCTTATTACGAGCTTTAGAATCCAAGAGGCATAGAAAGCAGCAGTATTTAGTAACTCCAAGTTGAAGGCCTCGTAACAAAGCCACGACTTTTAACTCTGCGCACACATACCACAAATGAGAATGGTAATTTAATTTGTTCAAAATAAGTCACAAGTTGTAGTATGTTTCTTTAAGGGTAGTTGAATATGCTACTGGCGCAGATGGATAGCAGTTCCCGTTATGAAGAAGCACAGCTTTGATACTTTTCTTAGAGCTATCTAAGAAAAGTCTCCAATTCGTTTGATCGTGGATCATGCCAATACTTTGAAATAACGCAGAAACATTGTTGCAATAGCACAGCTCGCCACCAGTAGAGAAATGGGAAATTTGGTCTTGGCTTCTTTGACCATAGAAAATTACCTTTGTGTCTGGAGAAAGCAAATTGCATTGTTGTGAGCGTGAAGTCAAGAGTTTGCTGTTAGACTTGGTGATTTAAATCTCGCACAAGATCATTTAAATATTTCTGACTGATCAAATAAGGTTTGGTAGCTTCTTGACTGAGTTGAAAGGTATCGTCAGAATCCCAACTCGAGTTTTTACAGTTCTCTGAAGACTCGCCCTTTAGTTCAGGTAAACACGGTGGAGGAATGTGAACGGGTATATAAGCAAAATGTAGGACAGGACGGAAAGCAGATGGTAGGTTTGGATACTAAATTTTTTTTCCTGTTTCTTTGGTTATAGCCTTTTGTTTTGGTTAAACAGAAATAGCAATCAGTGATGTGGTCTCTTTGCTCTAGCCAGATCATAGGCACAACGAATCCCATACCGGTACCTACTTTTTTTCCTCGAAAACCATTTGTTTAGTTTACCACTACAATCCACTAAACAATAATGCGGAGACCAAACTTTATCTTGGTCTCCAAACGCACATCCAATATAAGCATAATACAAACGCTTGATCTTGTCAGTTAAGTTCATTTGATATTTTAGCACCGTCAATTCTCCACGAATGTAGTAAAATATAAGAAGACCATTTTTACAAGATCGTCTCTTTTTTGGCATTTTAGCTTCCTTATGGGAAAAATCAATGTCTAGCTGTCTTGCGTAATACGTGCAATACTATAAGTATACTTGTCTTATAGCTTGCTTACAGCACACCTAAAGGCAAAAACAACACACCTAAATGCAAAAATTGTGATTAAAAGAATGTCTGCGGTAGCTAAATCATAAGGAAGGTCGATTTCTAACTACTTGTAAGCAGCAACTGGGACAATCTGTTTCTGTTTTAACTGACTGGATCATGGATGACCTGAATCGCTATTTTTTTGTATAGATTTTAAACTGTCAGTAATAGTGCCAATGATGGCTCATAAATCAAGCAGATGAAACTAAGGCTTGTGCTTTCAAATTAAAATGCAAAATGCTGAAAAAACCTGACGTGATAGAAAAAAATTAATTTCATATTCGTGTTTAGCAACCCCAAATTTACCGAAATCAACTCGTTTTGTCTTTGAGTTTTTTTGTGTTGCACAGTGTTATTGAAGTTGAGTCGAGGGGGTCTGGACTCCTGGTAGAACATATTCCTAAAACTGGGCATTTTCACGACAAAACAAAAATTTCCACGGCAAATCTTCGAGTAATGCTAAAAATGTTGCAGAAAGCAATATACCTTGATTCCCCTGACCAGGCCAAGTCACAAAATTGAACCCCAAAATGCAAGATTATAAACATGTGTTGGACTTGACCTGAAGTAAAGGGAAGGATTTGTTCAATTGACTTTCAAATCTCAAAATCTTTGTTTATTCAAATGGCTCTGAAAACGTGAGAAATGTGATCCAAATGGCATTTAAATAGCCATTTTTTTCCAAAAACTTACAAAAAATCGCCCAGCGGCTGGGTGCTTCGCCCCTAGACTACCATAGCTCCCGACGGCTGGTGGCTCCAACCCCAGACCCAATCTGTGACACGTTTGAGTTGTACTGATTTGCTCACTGCGTCTCCCAATTTTGATATGTTAGTAAAACTTTTTAATTTGCGGTTTTAGTCTTTTCCCTTCAGAAAATCCTGGTTATTTGCTAAATCAAATCTTTGCTTTTTGTCTTTCATTCTTCGTCCCATAAAAAGTCTCTCATTTCGAAAATTTCTGATGACGTCATTGCATGTGATTTACGGTTTATCCTATCCCCGCAATCCAAAATCCTGACTACGCCTATGTGCAATACGCATCCCAAATACCGTTTGTTTTATCTTGGTATTGTTGACACACCTTCACGAGAGTTTGCTTACTACTGTACATTGCAAAGCAGCAAAATATACCTTGCATTGCTTTCAGTCTAAAATATCTATGGTATGGAAGTATGGAATGGAATATGGAAGAAAATTTTAGTATGGAATGGAAGATTTTTAGTATGGAATGGAAATGGAAGAAAATTTCCAGTATGGAATATGGAAAAATCGTCTTCCATTCCATTCCATACCATGCCCTGCTCGTCAGACAACTATACAGTAGGCACAAGCCCAAGCCGTGAGTAAAGTATCAAGCCGTAACACAAATAGCAGGAATATTATACACAAGCTATATACAATATTGTCTAGATGACAAAAAACTCAAATGGCAGTAACGTTCTGCAGAGATTGAGGGCAAGCAAGCAATGTCGAGCGCAAAAAAATAAAATGAAATAAATAAAAAAAAAAAGAATTGTTTACGATACTATTGGTAAGCTACAGCACTAATAAATGTCGGTGCAGAGAGAAAGCAAAACGATTTTAATGTTAATAAATAAGTTATAACTTAAAAGATAAACATTGGGGGGTTACGACTTGAAAAATCCCCAAATGTGTACCCAAACATTTGCTTATTAAACGGTTTAAGATGGTATAGGATGTTTTTGGTTATTATAAACGGTCACTACGGGTCGATAATACATATTTTGATCCGCGGTGTAAAAAGTACAGGAAAAGTGTAATGAAGTAGAAGTTTTGCAACTTAACCAAAAGAATACTTGAAGTAAAGTGCAAAGTATTGACCGAAAACAGCACTTGAGTAAAAGTAAAAAAATAGTCGTTTTAAAAGTACTGAAGTATAAGTATTTCTGAAAGTATTTACGCAAAACAAACAATTCAATCGATAAATTGTAGTGTGTACTGTGTAACTAGTTGACTACCTTCTCATCACTGCTACATAATGCTTGATTTCTAACCCCTCACTCTATCAAGAAGTCAGAAATTACTACTTGATGCAAGTTTTTGTTATATTCAAATCAAAAAGAACAACAGCAAAACTTTGAGATTTGAAATCATGTCACGCAGGATTTATTTGGGAATCTTGTCATAAAATCTTTGCTAGCTTAATTGAAAAATTGCCTGTAGAAAACTTAACCGTTCTGACGAATTTGTGCTTCAAATTTAAAACTATAGTACTTTGTACTCTTCTGAATCAAACGGCTCGCTAAAAGTTAGCAAGATAAAGTAGAAAGTATCTATAAACACAATCACTTTAAAGTGCTCGTTACCGACAAACTCTACTTGAGTAGGCTACTTAAGTAGAGTTACATTCGTTACTTGACACCTTTTGATTTTAACCGTGTTTGAAATTCCAAACCCTTCTGGGTGGCTTAGAAGAAAATAATTTTAATTGCTCTTTTAGCGGGAAAGCGAAGTCTTTTTTTCAATCTCATCATTCAACATGCGTCGGTCGTTTAATGGACTTGCTTCTCAGCAAGCTCCTATCTTGTTCCTATTCAACTTGACTCGTGTCCAACAAAAAAAAAAAATGAGGAAAACTCTCAAACTTTCGATTACTTTATTCAAAGCTTTTTTTGTTGAAATTTACGTATCACGATTGAAAATACAGGCAAAAAATGGCAATAGCTTGATGTTCGTTTTTTTAATCACAAGTAGTCGAGTTGACATATCTTTGTTCTCAGCTGCTCTTTCGAGAATATTAAAGCTGTTTTACAGAAATCTGTGTTTTCTTCAAACTAGCGTTTAGCCTCATCGAAACATTTTATTTAGGGTTGTTAATAACTATAAAACAGATGGTGCCCTTCGGACGAACTACATAATAATCAACAAAAAATTGCTATTACGTACATACGACTGGTTCTGTGTTTTCAAAAAATAAAAATAAACGCTATGGCTTTTAATCTTGCAATGCGATGTCATCGGAATTGTTCTTTTTTTGTAAGCTGGTGATCACCTCCCTTGTTAGTTTGTAATTGGCATTTTTTTCAGACAAACATTCCAAAAACATTGATGTCCAGTGTAATTTAATAGAATCAAAAAATGAAAACAGCAAAGCAATACAATGAAAACTGGAGGTAAATTGGCGAATACAAATGTGAAATGAGAAATCAAAATACGAAAACAAAACACCAAAATTAATGTAATGTTAATAACGAAATGCGAAAAGACTCATTTTAATAACGACTTTTTAAAAGGAGATTATCAAAGGCAATACTTTTGAAAGTTGGGCTAAACCTTGTATTGGCTACTCACTACTCAGTTTATTACCGTAATACATTGCGTCAGTTTGGAACAAAAATCTTAAATCGCTCCAGCTAAATAACAAATTGCACTGCAAACATAAGTATCAGGTATCAACAGTTAACATATCGCAGCTACTAGCGAAATTTGAAGCTTGAGCGACCACAAAACTTGAAAAACTTTCATGATTAAAAAAAAAACAATTGGAAAACTAAAAATTCAAAGACTTATTTAAACCCATAACTCGAGAAAGTTAAAGGTCACAGAGCTGCCCCAATAGAGTCGACCGGCTCAGTCGCACACCCTCTGAGCTGGTATGATTTGTCGGGAGATTTCACGACTGTTGGTTTGGTTTTGCAGTTGTAAACTTGTTGGGCGCCTAAAATACAGTCGACCGACTTGGTTGCTTAAGCTATGAGCTGGTGGTACAATAAATGAAACGAAAAAATCTTGGCGTTTTAAAAAACAAGTACGCTTAGCTGGTCAAGTGGATTGAATTATAAAACCATATGTTGCAAAAGTTTAAGCACCATAATGGTACCTATGATGCAAAATGATTTTCCCGATCAGTTGGAAAACTCATAAGTATGATTGAAGGGCAGAGGAAAAAATCACAGATGATTTGACCAAAGGCGACTTGCCAGTTTTGGTCTTTAAAAGACCAAACCAGAGCGATTACAGATAAGTTTAACTGCAAAAAGGTCGGAATGTCGGTTCAAAAAAAGCCTAAATTTCCTTTAAACGTTGTACGATGTTACAAGTTTTCGTAATTCGATCATCTGCAATATCAAAATCAAACAAAACAACAACAATACATAAGACGTTTAACGCGGAAAAATCAAAAACAACATCACTTTAAACATCTCAAGCAAACACTGGATGATGCATATTTGCACATTATCTTTATTTCACGAGAAATTAGTGATGGAGCTATCCTTGAGACGAATCCAAGGATAGGAGAGTCTATTTAAAATTAAAAATTTTGTCGATTTTCTTTGCAATTAAGAAGAACAAGAATTTCTAAGCTTTACAAAAATTTATTAGAAGGAACAAAACAAGCTTGTCCGTCTATTTCAAGTAGTCACAAATAATTGTTTGCAAGGAAAAAATAGTAAACTTAGAATGTCCACATATTGTCTGAATCAGTACAGTACTAGTAACACATTCTGTAATCAAAAATAATAATACTGTATAACATTCAACTAGAAAAGCTATGTGAATATGACAGTACAGCATTTTTTTATTCAAACCAAAACATAATGCAGCGATACGTGCGCATTACAGCAAATATTCAGTATATTATGAAAAACTTCATAACTATTAAAAAAAAGCTAGTCAAAACGAAAGCTCCACTCAAAAATGAAATGTCAAAAGAGGTGCTAGTTTTAGTAACCCATCGTCAAAAAGACAATAAAACTTCACTAAGCGGACGGATTAAGCAACCAAAGACGTTATAACACGTCTAGAAGCGCTAACATAGTACAGTTACGGGAAAAAAAACAAGTAGATAACCAACTAAATTTATGCTACAAAAACAAAACAAACAACAAAAGTGATTCATTGCCATCGCTCAAAACTGAAAACAGAACAGCCACAAAAACTGCAAAATTTAATTCCAAGGCCTTTTAGGTCATTTTGTAGCACTGCTTAAGGCTATTTTTACAGGATGTAAAATTTAGGTTTCACTTTCACTCTTGCATGTACCTACTTTTTTGTACCATCAATGAAGAAAAATTTGATGTAAAAAAAAGCATGAGTACTAGCAGTAAAAGGGTATTAAACTGCTCTACATCACGTGAAGCACGAAAAAACTTCCAGATAATTTTCAGAACTTAAAAACAAAATTCAAGGACTTTCCAGAACCCAAAAAAAAAAAATCCAGGACTTTTTCAGGATGTGGCAATCCAGATAAAAAACTTGAACCAGATTTGAACAGTACTTTTTGCATTTCATTTTACAGAAGAATGCAAAGACAAACGGTTTTAAAAAAACACGTGTTGAAGCAACAAATTCAATCGTGTTCCTCAACGTTTAACTGCGCTGCGAAAAAACTTTAAGGACAAAACTGCCAGTAAAAATGCAATGCACCAAACGACTAACATACAGTATAGACTCTAATATTAAATGCTAGTTAAATCGTCTGGTTAAAAAAACTTAACACCAATTTTAATTAGAAATAGCATCATTAGTCATTTAAGAGTATAACCATATAACAACAAAAAAATACTGCCGACAAGAGCGAATCAACAATCTCTCACAGTAAAAAAGTAAATACCATTTGCGCAAGGATTATCGTTCGCCTGAGAGGTTCTCATAGCGCAATGCCGCAAGACAATGGTGAAATGTATTCTTCGTTTTTGTGGTATGCGGTGATACAATATGGCGCTAATTGTGTAATTATTTGCTGCCTTTACTGTTTAACACACAGAAAAACACGGAACCAATCCATTGCAATAATTTGGTTACCAGTTGAATAACAAATAAATTTAAAACTTTGATAAAATTCCCGCAGAAAAAGACCAGCCAAACTCAGAAGAGTGCAAAAGTGAAGTAGCTAGAGATGAAACAATCCCAACGAAGCTGAACTACTTCAAAAAATTGAATGAAAACATTATTGTATGCTTTTACAAATAAAACGGAAACAAAATACACGAAACAAGAGTTTGGTTTTAACTTCTTTCAACTAGACTATTCGCATATTGCATTCAATCAGACAAAAGTTAAAAAACCATTGGTATAAATTCGGTGAAAAATATTGTGACTAGGGTCTGAAGCAGACCAGCGGTCTAGTGAATCGAGCGTATGTATTAAACCGGTAAACTCCCGTCCGATTCTCCGTTAACTCAAAAACTAAAAAAATTGGTATGCTTAGCTTCCCTGCTTGGCGTTCAGCATTAAAAAGGACAGTGTGAAGCCCCCGCCGAGGGTGGTAGACACGAGGTCAGCTTGACTGAAAGACAGCAACTTTGCTAACTCCTGCCCAAGTTAACTTCAAAAATAAAAATTGAATAAAAATGGTTATGAATCTGAAAGTGGTAAGTGAAAACGTTTTTAACAAAATTAACTACCGCACAAGTACAATTTTTAAAAGTAACCAAATCAAATCTTTCATTATACTCGCTGTATTACGCCGAAGCGTGTAACGAGTTAGAGGGGCCCATCTCCACGTCATTGCACCCATCGACACAGCTCCTTTCGAAGAAATATTGCAGCGGTGGTGAGCAGTAGGCAAAACTGTGTTCAATTTGACCGGCCCGAGATTTGAACCTCAGACCTCCCGCTCCAGAGACGAACGCGTTACCACTCCACCAACTGGCTGGTGTTCGAAAGTAACAATATTGTTCCTAATACTCCATTTTTTATGCTTCAAAATAGCGAAGTTGTTTCCGAACTATTTTAGGCGCGATTGTTAGACGAGGCCATGGGCAAAAAACTTTGATACATAGATGATACGATTTTCGCAACTAAAAACATTAGTTTAACTTTATTCTATAAGCTAAATTTGAAAATATTGGTACAATCCAATCTAGAAACTGATAAAAAAAATCAAAATTTGTTACCTAAATGCGAAATCAGCGTACAAAAATTGCTACATTTTAACATTCTTTTTTCTAATACCAAGTTGCTGGATTAAATATTTTTGAACAGTATGAGCTAGAATTTGAGCCTTATTGATAGATATACAGGGTGTCCATAAAGTCTCGTTACAATTAAAAAAAATTACTGAAGCTTCAAATGATGAGATAACACAATGAGGGTTGTTTTATATTAATCAGTATCTCAAAGTTTTCATTGACACTAAAATTTATTGTTTCAGATAAAATTTTTATGTGTTTTAGATAAAATTTCTACAAGTGTAATGATTGAGTTACAAGAACTCCCTTAAAATCTGAAATTAATACTCCCTAAAAAAAAAACAAAAACGCAATGTGTATCCCGGCTTATGGAAAAAATCAGATGTTTAGACCCATTGAGACTACAGAATTAAGTATGAAAGAGATCCACCATCACGTCCTTCAATTTGTTTGTGATGCAAGAAATTTATTGAGACAGGGACGTGAGGACAGGGCCTACGAGAGGGAGGTTAGGGGGTACATCGTACCCTGGTCTAGGGGGGCCCGGAAGAGATGAGGCTTTCGCGTTCAGTTTTGGACCAAAATTTTTTTCAACCCTGCCCATTTTGCGTCCCTGACTTTGGGCAAAAAAATGGGACTAAATTTGAGTGAAGACCTTTTTTTTTGCTCTTCACCTGATTTTGGGGAAAAAATGGGACCAAATTTGAGTGAAGACCTTTTTTTTTGCTCTTCACCTAATTTTGGGGAAAAAATGGGACCAAATTTGAGTGAAGACCTTTTATTTGATTTATTTATTTGAACTTCACCTAATTTTGGGGGCCCGGCATCGATCTTCGTACCCCCAGGAAAAATTTCTTTTTGAGGCCCTGCGTGAGGGGTCACCTTACTAAAAATTGGAGGCTTTTTTTTTGTTCAACCAGCTTATGATGCAAACGTTAACAGCACCGTGAAGTTGCTTGATCAGCATCACAAGCTGGTTGAATACTACAAGGTTGTGATTCTAATTCTGTTTAACCAGCTTGTGATGCTAATCACACGCCTTCGCGTCGCTGTTGTAGTTTGCATCACGAGCTGGTTGAACAGGTTATTTTGATGGCGTTTTTCTTTAGGAGTAGTCATTTTATGGGGGTTCATTAAACTCAATCATTAAACACGTTGAAATTTTATCTCAAACTATAAATTTTAGTGTCAAGAAAAACTTCATGAAATACTGATTAACATAAAACAACCCTCATTGCGTTATCTCATCATTTGACGTTGTAGTATATTTCTTAAATTGTAAAGAGACTTTATGGACACCCTGTATATGTATTAAATATAAGCTTGTGAAGTGCCTTGGACTGATAGTATTATTGGGAGGGCTACGATTCTTAATCAAAGATACCACAATATAAAAAAAACAAAATATGAGATTTTTTACGAGTTGCCACAACACAGAAGATTTAAATAAATTACAAAACTTAGAAAATCCTTTAAGGCCAAAAAAGTACATTCGTTTCAAAGTGATTGTTTACACAGCAAAAATAAAATACGATTCAAAAAATAATACAAAATTGCACGGTCAAAAAATAATTCGTAGATGAGGCTCTCCGTCTGCATTGATTGTAATTCGCTAATAGGTACGAAAAACAAACGAAAAAAGTATCAATATTTGAAATGCAAACAAAAAAATTCGTAAAGACTGAATAACTGTCAAAATTCGCACCAACCAAAACACTGTCTTCTTTGTAGCAAGTAAGGTGCAAAGCGTAAAAAATGCACTTATTTCGCAGGCTTTTTATCTGATTGTGCGTGTCTTTGTGCATAAATTTCAACAAAAAAAAAATGCTTCATCCGGCAACCTCCAAAAAACCACCTGAAAAAAATCAACATTAACGTATTGTTCAAATCCATCTTTTTTTGCTGCGGGTTTTAAAACAAACAAATTGCAACACTTATCGTCAACAACAGAAAGGCCATAATAAACTTTGCAATGAAAAATATTCTGCAAAAACAAATTTAACTGATAGTATTGATGATTCCAACGAAGGGAAAGAATGCAGTCAACAACCAAATATCAAGAAAAATGCGCTACTATCAAAAACTACATGATAGGGTTAGGTTTTAGAGGCTACATTTAAGGATAGAACGATTGAATGGTAAAGTGGAACAACGCCTTATATCGTCCACTAGCATCCACATTCCACAGTCCTGATATTTGGTAATACCCGACTAATAACGGTTTCATCTTCGTTAATCAATCTTATCAATGTTCATGCCTGCTTCTTTCTTATTGGACGAAATGGCCACTAATTTTTGAAAATCTTTTAATTAGGCAGAAAACTAACGCAAAAAATTCAGTAAAAGTAAAGAAAAAACAAAAAATATTCAAACAGCGTTTTTAAGGTTTAAGACTAGGGTTTGGGTTAGATTTAGGGTTGTTAGTTTTTGACTAAGTATTCGAGTTTAGGTTCGACTTTGACCAAAAATCAATCAAACAATAGACAATATTCTCTGATGAAAAAAAGCGTGCCAAAGGTAAAACTAGTGAAATAATTGGCTCGAACACTTTTTACGTGCAGCATGTGATGGCATTTATCTTAAGTCTTAAAATCAGCATAAATGAGGTACTTCTCAAAACAGTCACATGCTGTTTCATTGGGAATGAGCCAAAATAATCTCAAGCGCTTCAACGCCAGAAAACAAAATCACGTTATATAACGTGCTGCTCAAGTTGTAAAATCAAAGCAAGAAAGCAATTACGCAAGTAAACAAAGTTACGCAAAAAAAAGGGAACCAATATGCAATTCAAGTACAAAACCGAACCAAGAGCAACTAAAACTTTTATCCCTTTCAAAAATATTGTAGTGGTAGAGCATCCACGAAAATTTCCATCAGTCAGTAAAGAGAACCATGAAATTTTGTGACAACAAAAAAACAAAAAACGAGGGAAAAAACAAGCAAAAGTATTAAAAAAAACTTTAAATCATAAAAAGTCTTGTGAAAGCGGAAAAATTATTCCAAAGTTGTATGTTTCCTCGGAATCAAAGCATAACAAATAGTAATAAGTAGGGCCATTTCCATCATTTTTATTTTGACCTATAAAATTTAATTTTGACTCTATTTTAGCTAAATTTGGACTATATTTTGACCGAAACCGTTTTGGTCACATTAAGCTTCAAATTTTGACTCAAAAAAAAAAAAAAAAGTTTGTTATTCGCAATTCACGTAAGTTTGAAGCAAGTAATCTTCTTCACTTTTTATTAACAGCATTTAGAAAAGAAATATCAATCAGTCAGTCTTGTGATTAAGGCAACTAATCGCTGCAGGACAAAAACCTAGGAATCTGCACACATATTCATATTACAACTACACTTTACACTTTTCTTAATTGCCAATAAATTTTGGATTGAAATTTGCTGTTCTTAAATTTTCACGAATTTTCGGCCTCATTCGTTCTTAAATTTTTATTAGAAAATACAATTTCAATCTTGCTTGGTAAAAAGTTGCGTTGTGTAAAAGTTTTGTCGATTGTTAAAGCTGTGAAAGCAAAACAGTACAGTCCTAAGATTTCAAAAATCTGGTTAATTTGTTGTGATATACGGTACTGTATAACAAAAAATTGACTCGTTGATTTTTGAATTTGGACGTATAGTGTTCTTAGTTTTTTATTCATGCCGAGAAAGGCATTCTTAATTGGTTTTTAATTAAAAAAATGAGTTTCACGTTATTATAAAATTATTTCAA
Organism: Trididemnum nubilum; assembly: GCA_963965965.1. Classification (NCBI taxonomy): domain Eukaryota; kingdom Metazoa; phylum Chordata; class Ascidiacea; order Aplousobranchia; family Didemnidae; genus Trididemnum; species Trididemnum nubilum. The sequence goes on along the minus strand of OZ014477.1, from coordinate 10,393,443 downwards.
TAAAAAGTAGTTAACCCAAGCAATGGTATTGCGGCATATTGCAACTATTTGCAAAAGTTTGAGTAGCAAAACTTCATTCATACATGTATGAAATTGCTCACAACGTTTCATTGGTTCTCAAATATCCAGAAAAATGAAGAAAAAAGCCTTTTGTTTGCTTTTGAAAAAGAATTTTTGATTACATACAATTTGATTAATTTTGACCTAACCCAAAATTTTGACTTTATTTTGACCTATAAAATGTACCTAAACTGGCTCCAAAGCAGCCGAAACCAATGTTGATATACGTTTGATGATATAATAAAGCCCTGAAAAAATTTTTACTTAATTGACTTTTGCGAGCACTTGTAATAAAAGACACCAAGTTCTTTCTCTGCAAAAACGGTCGTGTACTCTACTCATGTAACATTGCATCAGAACAAGAACACATAGGACACAATGAAACAGGAGATTTGTAACGGTTTTCTCAAATTCTGATCCAAGCCTGTTCTTGTGTGAAAGTTTTTATGTCTACCACCACCAACGAGTAATAAAATAAAACAAAGAAAAAAGTATGGTAAATTTGTGTAAATAAAATTCATTTTTTTGCTTTTGCAAAATATTTATCGAACTTTTAAAGAAAAAAGTATGGTAAATTTGTGTAAATAAAATTCATTTTTTGCTTTTGCAAAATATTTATCGAACTTTTACATGTCCGGAAGTGCTACCGATTTTTAGAACCTAACTCAGGAAACAATTCAACACATTTGTTATATTAATCAAAGTTATCACTTATGGCTAAGCTTTATGACGCATATGGGAGAAAACATTTTCTTTAGTAAAATTTGATCGACGCTATACAGCTTAGCCACAAGTGTGACATGATAAAGCCGTGATAGAAGATACAAAATGACAAAACAAACCTATTTACCTGAATTTCTCTTTCTATGAAAATGAAATCGCTTCGAGAGAGCGGTTAAGAAAAGGGTTAATAGTGCGACAATGGTGATAGCACCAACTAAGTATGTCATAATCATTCGAAAATACGCGTTACAATCCGAACATAAACAGCTGCAACAAAGAAAATTAATTTTTAACTAATAACATGGCATGTGACTACCCATAAACAGTAAATTGCTGAAAGCAATTGTTTTGTACGTTTCAATCAGAGTTGTAAACGGGCCGACTAGTTCAGGCCCCAACCCGACCCGAACCCGAAAACTAAAAGTCCAAATCATGCCCCCAAAAAAAAACGAAAGTTAAGTTAGGTATGAAAAATTTAGCAATGTTGCCCAATTATTTTCATCATATTTTTGTGCACATAACACAAAAAGCACGTCTCAGGCACGTTAAGCCCGAAATTTTTCTCAATTTTGGGCCCGAACCCGACCCGAAAAGCCCGGCCCGACTTACAACTCTGGTTTCAATAGATTGCTAAAAACTGCAACTACAAAACGTCGATCAAACGACCTAAAAGTAAATATCTTTAATGATTAAACGACTGTCACGATTATTTTTGCTAAAAAATTCAATCTGCAACTGGGGCTATGTTAGGAAGCACAACTGAAAGGAAAGCTGCGAGGCAAAATCTATTTGGGTTGTTTTCGTTGAATTTTCTTATGGGCCCCATTGTCGTTTGCATCAACACCTGTACTTGGTGTTAATTAAAGGGACACATAAATTGCTTAAATTATTATTACTGTGCATGACGGCATTTGTTTGCAAACTATTATCATTCGCGTTAATTCTTCCACACAAAATCGAGCAAAACAAAAATTTAGAAGGTAAAAAGACGGTTATATTATTTAGGCACAAGCCACTTCAGGCTAATTTTATCATTTTTTAGTACTAATAAAATCACATAAGAATAGCTATTAACATAATTAGCACGTGTACAACCATACAATTGTACCATGTACATACCACGCAAGCGCTTCAAGGCAAAAAATAAAATACGAAACGGAAGCCAATGGATCCAATATGGTGATAAAAACAGCTTAAACAAAAATACTCACACGCATGGATTAAAATACTGGATAAGTTCAATAGCGACACCATTTGATATTTTGTCAGTTAGACTCATAGCTCCAAATACAAACGCACCAGTCGCCTGAAAAAAAAACTTAGTCAAGGCAAAAATTAAATAAATTTAACTTAATTAGGCAGTAGGTTTTAAAATGCATCATTAATTAACATCCAACTCATACAATTTTCGGTGAGATGGCTCAAATGGCAAAAAAAACTCATGCAAAACGATAATGCACATTTTAAACACACTATGCAAACAAACTCTCTATCGTGCTTTTAAACTAAGGTTTAGTGTAATTTCAACAAACTTAATCACGCAGGAATTAGGCAAAAGCCGCATTTACACGGGCGACTTTTCTGCAACGCGATTCGAAGATTTTTTACGCGTCAAAATCGCTTTCGAAGAGTGGTTACTCACACGAGATGAGACTCGCTTACCGCGATCGCATTTGGCAAGAATCGCCGCCGTGTAAGTAACACCTCCGATTTGCGATGCCGATTATATTTTGCGCGATTCGATACAAGAATCGTTCTCGCCCGTGATCACTTACACGAGGTCGATTTCAACGTCTCGAAAGTCCCAGGGCAAAGTCGCGCTCGTGTAAACAGCAAATCGTATGCAATTTACGAGCAATTTACAATCATATGCAATTTCGCCCAGGCATAACGCAATGCACAAATGCTTTGCGAGTCCACTGGCTGCGATTATCCTAAATTTACTTCATAAAATATTGTGTTCATAGCACAAAACAGTCTGTAATGCTTTTACCGTAATTAATTGTGATTTCGATACTAAATTTACTTCATATTTGTTTGAAACGCAGAAGGAATACTTTTCTTGCTGATACTGGTCTGCTGCAGATACGGCAGTCATGAGCTGATAACTGTGAAGCCAATCAAGCCGAACTTTAAACTTTTATAAAATGTACGATATATAAATTAACCACAGGTAACAGTACCTTAATTGTATTCTGCTTTTCTAATATCGTAGATACACTTTTTCATAAGAAGCAGTAAATTTTGAGTTGAGGCTGACTGTTGTTATTTTTTGCCTATGTTGAGCCTCAGTTGCTCTTAATTGGTTCTTAAATTTTAAAAGCATTGATGTCAATTATGGCGACCATGTTTGTTAATTCCTAATGCTCTGTCTGCTTGAGTAAACGCTTTATTTTGCTGTTTTTGCAGCATCGTAAAATTGCGGAAAGCGAAAAAGCGAGAATTAATTTTCGTTTGAACGAAAGCCAAAAAGTTTTTTTGTTACCTGCGCAGAGTGTAATAGCACTCAATAGTCTCAAAATTGTAGCAATTTTGCTTGTAAACGCCAGAAAACCACTCAAGCTTTACTGATTTAAGTCAGTACAGATGATAGTTTCTTGTTTGATTTGGAATTTATTCTTGTTCGGTTGTTTTTAATATTATTTTTTGTTGCTGATACTGGTGTTGTTCCTAATTTGTTCTTAAATTTTGAGCAAAAATGAGCCTCGTGTTCTGACGAAATTGTTCTTGTATAAAAAAAAAGTAATCGATTTTGTCATTGCTAATATTCTGGCAAAGCAAAAATAAAAATTAAAAATCTGAAAACTTTAGAATCGATAAGACAATAAATTCACAATAATGGCATTTGGACAATATATTTTGGAAATGGAGGTGCTTGTTACAGAAGCCCTCCATAACACTGCTAACTGTAGGTGCACCAGCAAAACTCTGTATCCTTTACCCTATCCGTTTGGCCAAACCACATTTGAAATTCTCCAACTTAATTGTTCAGACAAAATAAATAATATGGATTAGTACGGCACGGCAAAAAATTACTGAAATTTACCCAGAAAATAATGAACTAAAAGAGTGCCATACGAGAGGTCCTCAAAATAAAATACGCCCGTTTTGCCCCAATTGACCGAACGAAAAGGAATGCCAGAACAGAGGTAACTCGGCCAAACACAAAGGCGTGCACGAATTACCAAAACGCGCGTAATTTTTAAAACGTTTGTAGCCAATGGCTGCAGGAAATTACGTGACATGTGCAAACTAAAAAGCAGCAGCCTAAATCGAAACTAGAGTGGGAAAACTAAAAAAAGAAGTCAATCGGTGCTGCAACAATGCTAGCAATGTACGCTCACACCCTATGCTCGCTCGTTGGGTCCAGCACCTTGTATATAAGTACCATCCTCTGGTGTTTGTCTGCTAAAAACGTGCTAGCGTTAGCTTTCTTCTCTGAACCGAGATTGCTAGTAGCCTACCAGTGTCTCCGCGTTAAAAATAACCACAGTTACATGGAGAAGCACAACACCTACTGCACCGCATATTGTAATCAAACATTAATTTTATGGAAATGCTGTTCGTAATCACATCATGCTCTTAAATTCAGTTGCACCATTCCTAGAATTTGAGTGGTTTTAAGGCGCTTTTTCATTTGAATAACGTCAGGAGTGAGTTTTGACCTGAAGTTACTAACGTATTTTTGCAGTGTTTATAATAATTCATTTTCTGCACTACACTTACTGTAATTGCCAAGCGTTTAGGAAATGCATGCGCTTCTTATTTTATTATTTTGGATATTGGTGCTTTGTAACAGCTGTGGTTTAGTAGCACCATGACAAAATTACATGAAAACAAAGATGATATGAATGCTATATGGATTTTTTAAATGTTGGGGTTAATTCCAGGTGCGTAGCCAGGATTTGGAAAAGGGGGGGGGGGGGCTTTTTTGAAGGAGTGAGAAAAGTGCAAACGACCTTGACCCGAATTTTCATTGTTCTTGAATCAGTTTCACGCGGTTTGTCCGAAAATTGAGACGAAATTTCTCGGAAAGCTCAGAAATTCAAAGGTTTTTTCCGCCCAAAATCAGGTGGTCTCCAAAAAAAAAAAGGTCTTCACCGAAATTGAGACTAATTTTTCGGCCAAAATCGAAATTCAAACGTTTTTTCCGCCCAAAATCAAGTGGTCTTCAAAAAGAAAAAAAAAAGGACTTCACCGAAATTGAGACTGATTTTTCGGCCGAAATCGAAATTCAAACGTTTTTCCGCCCAAAATCAGGTGGTCTTCAAAAAGAAAAAAAAAAGGTCTTCACCGAAATTGAGACTGATTTTTCGGCCGAAATCGGAAATTCAAACGTTTTTTCCGCCCAAAATCAGGTGGTCCCAAAAAAAAAAAAGTCTTCACTGAAATTGAGACTGATTTTTCGGCCAGATTCGGAAATTCATACGTTTGAGGGGAGGCTGTTTTCCTATGGGGGGAGGGGGCTATTTTCAATTTTTCACAAAAAATCGGCCTCAAAAGCACCAAAAACGTGCGATTTTGCATACTTCACAAGCCAATGGGGGGGCTCGAGCCCCCCCGGCTACGCTACTGGTTAATTCAAACAGAGCCAGTACTTCTGTAGCGACAAAAGGAGCCTGGTATCACAGCAAAAGAACTCAAAAAGCAAACTTATAAAAAAATAAATAAAATTTATCAACTAGCATTTCGTACAAAATGACAGCACAGATCTACAATAAAATACAAAATACTTATGCACTACTAGCAAATAAACAATACGAATTCGTCAGTCACACATGCTTGGAGAAAAGGCAATTTCAAAAGTGTTTTTAGAATTAAACGCACAAAAACGTTGATAAATTTTATTATCTTAACCACCAAATACTATGTATAACCAAACAAGAAACACAGTCAGAGATTGGTTGCGGTAGAGAAAACCCAAGGCAGGTTAAGGTAAATGATATGTATGAGCATAAGGTAGAAAACACCCAAGACAGGTTAAGGTAATAACTTATGAGCATTAATGCCCGCTTTACTTTGCTCCATCCAAGCCAACTCAGAATGATGCAGAGTAAGTAAGCTCTTTCCAGTGATTTCAAAAGTTTACATATTACAATTCCGGACATGACTAAAAGAAGGAAAAGTAGAAAAAGGCGGAAATCGTCCAAACGGCGGAAAAGTTGGAAAGGGCGGTTGGGGTTTAGGTTAGGGCTAACCCTATCCCTAATCTTAACCCTAATGGCCTTTTAGCACGATTTCCGCTTTCCCTACGGCGGAAAAGTAGGAAATTGAGCTAAAAAGCAGGTTAGGGTTAGATTTGGGTTAAGATTAGGGCTAGAGTTAGATTAAGGTTAGCCCTAACCCTAACCGCCCTTTCCTACTTTTTAACCATATCCCACACATCCTGCACGAGCAGCACACCGCCTTGCTGCTTCATCTTTCACCTCGCATTTTCATTGCAAGTTTGGACGACATTTATGCTGCTTAATAGAATTCACTGTACTTCGTTCTACGCTTGCATTGGCTTCATACATTTTCTTTTCAAAATTCCGAAGCGTGAATGGTTCAAATACAAAAGTTGACAAGCGGCGCATTTGAAGTGCTTTTGCGGCAGTTGGCTTTTGCAAATTCAAAACCAGCAAGCCGCGCTTTGAAACAATCTCGCACCGTGTAAGTGAACCAGTGCGATAGCGACTTTTCCACCAACTGGATTTTGCGAAAATTACGGGCACGCAATCTCAACGTGTAAGTGATTTCTGAGAGTTGCTATCGCATGCGAGCGTTGCGTTAAAATCTCCACCGTGTGAGTGACTGCTGCAATTTGATTTGTTTGGGGGGCGTGTCTGGCGATATCGCGCAGACAAAATGTCACGTGAATCTTGCGCCGTGTGACCTACGATATTGGAGAAAGAAAAAAGGCAAAATGTCGATTCTCGCAGCTAAAAATCACTGGTCTATATTGCTTAGTATTGTACCTGGATTCTCCAAAGTAGCTTCTATATAACAAGCTCTATTTGAATGCAGTTTCCAAGATTTTTGTTGCTAAAAAACGCAAAAATAGGCCGAAGCGTACTTGAAAATTACACAAATATCAGTCCTTACTGTATCTTTTCCAATCAGTCTGGTCGTCATTGACAAAGACATGACTAAAATAATTGAATTTCCCAAACCAAGAAATATGGCCATTCCAAATATCTGCATGCTTCCCTCCTGAAGAAAATGGCCCCAGATACAACCAGCTATGACCAATACTGCTCCACCAGCGTACATTACCTGTATCAAAACGCAAGTTCGTTAAAACAACTTTATAATGCAACGACGTCTGCTACCTTGCATGCTACTTTTCTACTATGCAAGAAGAGAAACTTCAAGCATTATTGCAAAGGCATATATAGGGCATGGCATTGCATGCCCCTTCGCGTAGTTTATTCGAGCTCTGTCTGTCTCTAAGAGTCGCGTTTCGGGGTGTAAAAAAATAGATCGAATGATACTTCAAAACAGTTTCCTTTGTCGAGTTAAAAAGCCCAGATCGTTGAAAGGGTCGGGTTTCGGGTTGCACGAGGATAAATCTGTTTGAAAATTTACAGAACTTTGTGAGTGACTATTTCACCGAAAATTTTCTTAGTCAAAGAGAATAAAACGAAAATGAAGAATAATCATCCATGCATTTATCACTTGCTTTGCTAAAGGAGAAGATTACGATTTGGTTTTACAGTTGGGATAAGTTTTAGAGTTAGAATTAAGGTATGGGTTACATGTAGATCAGATTCAATAAAAAGTTTGACAAAAATTTCCGGTAGAAAAGTCTCTTTGTAGAACTTCTGCTTGACAGATACAACATGTTTAATCACTTGGTCTCACTGTGCACGACTTCACTGTTGGAGAAATTTAATCGAGAGATACATCAGCACACTGCCCTATCGACTCCAAATCGCCGGTTTTTGGTCAAAAAAGCAAACTTGTGAACATTTATTTCCATGGCTTTCAACAATTATTTCAAAGCACTCAGTACAGTCTGTTGAAAGTGCTGATAGTTTCGTTTGCTTTTCCGAAAAGTCAAACTTCTATGAGCCATTTCAGGCAAACAAGCACATGCAAAACCAAGAACTGCAGCTTAAAATGCACGTGACAAATCTACGCAGTTCAAACAAATATTAAATCTAGCACACGTTTTTCAAGCTATAAAACCAGTTGAGCGCAATAATTGTTCAGGGAAAAATGATATCACTAGTAATAATGGATCCTTCAAAAAGAATAGAATAGTCACTTCCTCTTGACAAGCAACGTAATTAGCACAAAAAATGCACCTGTCGATACTGAAAAAAAGCAACAGCGTTGGTAATAGGGCTAATACCCTTAACTTACTAACTAGTTGCAGTAAATAGCCTAACCAAATCCGAAAACTTGGCTACTGCTATTGGTACTTGCAGACATAGGCTACCAGAACTGATCTACAGCATGATCGTTCTTATTTTCAAATGTTATATCACTCATGAGCTGGTCTAACTTTGATACAACAGATTATATCACTCGTATAATGCCACCGATGAATTTAGTTTAAATTAGAATCTCTAGTCTCAAGCAGAACCCTTTTATCTTCCTCATCGAACATCGCGTTTCTTGGTCAGCGAAAAACTTTTGCAAACTCATGCATGGCGAGATGTCACAAATTGGTTCGGAGTCAAACGAAGTAAATTGTATTTTCGCGAATGAGGGGAATCGGAGAGTAATATTTGGGGCACCTCTTTATTACCTCAAGTAGTTTTCATTTCTTCAATAAAACCGATTTTAAGCAGTATCTCTTTAAGAATGAACCAAAATCACAAATTTAGCTTGAATATGGGCAATAATGCTCGTAAATACTTACATATCACTTTCTACAATATCAAGTACAACGTTTGCACCACGTTTTTAAAGAAACTGGTTAATGCGCTTAAAAGCCCCGGACGCATAATTACAAACTCTCTTTTGTGCACTTCGATTAGCTATCTTTTAGGCTGGCATCGCTGCCCGAACTTTAACTCTCATGCAAGGTTCTGCAAAAAGGGTTCGGAAATGCACTTCGATTAGCTATCTCTTAGGCTGGCATCGCTGTCCGAACCCTAACTCTCATGCAAGGTTCTGCAGAAATGGGTTCGGGAAGCGATGCCTACCTGAGAGAGAGCAAATCAAAGTGCAAAAAAAGGTTCACATGTAATTATGCGTCCCAGATCATGTCGAACCATTCAAACACACTTGGATATAGGCGACCACTCAAAGCAAGCTTACAAAGTTAGCTAATAGATGTGTAATCAAAAAATACTTTACCTCTTGCTTTACAAAAATAGAAATTGGCTTCGCGAGCATCGCTGATACAAAACTTGACAAATACGTCACCAGAGGAACGATAGCAATAAAATTTTTATGCAGTTGCAAAGTATCGGTTAAGTATTTTGGCATGTACACCTGTGAAATAACAAAAATTACCGTGCTGGCATGCTACTGAAAACAAGTAGTCAACAGAAAATCTACAGACCAAAGTAGAGACAATATTGAGTCATCAAATGCGACCATGTTTAAGTTTGACACTTTTGCGCTTCAAATCGTCTGCTATAGAAAATTGGTACACCAAGTTTCACTCGTAATTATGCGGATACCTATGGTGTACATACCAGGAGACAGCAAAGGGACCTTGCGGTCTTCGAGTCAAGCTACCACCTGCCCACCTGTCTACCACACTCAGTGGAGGCTTCACACTGTACCATTATTTGCTGAGCGTCAACCATGGAAGCTGTGAATACCAATTTTTATGGTCTTTGTTATCAAATCTTGATATTGATAATATACCGTACTATAAATTTTTTTGACTAAAAATTATCGGAGGCTGTCAAAACTATGCCTGAAATAATGCTGCAAATTTAAGAAGTCAGCCAAGAACTTGTTGTAAAATTAAGTGACTTCCATTTCGAGCTACAATTGTTACCGATGGTTTTCGTTTTCGCGGTGACTACTGCTGCATAGCAAACTGCAACGGAAGGAAATGAAACAGAAATTCAGTAAAATGCTAGTTAGTGATTTACAGAAAGTCCCATTCGCCATCTGATTAAATTCAATTTTATCAGCCAAAGCAACCAGAAATACTTTCTTAAATATTTGAAATTGCAATCTTTCTCACTTTCTCATTTAGAAAATATTGGAACTTAACAAATACTGTACATACCTGTGATATGTTGACAATCAGACGCGTACACATATAGAGCAAAGCCATCTAAAAAGGGGATTTTTAAAAACTCAAAAAATCTTGACGTAATATTAATTAATTTTCTTATGAAACTTTGCAATCAATCAAACTGGAAAAAAGTAAAACGTGATGTGACTCAATTAAAATCTTGAGAAAATAATTTGGTTATGTTGAATACGAACAGGCAAAATCAGGCAGTATTGAAAAATCTAAGTGTAAGAACGCAACACTTTTTCTTCTCAAATTGGAATTCAAAATAAGCATAAACAATCAAGCTCAGTGTCACTCGATATATTTGACGGAAAATTATACGATGCCCAGCTTAAAATGCATCAAGTTTTGACAACCAGTAAACTAAACTTATAGTTATACGCAATGACGATCCAAACCTGATCTTGAAAGTAAAGCTGTGGAAACAAAGTGTAAGAGTTCTTACCTGATAAAAAGCTGGCTTTTTGAACCATTCATACCAATGCAAAACAGCTGAAAAAAATGTACTACAGTTAACTTAATTTGAATGAACCTTATATAATATTTTGCTACGTAACACAACCCTAGCAATTACTTATTCGGACGTAGATAATACGACAGACAGCGAACTGGCATGCTATCTATAAATCTATGTCCGTTATCCCATTCCCATCAAAGCAATGATGAATTTTGATTTCATAATAATTTTTATAAATAGCGCTCAGAAACAGCCCACAACAAAAACCAAGTAATTGAAGACATTCTTAATTGCTACGCAAATTCTAACCACGGTTGAATATCATATGAAAATTGATTCTTTCTGGAAAAACATGAACATAAAAACTAAAGTTCAATTGGTGCGCTGTTTACTAAAGCGCGAATAAAAAAGCTTAAATGCATAATGAGCATCAATTCTGGTCAAAAGCATGGCCAAGGTTTAGTTTGAGGATATTGTAAATTAATGATGATGCCAATCTGACATCGTAGTCAGCTTCAAGTCCGTTGAAAGATGGGCAGCAGTAAGCAACAACTCTATGAAGTATTCACCTACCCTTGGACAAGTTAGTTATTTTGAGTGTTATAGCCGGTTCTAATATTACTTAGTATTTGCATTCGTCCTTGACTAAATTTGTGAACTTAAATTAAAAATTAAGTCAGTTTTAGCCAGCATTTATTTATGTTGATCGTACTCTGAGCTTTGCAAATCATATTCTTCCTCAGACGCGTACACGAACACTTTGAATCAAATTGCACGCTAGTTTCGCGTGTTTTATTTCCGTCCGCATTTCCTGGGTATTAACATTTAACATAGAAAGTTTAGTTGCCAACGCTAAGGAGTTGGAACGTTTAGAATCACAAAGTTTACGCCAAAAGGGAAGTGTGGCAGTGTTAGCAAATAACCTCTAATTAGCAAATTACAGGCTACATCTCGAAGTAAGAATTTCGAATACCAGTAATCCAAAGATTTGTTTTAATCTTAAAAGAATTGCAGGTACTTACGAGTACAAGGAGTTGGTAACAATGCTGTCTCTTCTGACGTTGCCGTACTTTCTTCGTCTAAAACAAAGATTTTCGTTACATTCTGTCTCGCATATTACTAAACACAACTCAGTAAACAGGACGTCCTATCAGAGTGAAGTTTTGAGCCAAGATTGGATGTTGTTAGTCGCACGGTTTGGCAAACCCAGCGGTTTTCATCCTGCTTTTAAAAAATGGCCAGAAAATAAAATAATGGTGGTATAGTTGGTGACCAACAATTTTGAGATTTGAAGTAAAACCTACTCACAATAGAGGATAGCAAAATAGACTAAAAACAAATGCTGAAAGATAATATGCGTCTGTTAAAAATCAATGAGGGTTTGGGTGGCAAAGGCCCAACGCTCCTTGCTAAAATTTTTGAATGAGATTGTTGCTGTATAGCACATTTACCCTCCTGTCATCGAGCAACTTTAGACACTAACTATTGGACGATCCGCACACTTTTCATGGCAACGACTACTTCGTGCTTGGAGGAATCCGCACCTGCTTAAGAGTTTTCAGTGATACAATGTTCCAGTAGATTTCTTCAATATCTTGTTCACCATTGTGCTGCTTGTTCGAAGCCACCAAGCAGAGATAATCAATCATTGTAAAGCGTCTTATCCAAGGACGCAACAACGTGGCCAGAGTGCGGGTTGAACCCAGGTAACGCGATTAGGGTCGTCATAAAAAACGAAGTTTCCATCCTCTCGACCACAAGGTCGATCAGCCCTTTGCCATTTCAGCTACGAGATGCAGACATCCGCCAGTGCAAAACTTAGCCAACTGATGAAACAAAGTCATAGCTCATGGTTAGAAAAACACTGGTGAAAGATCCATTTAACTGCACAGCACATCACGCACATGCACTGGACTACACTTCTTTTGAAGCATTGCAACGCACCAAATCCTAGATACCCTTAACGGACGCAACCAGTAGTGCTTTAGAAAACTTTAGACCTGGCCTCAAAAGCTGCAACTCTTTCTCTGAAAAAACGATGGCGCGAAAATTGTGAGATGAATACAACTAAGCGAACACAACAAAAAAACAACAGTTGTGTATTTTGCTACCTGCATCCAGGTCTCAATTAAAAAAGCAAAATACTGCTTTATATTCAAACATTTACGACGGTTAAGCTACTGCTAATGTTAACATGGCTACACGGTTTACTTACCAAGAGAATTAGACTCACTGGATAACAGAGGAGTTTTTTCATTAGACGCTGCTCTATGATTACCTGAAAGCACAAACGCAAATAAAAATCGCGCAAGAATGAGACCCAATATTTTTCTCTTAGGTTGTTTTAATGAGCCTATTTGGAATATAGTTTAAGTTGTAGTAAGTATCTTATTCGAGAGTAAACAATGGAAAATGAATCTGCTTGCACCCACAAACCTCTTAGTTGCTAAGAAGAATTGGTTTGATATTACAAACGATCTCGAGGTGCAAAGACCTTTTCAATTAACTTGCTATAGCGCACAACATTCGACTGATGATATTGGCCTAAACGCCAAATTTAACAATCCAAAACAATATCTAAATGACCTACAGGCATATTACTTAGCTAAACAAATAGAAAGAGAACCAGCTTATGTAGACATGGTTTGCTTCCTAGTCAGACCAAACAAACAAGTCCAGTATTACTAGTATAGCATTTATGCACAATACAAGTTAAGTCGAACAAAATTGGAAAATTATGCAACAAGAATTGACTTTTCTAAGCTAAATCATCGAATTCGAAACCTTGAAAATCACCGTTGACAATAACTCCACTATGCTCCGACACATGTGGCTTTCTTTCTTTTAATCCCAAGTGAAAAATGGCAGAAAATAAAATACCAATTCCAACTACAATGAAAACGAGATTCTGCAAGAAACAAAAAGTTAATTCCAACCTCAGCGACAACGATGAACACCTGAACTGCATACATTGATGCAAATACAAAATTTTACACGTTTCATACAGCCTATTATTCATTAATCTTAAAAAGACATAAAAAAGAAACATCAAATGACTTTATCAAAGAAAAGAACCTGTCCAATCTTGAAAAATTAATCATAAAATTACATTTCGACTTTATTAAACTAAAAGTAGGCTTCTGCAGACCGTATTGAAATTGACTTCAATAAAATCACGTTGAACAACAAAATCGCTATAAAATATAAAAATAAGAAACGAAGAATTAATACTAATTAGCATTAAGCCTCAATAAAGATGATAATTGAAAAAAAATTGCGGGGTACCATAATCGCTATTAAGGTGTGAATATATATACTTGTATACAATAAATTTGGCAATCATTTAAAAACCAATAACTAAAAAATTCCGTGCAATAAACTAGAGACAAATAAATATTAATCAATTTCCAAACAACTGTAAACCAACCCCTTGGATACAGTACAATTGCTTGGAAAATTATGAAAATCAGGATTAAGGATGTATTTGAATCAGATTTCAATGATGTCCGATTGTCCACACTAGTATATACCAACATAAACTAAAGGGTCAATGACATTTAATGTGTTAACAGTTAACTACGTACTGGTACAGTAACTAAAATCTAACTAAAGCACAACACTTTTCTTTTTCGATAAAAATTGCAGATATCATGAAAATGATAAACACAATTTACTTTAAACAATGGTGCATCAGCAGGAGATAAATTTCCATCGTCTGAATCCGTTGATGACGCACTACCTGGCATTCCCAACATTGCCCAAGCTACACCGTATACAAGTATGCTGCTGATTACAGTGAAGGCATATCTGTCAAATTTGGATAAGTTATCTCGCATGCTATAGCTTGTGAAATGACATAGGGCACAGCAAAATGAAGCAAGACATCATATCCAACAGCAAATGTTAAACGACTTGAATTTACCACCAGTACTGTATATACTCAGAGCCTATTGTGTTGAAATATTCTTCCTCAGCAACACAGTTATTCTTATAGAAAGACCATATTTCACTGGAAATTCCTATCGACTTTTTTATCAAACATGACTCAAAGTTAAACCAAACTGAAATCAGTGGTCAAGGGATAGAGCGTCCGCTACTGAAAGTAGACTCGGATTTGATTCCAGTCGGGTCAAACCAAGATCATAAAAATTGGTATTTACAGCTTCTCTGCTTGACGTTCAACAATAGGGACTGTGAATCCTTTACAGTATGTGGTGGGCAGGTGGCAGCTTAACTCGAAGCCTGAAAGGTCCCTTTGCTGTCTCCTGGCCAAGGTAACTTGGTGAATAAAATGTAACTGCAATTACAATAACATTAATTCAAAATCTACATTAAACCCAATCTTACTTCCTAAAAAGCAAATGACTATTCCTCATGAACGCTGTGCAGATGAACAATTGAACATTTCTCAGTTTCGTTTTACTTTGGCTTAAACTCAAAAGTTTTCAATAAAATTAGTAATTCCTATGTCTTATTAACCGCTCAGTATCGTGCTATAGTTATCACTTCATCAGTGCATTTACCTTAAAGAATTGAGAGTTACTTTGTCACCATCATTATTGGTAAGATCAGGAATCAAGGCAAGGTGATTGATTTGTGTGGATGCCCATCCAAATTGAAAAATAACAACTAGTGGAGCATAGTATAAAAACTTCACATATTCTGGAGTATCCATATTACAATCAAGACACTGAAGAAAAAGCAATGGAAAAGTGCACATAACGCATATTGTACCTACAAACATTCAAAAATATTAGATTCACCGTGATAAATTAGATATAAGATGGTAAAAGTAATCTAGTGCTAAAAATTGTATATTAAACAATAGACATAAGCCAAAAAATTTGACCCTTGTCAGATGGCAAGAATTAACAATCAAAAACATTAGAAATAAAATACTTTGTGGAGTTAAAGACCTCAAAGATGATTGCAAATAATAACCAAGATACATTGAAAAGAGACCCAATAAGTCACAAGAAAATCATAAGCCAAATTGATAATTCATTAAAATTTCTTAAACATTTACTGAATACTTTAAGTAAACAAATAAACCACAAGCATTAACTGAGAACTATGACTTGGTGTGATCACTTGTTGAATAAACATTTCAAAAAACAAGCTCAACAGTATTTGGTACTCTGCAATCATTTCAGATTTCAAAAGCGTAGTGCTTTTGGCACATCAATTCCTAACCAATGAAACTTGTAGTCTAGAACTCACCAACTAAATGCCATGTTTTTCTTCGGCCATACTTGCATGAGAAAGGAGATCTATCTGATTCATATCCAACAAAAGGAGTGACAACTCCATCTGCTATTTGTCCAACCAGCAAAATATTTCCAGCCATAATGTTGCTAAATTGTAACACCTGCAAAGGAAATTTGGAAGTCAGAAATTGTCAAATGGAGCCTAGCTTTTTAGTAGAGCTTGACCAATAATTGGCCAGTCGATATTTATAGGCCAATAATGGAGCTAGCTGATAATGTTGTATCAGCTTTTTGGACTGCAAAAGCATGCATAAACGCACAGTTGCTCTACATCTGTAACTAGCGAAAATCAAATAATTTTTGCTTATAGTCCCAGAGATTGGGTGTTCAGCATTACATCAAAGATACAATGATTATCAGCGATGCTTTTGTGGGCACAAATGGTAAAAAGCTCAGCTTTTTAAACTTTAATCAAAAACTGTTGGATTATTTTTATAAAATGTCATTCTTAATGTATTTCAATGGTGTACAAGTTTCAGGCATGTTTTAAGAAAATAGAATATCAACTTCATAATTTTTTTCCATTTACAGTTTCCAGTATCAATTATTGGCATTAGCCAAAACATTCTCAATATATTGACGTTGGCATTCACCAGAAAAACTATTAAAAGTTGAGCTCTACTTTTCAGTATTTTCAACCATAAAGTATCATAAATAACTATATAAATTTAAGTGCAGTAGTGATATTCTTTTGACATTTTTTTGAGTTTAATAGGTCGCTGCTGCAATTTTGCTACTATTTAATTTCCAAGGTTGACAGGTTGATGACAAAGATGTATTGCTGCTTAAACCATTGATGCCTATTAAGTCTAGACCCTAGCTGACTACAGTTAGTTAAAATATAACTTTGCAAAAACAGTAGCATTGTACATGATTACTTAGCAGTTAAGAATAGATACTCTGTACTGGAACATCAGCTTGTAACATTATAAGAGCTTTCTAAGTTGCATTCCATTTAGAGCAATTTATTGTCTGATATACTTTTCTCTTAGTGCATCTTCCAATATCTTATACACCTGATACAAGGAAATAAAAGTAACAAACACCTTTTATCAATACTTTACCTTATAGATCAAAAAATACGGCATCTTGAAACTATTTAACAACTAAAACAGCAAAACTGGGCTATCCAATCAGAACAGCAAAAAGTCATAGCAATTCTTTTGATATTTAACTGTCAAGGAGAAAAAGGATCAACAGTCAAAAAAAGAATACCATAAAAAGTAAAAAGAGAGGTGGGCAGAGGAAGAAAAAGACTCTGTAAGAGAGCTTCTTAAAAAGAAAAATTCAATAGCACTGCAGTATGTCTTTTGACTATGCAAACAGAGCACAAAAGCTGAAAAAAATCAATGGGAATGTCTTGTATTCTTGAAGAAATGAAAAGCTGAAGATGACATTCAAAGTTTAGAAGGAATATTAAGAACATAATTTAGCAAGTCTGGAAATAATAAAAGGTTGAAGGTCCATGTGAACAAGTTTCTACAGAGGGAATGGTAAAAGCTCTTGCTCTAACAAATATGGGATGGGCGGCAGGACCAAGCAGAAGGACAGTTGAGCTGCAAAAGATTCGCAAAGGACTTTGTGAGAAGATTGACTGAAGTTGTAAATAATATTGGATGGGAATAAAATGTTAGAGAAAGAGTGACCTAATTCCAATTTTAGAAGGAAAAGGAGGTGTAAGGACGTGTGGAAATCACAGAAGCAAAAAAAAAAAACTGTTGGAGCATGGAAAAAGATTGAAAAAAATTTTGAAAGAAGGCAATGGAAAGTTGTGGAACTGGATGAAATGCATATGGGTTTTACGTCAGTAAGAGGTACAACAAATGCAATCTTCATGGGACAGTTCATGGAAATGCACAAGGTGCTTGAATGAAATCTTTACATCTAATATGGTATTTGTAAATCTTGAGGGTTGCCAGTGATCTCATCACAAGTGATTTTGTCACTACACAATTACGTGACAGAAGGCATTCTCTGTTCTGCGGACAGAAAAGACAGACTTGGCCTATCTGACAAGTCTGGAGTGACTACCCTATTGTACTATTGCATCATTAAAATTAAAGCATTGACTGAGAACAACAGTCATTTAACTATTCTACTATTCCCAAAGCTGCCTTGCCCTAACTCTCACTTTGTGGCAAAACCACTGTGACAAAACCACATTGTGACAAGATCACTGGTAACAATCTTCAAAATGCCCTTGATAGTGTTCCAATAAAAGTGATTTGGTGGTCGTTAAGAAGAAAAGGGGTGTTGGAAAAACAAAAGCAATAATGGAAATGTACACAATATTGAAACATCTGTGAAGGCATTAATGCTTGAGATCGGAACAATTTTAGATTTGATGAAAAAGTTGAAGTTCATAAAGGATTGATAATAAGTCCTACACACATCAGTGACTACAGACATCAGAGAGGGAGTTGTACTGTAAACTGTAATCACATTTTTATTCACCAAGTTGCCAAGATCGAGACAGCAAAGGGACCTTTTAGTCTATAAGTCAAACTGACACCTGCCCATCTGTCTACCACACACAGTGGAGGCTTCACAATATCATTTTTAACACTGAACGTCCAGTCAGGAAAGCTGTGAATACCAATTTTTATAGTCTTTGGTTTGACCAAATAAGAATTGAACCCAAGTCTACCGCTTCACTAGCAGACACTCTATCCACTAGTCCACTGATCGGTATAAAGAAAATGTTGTACAGAAATGATCTTGTGTGACAATTGGAAAGAGGTAGAATCTCAATACACTTGATGGAAAAAAGCAACAGGACAAAATGGAAATTAATGTAAATAAGATAAAGGCTTTTTGTACAAGAAGAAATTTTGTGAGAATGCAAATTCAAAAGTATGCTTGCTTTGTATTTGGCAAAGAACTCTGTGCAATGTACAAAACATCAACACTGTGTGCACAAGAGGTGCTCTCAGTTCTGGAGTTCATGGAGTTTAACCAAAAACATTAATTTTACTTGCAAAAAATGCATCCCAGATCTCTTGTGTACTGTGCTAAACCAAAATGAAAAAATGGTAAATTTGGATGGAGACAACATAGAAGTGGTGGACAGGCTCTGATACCAGATGCCTTGGTGATGTGTTTAGTACAGAAACAGAAGCTCAAGAAGCTGCAATACCAAGGACTAGATACGTACAAGGTATGGAAAAAATTTAAAGATGTTTTGACTATTAGTGTTACATGCGAAGAAAGCATATCACTGAAGATTGATTATTTCAATCAGAAATATTCCATGGAAGTTTAAACCTAAAAAGCGTAGGCCTACTCCAGAGAGTACTGGTAGTGGTAGAATAAGCATTTTAATTGCCGAATTGTTTCTTACCTGAGTGAAGAATATAAGAAGATAACTGAACCACATGGCAGCACAAATATCATTGAGCACATGACCGATACTGTAAAAAAATTTTTGAAATTTGGACAACCCCATTGTCATATTGAAACTATTTCAGACCAGCCTACCCTGTACGATACCAACTAGGCTACAGTGTAGCGGTACAGTAGGTCTATGGTTATTAAAAAAAAAAACTTCAACAGCTCTAAACAAGGAAGAAAAGCTCAAAAAGTAGGCCCTAGAGCAAAGAGTACCCTAGCCTAAAACGGAGCCTACCAGTTATTTAATTCAGTCTCTAAAACGGTTAACGTGGTTCAGCAAGTGTAACTGTACAAACTTATAAAAAAACTCTGTAGCTACTCTGCTACTCAGTACCATTAGGCTACCCTTGTATACAGTATGTATATAATACTGTACTTTTTTGCAGCTTAATTAACAAAGCTGTCCACTGTATTCAGAGCTCTTCAATCTTTACTCTTGTTCAATTGCTTCTTGACGAAGTCAAAAGCAGCCGCGGTTGCTTATATACAAACACATCCTTTCTGCATGAGGCTTTGCAATAGCGTTCATGAAAAAAATCACCACCATTCTGCCATTTCGTGATGAAAGATAGGCTATGCCATAGGCCCATAGCCAATGCTTATGACGAAAGGGTGTTGAATATTTTCATCAACATCTACGCAAAATCTCATGTAGAAAGGCTAACAGCCAACAATTATGACGAAATGATGTTGAAAAATTTCATCAACACCATTGCAAAACCACATGCAAAAAGGTTAAAAAAAAGAAAAGGTTGTCTGTTAACCTTTTTACTTGAAGTTTTGCAGTGGCGTTGATGAAAATATTCAACATTATTTCCTCATAAGTATTGGCTACCAATTCAGCATTGGATTACAGAAGCTTGTATCACGAGTAGTATTACCATGAGCCACATAAAAAAAGTATTTTGGTGGGCAGTACCGCGTACAAAAACACCGCGATACTGTAACGCGGTACTTTTTTGGTACCGTTAATGGTACCGTCGATACTTTTTCACGAAAAACTACCGTTTTCGGTACCATCGTTATTTTTTTTAGCATGCTTAACCATATTCGTTAACTCGTTATACTCTAACAAGATGGGAGTTTGCCAGCAAACCCAGTCAACGATCGACGCTTAGCTAATGCTTTGACGCTCAGAATTTTCATCTTTCATGAAATCAACAATTATTCAAAAATATTTCATTTTGAAACCTCCAGAAAAAGAGAAATCACAAACAATGTCAATTATCAATGTCATCGGTTTTGATTCTGTAACAACAACCCGTCTGGTTCAGCCATTGATTATTTAGCCCTCAAAAATCGAATGGGTTACCGCTAGACTAGAAGACCATAAAGGTCCCTTTGCAGTTTTCCCAGTTACCTTGGTTAAACTGTACGTTGCCTAAAATTGTATGTTTTTGCATTGCATTTCTTTTAATTTTTTTCTGTCTGTTTTTTGTAATGATGGTGCTTGTTTTGTAACGTAGCCTACTTGTCAAAAGGATGCCTCCCAATGCGGTTGACCGGCTCGGTTGAACACCTATCGAGCTGCTTTCAGAAAGGGGGAAGTGTGTCGCAGTTCCTGCTTCATCCAGTGGCGATGTGGAAACTAACGTGGAAGTAACCACAAATGAAAGATAATTGGAACCGATAGCTTTATAAGTCAACAGATCATAGCAGCTCATAGGTTGTACAACCGAGCCGGTTAACTGCAATCGGAGCGCGCTCCCTTTTGACACGCTACACTGGTGACCCCGACGTGATTGGATGGTCGGCGCTCAAGACGACGTTAGCAGGCCCCTTGCCCACTTCCTACCACTGCTTTCAGAAAGGGGGAAGTGTGTCGCAGTTCCTGCTTCATCCAGTGGCGATGTGGAAACTAACATGGAAGTAACCACAAATGAAAGATAATTGGAACCGATAGCTTTACAAGTCAACAGATCATAGCAGCTTATAGGTTGTACAACCGAGCCGGTTAACCGCAATCGGAGCGCGCTCCCTTTTGACACGCCACAATTTGATCCGATTAATCTTTGACTTGTGGCTGCTTTGGAGTTGATGCTACATCATCCCCCTCACTTTATGAATGAATGAATGAATAAATGAATAATTTATTCATCGCTCTACCCAAAATTTCACACACAAAAACTAAAATATGCCCACTTAAAAATAGCCCAGAAAATGTTGTAGAAAAGAGGAACATTCTTTTATTGCTTAAATTAACTGTAGCATATGGTTTAAATAATCTGTAGTGTTACAAAAGATTCTGGAAGTGCTTCCCAGTTGAAATCTATGCATCTGTGATGTTATACAAGATGCTGAAAGTGCTCCCAGTTGACATCGATTTTATTTTCTTGGCTACGTTTAAGTGGGCCATCCATAACAATGCGAAAGGAGACTGCAAAGTGACCCAAGAGGGTATTCGAGTCGAGCAGCCACCTGCACCTATGATATACAAAGTTAATATTTTCATTAGATCTAGAGCCCTGAAAACACCCGAAAGAAAGAAAAAAAAAGCAAAAAGTACAAACACTACTTTTAACGTAGCTGTAACAAAACCAGTGGTAGCAGAAATAAGAATGTGTTCGTATATTTCTTTTTTAGCAATATTTTTGCAATAGAATTGTTTTGTATTTATTGCAAAATTTTTTGTAATGCAATTTTCTTATTTCAAGATCGATTTTATTCCAAATGGATACACCTTAAAACTTAATTGAGCGTTGAGTTTTTTTTTGTTTTAAATCGGGGGAGAAAATAGTTTTTATGAAAAGAACTACAGGTAGCGCAATTGTGAACATTATCTACTTTTTTTTAAATATAAATTAAGTGGAAACAGTAAAGAATTTGTGGAAGCTTTTGCACTATCTTTGCAGTTTCAAAATTACACTGTTCTTCAATTCAAAAATTTTTTAAGGTAAAATAATGTTTTGTGATAGATTCTCGTGGCTGAATTCCGGAAATTATTCTTATCGCCTTGTTTTGAAGTACTTGCAGTCTTTTTAAATATGTCGGATACGTGCAAGCCCAAATAGGCAAAGCATATAAAAGATGAGCATGTACAAATGAGTAGTAGAGCATTAGTAATACAGATCGTGACATAAATTGTCTTAACTTAAATAGAATGCTAATAGACCTAGCTATTTTACTTTGAAGTGCACTAATAAATGATTTTTGAAATTTAACAAATCAGCAAGTGTGACACCAAGGCATTTAACTACAGTAGTTTTAATTATTTGCGTCTTGTTATAATTTAAAGTTATGGCATCTTCTTCCAATTTTGGTTTTGAATTGGGACGAATTGGTATAAATGTAGATTTTGATGGGTTTATTGTCAATTCATTACTGCGACGGAGTCACACCAGCGATTTAATTTATCAAGAGCATTGTTAGATATAATTTGCAAGTCATCAAGATTATTACTACTGCAAACTAGGCAAGTGTCATCTGCAAATAGTTGTGGAGTTGAATTTAAAACATTTAGAAGAACGTTAATAAAAATTAAAAAGAGTAATGGCCCCAACATGGAACCTTGTGGGACTCCAAATGTAACTCGATGAAGTTCAGATTGAAGATTGTTTGCATATACAAATTGCTTTTTTTCTGATAGAAAAGATTTAAGGAGTTCATTAGTAGGGCCCCTGATACCATAGTGATATAAATCGTTTTGTAACTTTTCATGATTAACTGTATCGAATGCCTTTGAGATCCATCATCATTAGGATAGTGTATTGTTTGTTTTCGATATTGCCATAGCACACTGCTAAGATGTCAATTAGAGCATGTGTGGTTGAGTGGTTTTCACGAAAACCACATTGATGTTCAAAAATAATATCTTATGTTTGTGTAAACATTTTACAAGCCTCTCTTTCCTCAATTTTTCAAGAACTTTTGATATGCTTGATAAAAGAGAAATAGGCCTATAATTTTGGGATTCGTGTTTACTCCAAGGTTTAAATAATGGAATAACTTTTGCGATTTTCAACGAACTGGGAAAATTACCATATTCAAACGCTTTAACAAATTAAATTCCAAGATAGGTGCCAGAACAGATGCTCTTATTTTAAAAAATATGTTGATATATTATCATGTCCACTAGCTTTTGCAAAGTTCAACGACATTATTGTGTTAAAAATTTCAACAGCGCTGGGAGGAGTCAAACAAATAGAGTTGGAAGTTTTGTTTTTTAGATATTTTCTAAAATCCTCTTTATCATTTGATTTAATCGAGTCGGATAATTTTTGTTCGATTTCTGAAAAATAAGTATTTAAGTCATTGGCCACTGTTTTTGGATCATCTGTCAGCACATCATTTAAGGCCGAAATCACACGATGAAGTTTTTTGCACAATTTTCTTTCATCAATGTTTTTTGAGCTATCACACCTAAACGCAATTTTTTTGCTTAGCTTCTTGCCAGAAGGAAATGTCTGGATTTTTCAGCAAACAAATTGCTGAAGCTATCACACATATTTTTTCTCTGTAAAAGCATTTACGCAGTTGTGAAGGAATTTTTTTTGAAATTTGCCGTCGCAATAGTAATATCATATTATGCGCTTTGTTGATTCATTATTTCTCGTTTACCAAAATGAAGCGAGCACGTTCACAAAAGCGAAAAGCTGCAGCTATAGCAAAAAATAGTTATTTGAGTTCTGTCGCAAATTGCGTGTGCAGACTATGGAATTTTTTTTCGACTCGCTATGAAATGAAATAGATAAATGGAAAATGTCAAAAATCTTTACTTGTGTGGAACTCTTTAGCGTATAGGGTAGCTTTTTTTATGGTAGGTTATCTATCACGAATAAAATTTGCATAACATTGCATGATTGATCAAGTAATGATAAACCAGGCATGTTCTTTCCGGTAGGCTAGACTTGCGGTTTTAGAGGGCTCAATGATTGGATGTCAGGGTAACTTAAAACCTTATTATTTTCAAATAAGAATAAAAGCATTTTAGTTTGGTTTCTTGTAAAATCAGCGTAAAATAGCTGAAAATTATCAACTGAAAATTATTCTAACTGCTTAAAAACGCAAAAGGCTCTTTTGCCAGTGGACATGTCAAATTTTAACCAAAAAAAATTAAAATATCATCACAAATTCGGCACCAGCGAAAACTGAGCAGAAAACTTTTTTCCGATCAGAAGAAAATTCTTAACATCTTAACTAAAACCAGATCACACATTAAATACATTAAAATTTAATTACAGTATTACTAAATAGTGAGTAAAGAGCCTATCTCCATTTGATCTCGATCTAAAACTTCCGCAACTTCCTTCCAAGCATCTGATTATTGTATTCTATCCTTGTACTCGAGATTAAACATATACCAAAAGCAGTGCATTCCTTCGATGTCCCTAATTAAAAGTTTAATTTCATGAGGTGACCACGACGGCGTGTTCATAACTATACAGCAGTTCTGGTTAATACCTGTAACATTTCAGAATGAATTTGGAAAAGGCCAAGCGCAAGTTTAAATAGGAAGAATTGGGTAATATGCGATCACAAACAAAACTGCAGGCAACGCATTTAAGTCCCTGAAGAAAAATGAGAAAAGAGCAGGCACAACGTTATAATACGTCATTGTCGATTAAATCAAAAGCGGTAAAATTTCTTACCACATTTTTGCTTGATAACTGTGACGCATTCGTTTTTAGAGTTGACTTCGGCGGTTTTTGTTTTGTATTCTGAGGCTAAATATTTTCAAAAATGCGACTAAAAGCTTAGTTTTCATCGTTAAGAACGACGGCTTTTAAAAACCTGGCTGGCAAAATAGAGCTCGGTTCTATTTCCCAGCAAGAACTCAGCAAGACTTTCTGGACTCTGATTTTCATTCTCGCACGAATGCAAAATAAAATTGCCGACAGATGCCCGCATTAGTGAAACATAAACTTGCACAATCTTTCACACGATTGATGCAAGAAAATTGTGCAAAAAACTTGATCGTATGATTCCGTTCTAAGCTTAGTGAAATATGAGTTGTGGAGTCATTATTCCTTTTTGGATGCAATACAGAATTTACGGTTTTGCAGATTTCTTTTGGGTTGTGTTTAATTTCATCAAATTTGTGTTTATAATGTATGGCCAAAGGAGTAGCCAGGGGGCCCGGGCGCATATTTCCAATTCGTTCCACATTTCAGTGCATAAGGCTATTTTAACCTCAGTTTAGCGCTATGTCACAATACAAAAACTGCTCTTACTAATAAAATTTGTCGTTAATAGTGTAATACAAGGTTCCGAGAATGTTTTCACCTACTCTGCTTTGAATATTAAGCCTATTTCCTTCAATAAATAGCCTACTCTCAGCCACTGCTCTCACGCCTGCAAAGGGTGAGAGTAGGCTATTCATTGAATGTCATAGGCCTAATATTCAAAGCAGAGTAGGTGAAAACATTCTCGGAACCTTGAATTACACTATTAACGACAAATTTTATTAGTAAGAGCAGTTTTTGTATTGTGACATAGCGCTAAACTGAGGTTAAAATAGCCTTATGCACTGAACTGTGGAACAAATTGGAAATATGCGGCCCGGGCCCCCCAATTGAAATGCTACTAATGATAAAAATGTCATAAAAAAGACTATTGTTTCTTTAACACTATTTTTTTACCATCTTCGCGTACAACAGTACACGCGTACAGCAGAAATTAACAATAATATTGACGACAGGGGGCCCGGGCCCCATCAGTTTAATGTTTGCCAACCAATTCAAATGGGCCCCATACAATAATATTTAAATGGCTCCCAATTTAAATAGGCCCCCAACAATAATATTAATCCAGGAGGCCCAAGCTCCATCAATTTAATTTTTACCAACCACTTAAAATGGCCCCCTACAATAATATTTAAATGGCTCCCAATTTAAATGCGCCCCCATCAATAATATTGATCCAGGAGGCACGGGCCCCTTAATTTTTAATGTTTGCCAACCATCTTAAATGGGCCCCTACATTAAATGGGCCCGCAACAATAATATTGATCCAGGGGTTCCGGGCCCCTCAATTTAATGTTTGCCAACCAATTTAAACGTATAACCAGAGTAAAATTAAAGGCGGTGAATCATCCAACCAAATCCAGTGGTTTACAATAGCTGAAATTGAACTATAATTTTTCATATTTTTTGTTTTAATTTTGGGACTGCGGTTGCAAAGATATTCAACAAATACAAAAAGATGTCCCCCCCAAAAAAAGTTTTTGGAAACTCTGACTTTTGTTCTTCCCACCAAAACCACAGTAGGCCTAATAGTTTAGAGAACTGTGGTAGGCCTAATAGTTTAGAGATAGGTATTTCTAAATAGTTTAGGTTTAACTATCTCTAAACTATTAGGCCTAATAGTTTAGAGATAGTTAGGCCTAATCGTTTAATAAGATTATAGTAGGCCTAATAGTTTAGAGAACTGTGGTTTTGGCGGGAAGAACAAAACTCAGAGTTTTCAAAAAATTTTTTCGGGGGGACATCTTTTTGTGTTTGTTGAATATCTTTGCAACCGCAGCCCCAAAGTCAAAACAAAAAATATAAAAAATTATAGTTCAATTTTAGCTGTTGTAAACCACCGGAATTGGCTGGATGATTCACCGCCTTTAAATGTTTTTATTCTAACAGTTGCTAACTGAGTCCCTCATCTAAACTTTTTATGAACGTAATGCAATAACTAGAAGCGGATTTAACATACGGCACAGTGCCGGGGCCCAGCGCTCAAATGGTAAGACTTTTTGTCGTTCTTCATCTGTATTTGGCGGGAAAATATTGCGAAAATGTCAAAGTGCCAGGGGCCCAACTCAATGTAAATCCGGCCTGGGCCTTAACATGGTTTGTAGGCGTAACTATCTATTGTACATGTTTTAATAACAATTCACCTTCATCTCGCCAGTTTTTATGCCACAAAATACTTTTGAAAAAAATTAACTACAGCAAGGGAAATGCTCATTGAACAATTTTTCGAATTGAGAGGGCCTGGGCCCCCTGGCCGTATATGTACTCCTACAAGTGGTTGTTTTCATAACAAAACAATAATCTTTTAGGAAAATATTCGACTGGATTGTTATTTACTGCTAAAATATTGCAAAAGGTAATGTACTTTACTTCCCCTTACCTGGGCTAAGTCACTTACAAAATTTAACTCCAAAATGCAAGATTTTAAACGTGTTTAGGACTTAAACTACAAGTAAAAGGAGGACTGAACAACTTAATTTTTTTCAATTGGCTTTTAAATGTTAAAAATCTAGTTCTTTCAAATGACTCTAAATACCTGCAAAATATGATCCAGTGGTATTAAAATAGCTTTTTTTCGAAAATATTATGAAAAATCGCCAAAGGCTGGGGGCTTTACCCCCAAACCCCATAGCCTCCTGCGGCTGTGATACGCTTGAATTACAGTACACTTCTTTATTCAACACACGTCTCTCAATTTTGACATTTTTGCATCTTAATTATTGGTTTAAACCCTCTCCCTTGTACGAGTTCCCAGGTACGTGCTAACACCAAACCACGGCTTCTGATCTTCCATTCTACAATATCTTCGCCCCCAAAAAAATTTCTCTTTCGAAGTTTCTGATGACGTCATTGCATTTGATTTGTGGTTTGGGACAGGGGCGTAAATCCCGGGGGGGATTTACTTTGAGGGGGGGATGCGGGGGGGATGCAACCCCCCCAATCATCCCCCCCAATAATTTATCGTACGCTGCTATTTTTGACGATTTATCTTGCTGATTCAATGGCTTCCCGTTTCTTGCTAATATGGTTACGGATTGCTACAGCCTTTTTTTATTCACGCACTCAATCAATAAAGTACCAACGTCAATCGGTCGCATTGCAGAAAATAAGATAAAACTCTGCTTTCTTTATGCAGCGGAACAGAGATGCAGTAAGAAAAAAAGACACGAGCATTGCAGATAGTAAAACAATTGTTAAAAGAAAAAAGCGCCGTGAAATTGTTTAAAAAAAATCTGTGAGCTTCTTTGCCAGAAACAAAATACTGTATAATATAATAAAATTGGCTGACCTAGCCAAACATAATTATGTAGGCTGTAAAATCTAAAAGTATAGTCTATAGCTCTTTCCAAAACTCTCTGCCTTTTTTTCTTGCTTTTGCAGCTGTTTTACGTTTTTACAATAATGTTAAATTTGCTTCGGATTCATCTTCATGGTTCTTTTAGCAATTAATGTTTGCGCCCCGATTGTTTATTCAATTCGTCGTATTGTGTAATGGGTAGGCTATTGCTAAATGTTGGTGTTGTACAGTACAATTCTAACGTTCTTTGCTTGTTCTTTAATGTTTACTGATTTCCTGTGCATATTATATACCGGTACCGTAATTTCAAACTTCAGCACAAGTGAACTTGTATTAATTTTAGATTTTGTGGCTAACGTCTTTATCTGTCGTTAACAGATCCAGAGGGTTCCAGACCCCCTACCTCTTCCCCAGCTTAACCAAGGCAAACGTAAAATGACGCGAAAATGGCATTTAATACATGCCCTCCGGCAGTTATATTACCTCGGGCCCCTCTCTTGCAAAACTTTTTGGATCTGTTTCTGCTTTATACAAGTTGTTACAGTGCAGTAGCGTAGCCAGAGGGGGGCGGGGGGCTATAGCCCCCCCATTGGCCTGCCGACCAAAATGCCGAATAAGGAAAATACCACGTTTTTAGCACTTCTAAGACTCTCTTTTGCACTGGATTAGACTAAAAATGATTTAAAGCATAGTTTGAAACGTTATTTGGGGGGGGAGGGGCTAATGAACTGCCGACCAAAATGCAGAATAAGGAAAATACCACGTTTTAGCATTTCTAAGACTGTCTTTTGCACTGGATTAGACTATTTTAAAATGTTTATTTAGGGGGGGGGGCTAATAAACTGTCTACCAAAATGCAGAATTAGGAAAATACCACATTTTTAGCCAGTAGCGTAGCCAGGGGGGGCCGGGGGGCTATAGTCCCCCCATTGACATGTCGACCAAAATGCAGAATGGGAAAAACACTACATTTTTAGCACTTTGAGACTGTTTTATGCACTGGAGTGGACTAGATAGTGATTTAAAACATCTTTTGAAACATATGTCCAGGGGGGGGGGGCTAATTTGTCAAAAATAAAACCATCAAATAAATGAAACCTTTGATAAATGGTAAGAATTAAGCAATCAAATTTGATCGCTAGTGTAAAAATGCTGAACATAGGTGTCATCAACAAGCATACTATAAACTAAGAAATAGGGGGGGGGCTATTCAGTATTTGTTAATTACCAATCAATTCTCTCAAATCTCTTTTCATTAGCCCCGCCCCCAATTATTTTTCTCTATAAACTGTATACGAAATAGATTACTCCGTGTGAGTTTTATTGCACTATTCGATTTTATAATTTAACAGCATCTAAACAAGAGAACTACATTTTACCATTAGCCATCTCCCAAATAGCCCATTTATGCTACCAGTTTAATCTTGTTTGCACTGTCAATTTCTAAGCCACGTTTTGAAATCATCATTTTTTAATCAAAATAGCCCTAAAATGAAGTTATTTTCGCGAAAAAAATGCAAAATTTTCGAGCGCTGGGGGCTCCGCCCCCACACCCCCGTGCTTTCGGCGGCTGGGGGCTCCGCCCCCAGACCCCCCAAACAGCCCCCCAATTGCGAATTTTTGGCTTCGCGCCTGTACCAGTGCCGTAGTTTCTGGGACCAGACCAGCCGCCCTCCTTCTCATAGGCCTAAGTAACGTCGCAATTACATAAATCACCATGTTTTTCCACAACTGGAACCCTTTGGGCAACTTTAATAAAGCATTGAATCATGGGTCTATGCTCCAAAAACGCTTATTTTGGCTTTAAAAATCGTAAAATTTTTTCAGCGACGGGGGCTTCCCCCCATTGCTGTGATTGTCTCTGCAATGTAAATACACTCCCATAGCAAAATCTTTGCTACGTCACTGGTTGTTAGTAACCAAAGGCTTGGGCGGATGTGATGCGTATAAGACGCAGTCCTACCGCTAATATTGCAGCTACGCAACTATACGCTTTTTTATAAGTGCAACTTTTGTTGGCTCTGTTTTATCCCCCCAAATAATTTTTACGGATTTACGCCACTGGTTTGGGACCCCACCAATCAAAAATCCTGGCTACGCCTATGTGTATGGTTTTTGACATTTGTTTAACTCGCTTCAGCTTGTTAGCATATTGTTTGAAAAAACCTATTGTATCTGGAGTACCATTCAAAAAATGACTTTGATACAGTCTTTGTTTATTTTTTATAGAAACTAAGATGCCTCTAGTTATCCAAGGTTTATTATATAATTGTAATTGTTTTCTGGACGATTTAACTAGTGGAGCGTGGTGATTAATTATTTTTTGGATAATATTAATCAATTCATCAAATTTTTCATAATAATTTTCATTTTTAATGTATTGTAAGGAAGGGATGATTTAAGTAATAGAGTTGTGTAAGTCCTTAGAAAATGTTTCTACATTAAGGTTTTTAGCAGAAGTGGAGTCCTCGAGGACGTCCTTGGCCTCGAGGACGTCCTCGAGGACACATTTTGAAGTCCTTGGCCTTGGCCTCGAAGGTCAAGTCCTTGGCTTTGAGGCCTCAAGTCCTCGAAAATTGGCCAGTCTTCAGCTCGAGGACAGCACTATTTTTTGAATTGTTAAAATTTTGTGGAGCGCTTGAAAAATTTTTTGGAAAACGTTTTTTTGTGGAGATCTCCTGAAAAATTTTTGTGAAGACCTTTTTTTTTGGAGAACACTTGCGCTTGTGTCCTTGGTCCTTGGCTTTGGCCTCGAGCATTCCTGTTCTTGGCCTCGAGAGTGTCTGTCCTCGGTAAGGCTGTCCTTGGCCTTGGCCTCGAATTTTTTTTGTGTCCTTGGCCTCGAGTCTTGTGTCCTCGACTCCACATCTGATTTTTAGTATCACGTTTGTATATAATCTTTTTTACCTGTTTTCCAACGTTATTAGATTGTTCATCTGATATCATGCAAGCGATTGGCAAATGATCAGCTATTGTTTGAATAATTATATAGGGTTTCACAGTCAAATTTACGCTGGCGACGGCACATCCACGTCTTCAACCACCGCAGGGGAAAACGTTCACCACTCCAATTAACGTCCTGGCGTGCTCGCCATTGTAATTTATATATCACAAGGACTCGTCCCAATGCGACCGACAGGCTCGGTTGAACAACCTATCGAGCCATTTCCCGGATTGACTCATTGACTCAATAAGAATAACCAATTGATCTGATTAATCTTTGACTTGTGGCTGCTTTGGGGTTAACGCTACAGTTTTATTTCGCTGGTGCGGTAACTAAAATAAACTCGTTTGTTCTTTCATTGAAAAGTCAATTGTCGGTGTCACGTTGCGTTTGCACTTTTTAAGGTGAAAAATCCACCCTATGTCGCTAGACAACCGTGAGCGAACGGATGGAACAAAATGCTGGAGACTTTTGCAAACCGGAAAGTATATATTGTAAAATACCTTGTAGGTCGCGATTACTATTAATATTAAATATAATTATCTATTGACAGTGGTGGGCAGTAACAAATTACCAATGTAACGAATTACTGTAACGAATTTCTTTTTTAGTAATTTTTACGGTAATGAGACTACTTTTTCAAAAAAGTAATTTTTGTGGTATTTTATTACTTTTTTAGACGTGTCAAAATTACTAATTACAAATTACAGTACTTTGTAATTGTTACTTGCAGACAAGATTCAGATTGCAAAAAAGTGTTTGCAGCTGAAACAACGTGCTGTGTATCAGTTCGCAACGTGTTTGTAGTGACGTCGCTGTTTACGCACTGTCGAGAAATAACGCTTGATTGGCTGCTTATGTTACATTTCGAACCAATCAAAACAGCTAGTGTTTGAGAATGACTTATGGTCGTGCCCATAGGTGGGCACGGTACTTTGCAAAAGTACTGCGGTACCGGCACAAGGTACTTTGCTAAAATTAGTACCGCGGTACCGGTACTTTCAAATTAAAAGCACCGCGGTAATTTTTTAAAAAATTAAAAGAAAAAAATTGGACTGATTGACCTCGTTTGTGGGATTGTAAATCATCACTTTTAGCAATTTGGTTCGTTTCCGCGACTAGTGCGAACTGCGTTGACTTACAGTTCGTTTTAGAGAAAGTTTGCAGTAGAATAGTAAGCAGTTGCAGTATTAGTATTACTACTATAGAGAGTTCTAAGTACTAACTAGTGGTGGAGTTGACTCGATAAAGTACCTAACTTATACGGACTACGGTCATCGGGCTATGTCTTGTACTAGAGTATCTTGTCACCAGAAATAACCAAACAGCAGTCATCTCTAAAGCATCACATGAGTAAGTTGGCACTGAAGGATACTCTGACAATACATCAGCTTCCAATTATTGCACAAGTGACATTTACACAAAACTTAGAAGCTGTGGGATAAATTGCACTTTTGGCAAAGTGTGCTGTTTTAATTGTTTTTAGTTGATTCGTTGCTGCAGTTACTTATTGCATTTCTTATTTAAAGCTAGATGGGAGCTTACCAGTTACCACCCCTTTGTTTCCCCGTAATGAGAACAATTTCAAAATTACAGCATTTTTTTGTTGCTGTTGTATACAGAGGTGGAGTCAAGGACACAAGGCTCGAGGCCAAGGCCAAAGACACAAAAAAATCCGAGGCCAAAGCCAAGGCCAAGGACAGCCTTTCCGAGGACAGAACCTCTCGAGGCCAAGGACAGGAATGCTCGAGGCCAAGGCCAAAGAACAAGGACACAGGCGCAAACGTTCTCAAAAAAAAAGATCTTCAAAATTTTTTTTCAGGCGATCTCCAATTCATTGGCATACCTAGAATTTTTGATTTGGAGAGGCCTAAACCACAAATCACATAAAATGACGTCATCATAATTTTTCCAAAGAGGATGTTTTTGTGGGACAAAGATATCGTAGGATGGAAGATTTGAAATCGTTGTTGCCAGTTTGCACCCCGGATTTTGCAAAGGGAGAAGGCTTAAACTAATAGTTGAAAAAAGCAAATATCTAACTTTGGAAACGTGTTTAGAAAGCTTGTGTAACTCAAATGTTTCACGGACTGGGGGTTTGGGGGCGGGGCTTCCAGCCGCCGGAGGCTGTGGGGGTCTGGTGGCGAAGATAAAATTAAGTTCAAATGCACTTACAAAGCTATGATCGATAAATCTTCGGAAATTGCCAACAGCGATAAGCAATAGACCTATGAGGCTGCAGCTTGTTATTTGTCACAAAAAAAGCTCCTTTGTTCGCTTTCTTCTATAAACTCGTTCTAGTCTGCAACAAGTATTACTAGCGCAAACTGATTTATATTGATACGATGAATGAATGGTGCAAGATATTAATGGTAAAAACCATAGGTGGGCAAATTAATGCGAAACGTTAGCTTCATTAACCACTAGTCCGTTAACCAACTTCACTCCTCCGTTAACGTTAATCCGTTATTTTCAGCTTTAATTAACGGAAGTCAATAAAGTCCGTTAATTCGTCAACATTTTGCGTGTAATTTACATTGCTTTTTATTCACTCGCTTCTAGAAGACGTACCGTGTTTCCCCGAAAATAAGACAGGGCTTATATTAATTTTTACTCCAAAATATGGCATTAGGGCTTATTTTCTGGGGATGTATTATTTTGATATATCAAAAAATGAAGTTACAAAGTAAAAATTACGAGATTTTAAATAAACAGAAATTACGAAAAAAGATCTACATTTACTTGCCATTAACATGTTTTTTATTCAGAAACTCATTAACAACAATTTATTCAAGATTCAAGAATTTATTCAAAAAGATTTTTTGAAAAGGATGGCATACACCGCATTAAAGCAGTTTGAATAAATATAAAAAAGAATGTTTGACTCTTTCGTCTTTCTGCCGCTCTCAACTAGGGCTTATTTTAAGGGTAGGGCTTACATTAAAATCATCCTCAAAAATCACGCTAGGTCTTATTTTGCGGGTAGGTCTTATTATCGGGGAAACACGATATTGACGCTGTTGAGCTGATTGTAAGGAAATATTTATCACTATGGTGATCTTTTGGTGTTTTGGAAGTTGTATTTTACAGTCTAATCTAATTTCAAGATAAAACTAAGTTCAAATGCACTAACGAAGCTGCGATCGGAAAATCTTTGAAAATTGTGAACGGCGATAATTAATAGACCTATGAGGCTGCAGCTTATTATTTGCCACAAAAAAGAGCTTCTTTCTTTGCTTAATTTTTTTATAAAACTAGTGCTAATACGCAACAAGTGTTACCAGTGCAAACTGATTTGTATAGGTACGATGAATGAATGGTGCCAGATATTAACGATAAAAACCTTAACGGAAGTTAACAGCAAGGCCGTAGCCACGGGTGGGCACAGGGGGGGGCTGAGCCGCCCCTGTAAAATTTTGAGCCCCCCCTGTAATTTTGTAAATAATCTGCCAATCCTTCTCTGAAAAAATTTCAAAATTATTTTTAAAATTATACCAAAAACGCGCAGAGGAAAAATGGAACTATAAAGTTTGAGTTATGTTTGCTTTAATCCTGAGCACAGATCCCAGACAGCGAGTCAAAGAAGCGGGATGTGCACTATGACGTAACAATAACTGTCAAGTGTGAAAAGACGTGCAGCAGTATAGTGCGTTTTAAGAGTAGTGCAGTACAGTAATCCATTATTAAGTATATCGCGTCACCGGAAAAATGTTTTGAACTTGACCAGTTAAACTTGTCAAATACGGACAGATTTGTAACAAGATTAAATACTTCCGTTGAGTGTGGCACGCAAGCAGAAGTCCACGCCGAAACCTCAAGATCACCTCAACTACCATCTACCGTATCTCCAGAAAATATTGCTGAAAGCGATTGTTCTGAAGCTGCAAATTTGCATCAAGACGAAAGTAACGAAACTGACTTAGATTTGAATGTGGAAAAGCCCTCACAGCCAACATTAAATTTTCCGAAAAGTAAAACAGGTAGACTGTTTCGCTCGTTTCAGAAGAGTTGGTATATTGGTAGAAGTTGGTTAGAATATTCAGTTATTCGTGACAAGGCTTTTTGCTTCGCATGCCGCAAATTTGGTCTAACAAGCGACGCTGGAGGAATGGGTTCTGAAATGGCATTTATTGAAGGGGGCTTCAATAGATGGAAAGTTGCATTGGAAAAAGATAGAGGCCTGCTCAAACACGAAGCCAGTAAGACTCACATAAACTCTATGAAATCGTGGTTAGAAGCTCAAAAGCGCCAACAATCAGGTATGAGATACTGTAGCTGTCAGTGGTGTAAAGTAACAAAATACTTTTACTTGAGTAGATTATTCAAGTAGTTTTTTTCAGTATCGACTACTTAAGTAGTTTTTGTGTTTACTTTTACTTGATTACTTTTTGCGCGAAGTTACACTACTTAAGTAGTATTTTGATTCAAAAAGTAGAAAGTACTGTAGCTAGTAATTTGCAGTGCTGGGCACCTCAAGTTTTTTTTAAAGTCCGCAGTCCGCAAATCCGCAACCGAATTTCAATTTTCTTAATTCGCAACCGCAAGTCCGCAATTGGACGTTTAAAAGCTTAGTCCGCAACCGCAAGTCCGCAACGACTTTTCGAGATTCTTGAATCCGCAAGTCCGCAACTTCGTAATTCTTGAAGTCCGCAACCGCAAGTCCG
Organism: Trididemnum nubilum; assembly: GCA_963965965.1. Taxonomy (NCBI): domain Eukaryota; kingdom Metazoa; phylum Chordata; class Ascidiacea; order Aplousobranchia; family Didemnidae; genus Trididemnum; species Trididemnum nubilum. The sequence goes on along the minus strand of OZ014477.1, from coordinate 10,357,766 downwards.
CAACTTCGTAATTCTTGAAGTCCGCAACTTCGTAATATTTGAAGTCCGCATCGCAAGTCCGCAACTTTTTATGAACCGAGTGAAAAAGTTTTGCCATCAACCATGTCCCGAAGTGCACTGCTCAGAGTTGATTGGCAAAAATAAGTCAAAAGTTGTGACTTGTGGGGAGTATAGCAAACGTATGGCGAATGCATTCCACGCAATAGAAGAAATTACTCACAATCGTTGATTGTAGTAAATGTACCGCAGCATGACTTGTTATTGAGCTGCATTTTCGGATGGCAAACTTAAGAATTGAATAGCCCAGCCCCTCTTACTTTCAGGTCCAACTCAAAACTGATCCAAACGCTTGTAATTTTGGTTAAAGTTTTTAAGTGACTTGACTAAGGGGAGTGGCCCCCAGCCCTTCTGGTTGCGCTTCTGCTTATACAGTTGTAGGTGCCTAAACTGCGTGGAAGCATAACGCGCCACCCTCCGGCGAACCCTCAAAAATGCTACAATGAAGCTAGGGATTTGGAGATTAAAAGCCATTGAATTACAGTGACAAGCCATCAAATAGCAAAGTACAATCCGCATTTCCGCTTGCAACAATCTATTCTAAGAAAACAATTTTTTTTCGAGGCAGAAAAAGGCAAAAAAACATTCATATAACTATTTGTATTACTAAATTTTTAGTCCCTAGTTTCAATAAATACTCTTGGTATGAGATAAGCACACGCTACCAGCAGTGCCGTCGCCAGACCAAACGAAGTGAGAGGGGCCAAGCCAAAAATGGACTGAACTTTTGCACATAAAAACTGATATTTTAAAGCTACAATTTTGTATTCATGTTTGGAAAAAGACACATATAAGCCCGGCAGCGTTAGTAGTTTAAAATGGTCGAAAACGTGTACGTTTGGGGCGTGGGGCGTGGGCCGTTTGGGGCGTGGGTCATTTGGGGCGTAGGGTGTTTGGGGCATGGGTCGTTTGGGGCATAGGGTGTTTGGGGCGTGGGTTGTTTGGGGCGTTTGCAAAGTTATCCAATTGGGGCGTCATCCAATTGCGGCGTCTTAACCTTAGCTCTAACCCTAGCTATTTGTTTGAAAGTTGGTCCTGCCTGAGTATCGAACCACCGCAGGTGGTTTGCCTGGGCATTGGTTCAAGTCTAAAGACTTTTAGTGTCTTGCTTGAGTACCAAACCACCGCAGGTGGTTTGTCAAGCCACCGCAGGTGCCTGGCTTCAAAGTAGCCGGTTAAAAGTAATCCAAGATCTAGTCTTAACTCTAAGTTTGTTATAAAAATGGAAACTTAGCGTTGACCTGAAGAGTAAGTAACAAACCACCGCAGGTGCCTGGCTTCAAGTCTAAAGACTCTTAGTGTCTTGCTCGAGTACCGAACCACCGCAGGTGGTTTGTCAAGCCACCGCAGGTGGCTTGCTTCAAAGTAGTCAGTTAAAAGTGAAAATATCGGTAGTTTCTAAGATGTTCTAGTTAATGCTATGAAGTCTATTTTGTACGTTTAAGCTCTGTGTAACTTGAAACGTTTCCTGTCGCGCTGCAGTTGAATTTCCGCTGCCGTGGCGAAATCGTGACAGCGGTTATCTAAGGTTTAGCTGTGAATCGCTATCTTTTTTGTTAATTTTTTTCGAATATGGAGCGAGCATGGCGCAATACAACTTGTTTAATACCAATGATGTCAGGGTTGTTTTGTTACTTTTTTTCGAATATGGAGCGAGCATGGCGCAATACCGTTGCTTATAAAAGGCGGTCATGAAACTATATTTTCATTCTACCAAAATGAATTCATGCGAGTACTGTGCTAAACCCTTTCGTCGAAATTGTGATTTATTGCGTCACAAGCGAGAAGTGCATGAATGGGAGTTACGATTTGAGTGTGGAAAATGCGAAAAAAAATTTAAAAGAAAACATCACCTCGACCGACATAAACCGAGTTGCTGTCGCTGCCAGAGGTGTCACATTCAATTTAAATCTCCCCAGGAGAAAAAAGTCATGTCTGTGAACCAGTTATGAAAAAAGCTCAAATTGTAAATGAAGAACAAGCTGTACCGGTGCAGTGCCCAAGAGTTCAGTCCCCAACAGAGTTACCACCGAAATCTCAACCAAATGAAGCAGAGTCTTCTAATCTTCAAAGGAATGTTGCAGCTCAACTTCCTCCAGCAGCTCAACCCCTGCCAATTCCGAGCGGTGCTCCAACCTCGGTGTTATCTTGTCCACCCTTGACATGAGCCCCTCGACGTCGCAAAAGTTTGAAAATCAAGCGACCCACCAAGCTCTCGAATCTTCCCTCACCGCCACCGCTGACACCAAAACCTGGATTGCTTCCTGAACCACCGCGGAAAGCTGAAACCAAAAGGAAATGGCGGGAAGTAGAAGAAAACGAAATTATTCAGGAACTAGATCCAGATTTAGAAAGCTTTATCCGCTCAAACTGGGACTCCATTCGTACATTTTCACGTAGAGGACCCGTTCAAAATCTGTTTAATTTTTACTATAGTGATGATGTTTGTAATTTAATTGACCGTATAGCAAAAACTATCATGAAAAAACAAGAAAATCGTTTTAAAATTAACTATGGTTTTGGGTTTGTGTTAAAAAATATTCAAACAGGTGAATTTCGTTATTATCATGCTTCAAATAATTCGTTAATGCTTGATGCTGCAGTACTGATTTCTAATGAAGCTGAGTTAAATGAATTTTTAGCACAAATTGCAGATGAAGATTTTTTGGATTCTGTTTCCAGACCTGATACAAAATGGCGATTGCATCAAATTACGAATTTACTGTTTTTTGTAAATCACCTCAAACAAGCCCCGCTAGGGGCGCCGTTACCACTACCGAATTTTGTAAAATATAATCGTGGTCTCATCAATGTTTCAGGCGATGAAAATCAGTGTTTTTTCCGCTGTCTAGCGGTTTTTAAAGGAGTTAACGTTAGACGTTGTGAAACAAAGACCAGAGAGTTGTTTACGCAGTATGCTATGAATTTTGATGTACATAATTTTAATGGTGTTGCTATTGAGGATTTGTTCAAGGTCAATGTTTCCATATATCAACTTGATGAAGAATCAGCTCGACTCGTTTACAGGAGCCGAGGTCTTTATCAGGAAACAATGGCTTTGAATAAATACCAGAATCATCTTAGTTTGATTACTGACTTTGAAAAATATTGTGCTGTGTACCGCTGCATGTCATGTGATAAGCTGCATTATGGGCGAGTTCATTTCTTACGCCATTGTAAAACGTGTAAAGTCATCACCCGGCAAACTTATCCCGGGGGTATATTTAAAGCTAAAGAAACAATTTTTGATAAATTAGCAATGATTGGTATTAATGTTCCCCCCAATGACCGTCACTTCCCCTATTACGCCTGCTTTGATTTTGAAAGTCTATTTAACAAACAAAACTTACCACAAAATGCCCAACAACTTTCCTATGAAGCCAGACATGTGCCGTTGAGTTTTGGTGTTGCCTCCAACGTTCCAGGGTTCACAGAGGGTGTTTGCCACGTCAGTTCCGGTGACGAAAACGAACTTGTTGCAAAATTGATCGATTACCTTGAAGAGGTGGCCGATGCTTCGTACGAGATACTAAAACAGAAATTTGATTATGTTTTGGCGGCTCTCGAAAACCACCCAAATTGCCGAAGGGAAAAATTGACTTCTAAATTTCACTTATATCTGCAAGAGCTACCGGTTTTGGGTTTCAATTCGTCTAATTATGATTTGGCTCTTATTAAACCTGCTCTGGTTCGTTGTTTGATGGGTAAAATCAAGTTTGTGCTCAAAAAAGCAAATTCTTTCCTTTGTTTGAAAACCACAAAACTTAGGTTTCTGGATATCAGAAACTTTTTAGCCCCAGGGTTCTCTTATAGAAAATTTCTCATTGCATACGGGGCTGAAGACAGGAAATTTTTTTTTCCTTACGAATTCATGGATTCTTTTGAAAAACTGAACTTCCCCAGACCCCCACCCCATGAAGTTTTTTATAGCTCGCAGCACCAAAGTAACATTAGCAACGAGGAATATGCTCTCGTTGTAGAAACTTGGGAGAAAGAGGGTTGGTCAACTCTCAAAGATCTCCTTATTTATTATAATTTGTTAGATGTGTCTCCTTTTATCCAAGCAATTTCAAATCTTTTACAGCCCTATTTTCAGGATGGTATCGACCTCTTTAAAGATAGTTTTTCAGGGAGCGGTGCTGCAAAACTCAAAATGCAGAGGGAAATTAACAATGGGACTTTTTTTTGCTTGTTTCCAAAAAGGCATAGCGACCTCTACCACAAGTTAAGATCTCAGTTAACCGGCGGTTTGAGCGCGGTCTTTTGCCGCCTAGCAATCGCTGGTCAAACCAAAATTCGCCCTCATCAGGTGGAGAACCCGTATACATGTGCTATTATAAAGGGCTACGATTGTAATGCGTTGTACCTCCATGCCATCATGCAAAAGAACCCCACAGGTTATTTTTGCCGGTACCAGGAGGAAGATGATTTTAGACCCTTACCTGCCTGCCGATATGGACTATCCTGCTACCAATGGCTTTCCTGGGAAGAACATTGCCGAAACATCCACATCCAACACCAGTTCAACGGTGGTGAATGTCGCGTGACCCCCATGAGTCTACCCGTTGATGGGAAGTCAGGAAACCAAATATTCCAAATGCATGGTTGTTCCGTACATGGCTGTGATCGCTGCTGGACCAATAGAAATCGAGACGGCACCCTCAAGGAGTTCAACTGGCGTGGTGACAAAGTGGAAGAGCTGAAGAAACAAACCCTGGAAATCACACAAAAAATTGAAGAAGACGGGTACGAGGTAATATCAATGTGGGAATGTGAATGGAAAAAGATGAAAAAGAGACCAGAGGTTGCTGAATTTGTAAAAACTCTAAAAACAGTCCAACCTAGAAGAAAGCTAAGTTTTGACCAAATTCTAAAAGGGATTCAAAATGATACTCTTTTCGGGCTCCTAATTGTTGATATTCATACGCCAACAGAGTTAAAACCGCTTTTTGCAGACCACCCCCTCATTATCAAAAACACAATGGTCTCACGCGAGGATATTGGGGACTATATGAGGGGTGTAGCTGAAAAACATGGTTTTCTTAAAAAATCAAAAAGAGCTTTAATTTGCAGTCATTTTGGCAAGGAGGTGTTAATCACCTCAGAAATGGGAAAATTTTATTTGGAAAAGGGACTAAAAATTACCAAAATTTATGAATTTATTGAATTTCACCCCCAAAAATGTTTTGAGGATTTAGGCAATCGGATATGTGACGCCAGACGACTCGGGGATTTGAACCCACATTCGCAAATAGCTGCTTTAACGGCGAAACTTGCAGGCAACTCCCTCTATTCGGCTACCCTAATTAATAAAGACAAACACAGGGTAGTTACTTACTGCGATGACAGCACAGTGAATGAGGAGATCAATAATCCAAGATTTGTTAATTTGGAAGTTGTTTCACCCGGCGTTTACGAGGTTAAATCTTTGAAGAAGAAAGTCATTAACGACTTGCCAATTCAAATCGGCCTGTTTGTGTATTTGAATGCAAAATTGACCATGCTACAATTTTTGTACGATTTTCTTTTCAAATTCTGCCAAAAAGAGAAATTATCTCTATTGGAAACAGATACCGATAGTTTTTACTGTGCTCTAGCTGAACCTGATCTTGATGAATGTGTGAAAGCTGAAAAAAGGCGGGAATATTTTACCCAAAAACCAAATTATTTAATTGTGGCCGTTTGTGAAAATCACAAACAAAATTACGTTGAAACCAAAGTAGCCGGGCGAGAATGGAACCCAGAACCTTGCTGTGTTGCCAGACAAACATTTATGAAGCGAATGCCCGGAAAATTTAAGTTAGAATTTTGTTCCACCTCAATGGCCCTTTTGTCCCCAAAGTGTTACATTTGTAGTGGGCCAGAAGGGGATAAATTGGCATGCAAGGGAGTAAACACAAAACAAAACAAACTTACATTCGACGATTACTTCCAAATATTAACTTCAGATGACACACTGTCAATAGCAAACAGGGGGTTTCGAACCAAGAACCACAGTGTATATTCCTGCAAGCAAAATAAACGGGGTCTTTCTTCTTTTTACTGCAAACGGCGCGTACTCGATTGTGGAATCGAAACAGTTCCCCTTGATTTGTAACCAGTGCATTGTAACTGTTATTTCATTGGTGAAAATGTGTTTTTTGCAAATGTGAAATTGTTGGAAATGTGTATGTCTTATATCGATTTGGAATAAAAAATGAAATCAGATTTTACCTTTGTTTTATTGCAAAACAACTTTTCAGATCTAAGAGTTTGTGTAACAAAGTAGGTAACTAACTTGTTTGCACAGTAACAAGTAGGTAAACACACTCAATGCTATACGGTAAAAAACTAGGAACTAAGAAAAAACTCAACAGTTTCATTGCAGACTATTTTGTACCATTTGCTGTTTTTTTCCATTCACGCTCTGAATATCAAACACACAAGTCCCGCTTTCAATTCGTATAAAAAATAAAGTAAAAAATAATCAACACTGTATCAAACCGTATGGGGGAGGTTATGATCAATTGCAGACTATTTCGCGCCGTTTTCTGTTGTTTCACTCTAACTCTGAATATCAAACACACAAGTCCCGCTTTCAATTCGTATAAAAAATAAACTAAAAAATAATCAACACTGTACCAAATCGTATGGGGGAAGTTATGATCAATTGCAGACTATTTCGCGCCGTTTTCTGTTGTTTCACTCTAACTCTGATTATCAAACACACAAGTCCCACTCTCGATTCGTATAAAAAATAAAGTAAAAAATAATCAATACTGCACCAAATCGTATGGGGGGAAATCACGATCAATTACTTTATGGCAAACTCGTATTACATCAAGGTCGTTCGAACACGCGGTTCCTGGGGAAACTTCGCACGCTTTGCAGTACTTTTTTGCAAGTTAAACAAACTAACAAATTCAACCTAGAGTTGAAAGAAAAAAAAAGTGGGGGATGAGAAGTATTAAAAAGGCTCAAACTTATATTTTCACACATTTATTTGAACAAATTGAAGAAACGAAACTCGCCAACATGGAACAAGAAAAGTGAGTTTGTTTAACTATTTATCAAGTCTAGCAATTTATCTTAGTATTTCCACTAAGACGAACTGTGTTGGAGCAATGGTAAATGATTTCGACACAGTAAACACAGCTTTGTAAAATTTGTAAAAATATGACATACTAGATTGGCGCAAAATTTAGAGTACATAAATACTATTTTAGAGCTTTGGTGTAAAGAAAATTCGAACACCGATTAATCATGAAGTTAGAGGGAACACAGCTTCTTTTTCGTAGAGTAATGTTAGTTGAATAATAAAAAATATACTTACTATTTCAAAGAAAAGTGAGGTTAGTTGAACAATAAATAAAAAAATACACTTACTATTTTAAAGAAAAGTAAGGTTAGTTGAACCATAAAAAAAATGTAAATTTCGAGCAATTGTGTAAATTAGTAAAATAAATAAGGAACGTACCTCCATTTCTTCTAAGAACTATCATTATTTCTACAGTAACATCATTCTCCCATTCGAGGATCTAGAAGAAGTAGAAGAAGAAATAATTGAATGGTTTGACGCAAATGTGGGGGTGCAACCCCCATTGGAAGATGGAATGGAAACCCCTCGCATCCCATGCGTAATATGCATGGAGCAGGAGGCCGTTATGGTCTCCTTATTTTGCAGGCATTGTTGCCTGTGTTTAAATTGTGCGCAACTTTATGAAGAGGGAGGGAATCGAAACTGCCCGGTTTGTCGGCAAAGAGTTATTTACTTTTTTCGGATTTATTATTGAAATTTAATTAATGTTTTTTTGTGTGTTTTATAAAATAATAATAATAATAATAAAATCAATTCAAAAAATTCAGTTGTGAAAGTTATTTCAGATCTAGCTAGGAATCGAGCTTAACCATAGAGAATTTAAGTAGTCACGATGACGTCACCGCAAAATGTCGCATACTCGATCACAAAGAACTTTGTCTAAGCGTATGACGTCACTGCGAGTTGTGACGCGTTGATTGTGCAGCTAGAATCTCTTTGTCTCTGAAGCGTGCACCCAGTCAAGCGTGAAAAATTGCGCGCTAGCAATTGCTTTGGAAAGAATACCAATCATGAAAAACATAACAGATTTACTTACCTGCAAATTATTAAGGTTGCAACGGTCACACTATTATCCACTAAAAGTTGTTCCACAGTGAATTAATCAATATTTCGCGAATAAACGTTCTTTACTACAAACCACCATTTTCAAACAAATTTACTACAAACTAATATTTTTTAAACAATAGGGTTAAAAAAATTTCTTAGCTCTTAGTTAAGTTTTAACACGTTACTACAAACTATCACAAAAACTAGGTTTTAAACCTTAACAGTTCTAAGTGAATTCTTGGCTACCATTTTGAAATAGAGTTTAAACCTTAACAGTTCTAAGTGAATTCTTGGCTGCCATTTTGAAATAGAGTTTAAACCTTTTCTTAGTGAATTCTTGGCTACCGTTTTGAAATAGAGTTTAAACCTTTTCTTAGTGAATTCTTGGCTACCGTTTTGAAATAGAGTTTAAACCTTTTCTTAGTGAATTCTTGGCTACCGTTTTGAAATAGAGTTTAAACCTTTTCTTAGTGAATTCTTGGCTACCATTTTCAAACAGTAAAGTTTTTTGCTAACACTCTCAAAAAATAGGTTTTAAAAGTTAATTCTCTGCTAGTATTTTCAATTTGTGTTTACTCTCTTTCTTTACCTAAGCAATCTTTATCACACAACCACGTTGCAAAACCAACCCAAAGAACCACGCGCCACGCCAATCGTCGCGAAATTTTTTTTTTTTTTTAAATGCGTGCAAGGGGGCGATTTCTTCAGTTGTAAATATGGCGTTGAAGGTAGACAACCCCGCTTCTTTCTTGATTTCAGGGCCTTCAGGAATTGGGAAATCTCATTGGATTTTTCGCCTTATTGAACATCGCAATGAAATTTTTACAGAAAAAATCGAAAAATTTTTTTATTTCTATGACACATATCAGAAAAAATTTGACCAGTTCGTCGACTCTATAGAATTTATTCAGGGTTTACCCAGTCTGGAAATATTGAAAGATGCAAGTCAATCTTTAGTAGTTCTTGATGACTTGATCCATTACCCCAAAGACGTAATAAGCAAAATTTTTACTGTCTATTCCCATCATTATAATTTCTCAGTTATATTTACCACACAAAATCTTTTTAATAAAAGCATTCGTGAAATATCATTGAATTCACATTTTGTGGTTTTATTTAAAAACTGTCGTGACGCCACTCAAATCCAAACTTTCATGCGCCAAGCTTTCCAAGAAAACGCAAAAAATGCGTTTCAGGCATATAAAAACGCAACATCGGAAGCAAGGGGTTATTTATTGCTAGACTTCAGACCGGATACGTACGACTCCCAGCGGATTCGGACAGGAATTTTTCCAAACGAAGTGAATTACATCTATCAGTAACCTTCACACATGGATCGGTTAAAAAGAAACGCTTCCACTCTCAAGCTTTTGCATGGCGCAAAACCTTCTTTCCAAAAAGCTGTTTTGAAAAAATCAAAAGACGATTTTGTAAAATGTGTTTGCGATTTAAGTTTCAACGTTCTGAAAGGTACTGCACCGATTTCAAAACAGCATAAAAAGCGTCTCAGTCGTCACAAAAGCTCATTACGTAAACTTATTGACCGGAAACTGTCCCTCAAAAAAAAGAGAAAAGTGATTCAAAGTGGCGGTTTTCTCTCAGCTTTATTGGCCGCAGCGATACCTGTTTTGGGTAGCTTGTTCGGTCTAGCAAAATGAGGAAATTAGTGGCACTGGAGCCAGCAGTGTACAAAAAATTAAAGGAGGGAGCTGGACGAATCGAGTCTCGTGTTCTTGGTGACTTGGATAGACAAATGCAAACGGTTTTACATTCCCAGCAACCCGAACATGAAAAAATTAATCTTTATAACTCGATTTTGGAAAAAGCGGCGTGGTACGAAAAAAAGACTGCAGATGGTAAACCGCAAGCGACAGAAGATCGAATATTAGCGGACTTTGAGCAGCAAATGCAAAACATTTTACATTCTCAAAAACCACCAAGCGAAAAAATGTTATTATATAACAATATTTTTGGTAAATCCAAAGTATACCAACAAAAGCGGCGCACTAGACGTGTGCAGAAAAAAGAAAAGCTACCAAAGAAAGAAATTTTGAAACATTTCAAAAAAGCTAAAAACAAAAAGGTGAAACGGATTCTGAAAGGTATTGAGGAACAGAAAAATATTAGCTGGAACGACGCCGGAAACTTGGTTCTTGACGGCCGCCCGATCCCTTCCAGCAACATAACAGAACTGCTACGCTCAGCTGTAGTGAAAAAAGAACCGAATATTCCAGGGTGGCAATCGTTCGATAGCGTTTTACCATGGGAGACTTTTTAGATTATTATAACGAAAATAAACCTGGGTCGTTTAGTGGCGCGGCGGCGTTTCAAAGAACCGTGCAAAACCCTAAGGCAAAGAAGTGGCTTTTAACCCAAGACGCTTACACTCTTCACAAACTGGTTCGAAGGCGGTTTCCAAGACGAAAAATCATTGTGGCTGGTCCGAAACAACAATTTCAAGCAGACTTGATTGACTTTAGTCGTTTACAGAAATACAATGACGGATTTAAATTTATTCTTGTTGTGATTGATGTGTTTTCGAAATATGCTTATGTAGAATGTTTAAAGAATAAAACTTCCAAAAGTGTGATAGTTGCATTTTCTAAAATATTGAAACGAAGTGGATATTTTTCCACTTTGCAAACCGATTTGGGTACCGAATTTACAAATAAAGCGTTTCAAAGCTGGCTCAAACAACACAATATTCATTTTTTTACCACACACAACCACGAAATTAAGGCTAGCATAGCGGAACGTTTTATTCGTACTATTAAAGAAAAACTTTGGCGTTATTTTACGCATGAAAACAAACGAAAATATACCCATGTGATTCAAAAATTAGTGCATGCTTACAATCATACCTTTCACCGTTCGATTCAATGTTCGCCAGCGGAGGTTAACCCTTCTAATCAGGAGTTGGTTTGGCTGACATTATACGGAAGTCTGCACCCTAAAACACCGAAATTAAAAGTAGGAGATCGAGTAAGGATCTCCATGATGCGCAGACGATTTGAAAAAAGTTATTATCAAGGGTGGACCGAGGAGGAGTTTGAGATTGTCGAGACATTCACAGACAACCCTCCCTATTATAAGGTCAAAGATTTAAAGGGTACTGTTTTGGAAGGGACTTTTTACGAGCAAGAAGTTCAAAAAGTAGTTAAAAACGATAACATTTACAAAATCGAGTCCATTCTTAAAAAACGGAAACGTAAGAAACATCAAGAGTATTTTGTGAAGTGGTTGGGGTACCCAGACTCGTTTAACAGTTGGATACGCGAACGAGATCTTGTACGTTATGCTTAATCTTTCCTCAAACACGGCTGACATCATTGCTTTTTTGTTTCAAGTGGTTGCTGTCTACATTGTAATCGTTATAAGGGTCATTCTATTATAAGACAGTCATAGCGTGTAACCCACCCTCTCAGATATTTTTCATACTTAGATACATGAAAGCCATTAAAAAATAATGAAGGTCACAAAAAACGGCATCAAAATTCATCAAGCGGTTTTCGAGTTATGATGGTTTCAATATTACCACTTGAGGGCACTGTTCGGCAGTCCCAAATTTTTTAATTTGCGTAAAAATCTTTATCCTTATGCTATCAAAACAAGCAAAATATCAATTCTGGTAGATTTTGAGGTGAGGAATTCAAAAATGAAGTTAGTTTTTGGAAAATTGCAAAGGTAAGTGGTCAAAATGTAGATTGAAAATTTTTTGAGTGCCCGATTTCATTTCCGATTATCTCAGAAGGGCAAAAAAATTTTTTAATCCAATCATTGCCAAAATCTCAAGAATAGATCACTGTTTGACATATTTAAGTTTGGTTAATGTTATTTGTTGCATATTTCTGTAATTGGTTTTGAAACATAGCTAAAAACTAACGTTGATTTTTTTGTGATTTTCTGAATTTTTTTGGAACACTGTATTGAATAGTATCTTATAAAATAATAGTAGTTGCAAAAAATGAAGTTATCACTTTGTATACACTTAGTAAATCTGGTGATCAGCAAAAATTTTGATTTTAACCCTTAAATTGTTGGTGGTTAGTATAGGTCGAGCTAGGCTAATACAGTTTTGCTTCGAGTTATTTCCCAAGTGAAAATTAGTCTAGTGACAGACATTGACTATTACGGGTATGGAAAGAGCTAGATTTCTGCCATCATTTTTCAATTGCTTACCTATGGGAGCACTCTTGTAAAGTTTTAACCTCTAAAATGGGTGGATTACCATAAATTGGAGTGTTTGGCACTAATTCTCAAAATAATGATTGGGTATATTCTCAATTAAATGGGTATGACACAAGATTTTCTCCCTTTACGTAATGGCACTTTCTGCAGGGGTGATAATTAAATAAGATTCTTTATCAATTAGTTGCTAATAGTCAACTTGCCCTTTTGATACATACTTTACAGTTCAGATTTCATTTGAACAGTTAGCATGAAATAAGGTAAACCCATCAGTTGCTGTTGAGTGGCAGGAAACCTGGAATGACTTCCTAATATGTGACAGTTTAAACAGATAAATTACATAAAAATAGTGTAATGTGCATGTTAAGTACTGCAGATTACAGTAAAACCTTGATATTTATCTAACAGAAACTACAATTGGTTTGCTAGTAATACGTTGCATATACTGGATATACTCCAAAGTGGATTTACTGCTAAGTAAATCTTTTGAATTCCACTTATCTAATTTTATTTAGTACTTAGCACTAAATACACTATGCGGTATATATGCAGCAGTGGTCAAAATTAACTTTTTTAGCAACTTGCCTGTCGGGCAAGTTATAACAAATATTTACTTGCCCAAGGAGATCTCAACTTGCCCGAACCAAAATGGCAGAGTGCATTTTTATGTTGTTTAGTTTTGAAAAAGTGCGCTCTACCAAATTTGCATAATATCGTATTTCGAGAAAATCCAGTTCTTGTGTGCGATTTTTAAATCAGATTGAGGTAACAGATACCTTTTATTGTGGGATGGCAATCGCATTGCATGCTTTTCTTTCCCGAAATACGTCATCAAAACAAACAAAAAATTAACATCCATTATAAAAATTAAACAAAATTATCTTTTGATTTTTGTCATTAGTTCTGTTGTTTGTTTTCTGTTTTGTCCAAAGTCACATTTTAGGTAAAAGTTTGAGAATGTTTTAGTATTCGTTACGTCACAATCACAACGCGTATTTAAACTAAAGTCTTGCCTATGTTGTTTGAGACAACAAACCTACTTAACCAAACAAATCTATCATTGGAAGCTAGTGATGAGTTTATCGCATTGAAAAACTTTTAATTTATCGTAAAAAAATCACATCTATTGTTCTATTTTGCATTGCATCTCAGTTTTCTTACATAACAAATATCACAGAGGTCATCAATTCAATTGCCATCCATGTTTTTTTTCAATTATTCAATTTACAAAAATTGATTTAAGGATTGTAATTATTTCAATCGTTACGTTAACAATAATTCACGTTGCCGTTTGCTGCCAATGCATTTTTCAATCGCGAATATCTCGCAAACTGCACCGGCTAAAACTATGGACTTTTTTTTGTGAAACATAAAAGAACTAAAGATCTTCAAAAAAACTAAAACAAAATTTTTGGCCTTGCTTTCTTACAGCTCAGGGTAATACTTGTGAATTGTGATACCCGAAAGAGCGATTAGCGAGACAAGCGTGGTAAAAATTTTTGCTAAAAGAGAACGAAACATTTTGCTTCAAAAGAATTGCAAACCGTGTTTGAGCTTCGAACGAATTTGCATGCGATTAAGAAATGTTAGTTGCGATTAATAATGTGTATGCGATTAAAGTGTTAAGTGCAACAATTTCACAAAAATAACCCAAGCAAGAGCCAACGTTACTTGCATTTATTTTATTGTACTGTAGCAAAAGCGTTACCGGTAATTTGAGTTTTTAAATAATCTTGTTCAAAGTTGCTTATTTGCTAGCAAACCAATTGTAGTTTCTGTTAGATAAATATCAAGGTTTTACTGTAATCTGCAGTACTTAACATGCACATTACACTATTTTTATGTAATTTATCTGTTTAAACTGTCACATATTAGGAAGTCATTCCAGGTTTCCTGCCACTCAACAGCAACTGATGGGTTTACCTTATTTCATGCTAACTGTTCAAATGAAATCTGAACTGTAAAGTATGTATCAAAAGGGCAAGTTGACTATTAGCAACTAATTGATAAAGAATCTTATTTAATTATCACCCCTGCAGAAAGTGCCATTACGTAAAGGGAGAAAATCTTGTGTCATACCCATTTAATTGAGAATATACCCAATCATTTGAGAATTAGTGCCAAACACTCCAATTTATGGTAATCCACCCATTTTAGAGGTTAAAACTTTACAAGAGTGCTCCCATAGGTAAGCAATTGAAAAATGATGGCAGAAATCTAGCTCTTTCCATACCCGTAATAGTCAATGTCTGTCACTAGACTAATTTTCACTTGGGAAATAACTCGAAGCAAAACTGTATTAGCCTAGCTCGACCTATACTAACCACCAACAATTTAAGGGTTAAAATCAAAATTTTTGCTGATCACCAGATTTACTAAGTGTATACAAAGTGATAACTTCATTTTTTGCAACTACTATTATTTTATAAGATACTATTCAATACAGTGTTCCAAAAAAATTCAGAAAATCACAAAAAAATCAACGTTAGTTTTTAGCTATGTTTCAAAACCAATTACAGAAATATGCAACAAATAACATTAACCAAACTTAAATATGTCAAACAGTGATCTATTCTTGAGATTTTGGCAATGATTGGATTAAAAAATTTTTTTGCCCTTCTGAGATAATCGGAAATGAAATCGGGCACTCAAAAAATTTTCAATCTACATTTTGACCACTTACCTTTGCAATTTTCCAAAAACTAACTTCATTTTTGAATTCCTCACCTCAAAATCTACCAGAATTGATATTTTGCTTGTTTTGATAGCATAAGGATAAAGATTTTTACGCAAATTAAAAAATTTGGGACTGCCGAACAGTGCCCTCAAGTGGTAATATTGAAACCATCATAACTCGAAAACCGCTTGATGAATTTTGATGCCGTTTTTTGTGACCTTCATTATTTTTTAATGGCTTTCATGTATCTAAGTATGAAAAATATCTGAGAGGGTGGGTTACAAAATTTGAAAATTTTGACTGTCTTATAATAGAATGACCCATAAGTCTATTAAACCTGACACGAGGTTCGGATAATAAAGAGCTCTGGGTGAGCCTTCTGTCGAGTAGTGTGGGGTATTTGCTGCCGACCCCCATACTCACAAAAAAACATGTTTCTAGTGCTACCGAGTAATTCTTCGATTGGTGTTTTTTCTGACAATAAAACTTCAGACTTTAACGTACAATTACCAAAGTCTGTGAGTCTGGAAGGTTCTTGGGAATGCGGTTTAGCTGAGATACAGTACCCACGATCTTGGTACACAATGCCGTCAGCTTTGGATCTTTGGGTGCAATGCCGGCAGGGTAATGTGGAGGCAATGGGTTTCTTATCGCAAGGATACTACCAAGACCCTCGCAATGTGATCGATCAGCACAATCGTGATTTAGAAAGATCTTTCACATATGTGGTAGACAAGAAAATGGCAGACCCTACGTCAGGAATGACGACACGCCCACAATTGAAGACACATTTACGCTTCGACCCTTATTCTCAAGTAGTGTCGTTGGAAATCCAAGAGCCTCAGCTCAGAAATATGAGAGTTAGAATTTCTCCGCCGTTAGCACGCATGTTAGGTTTTGACACTATGAATTACAGACGACCGGGGACTTTTGTAGCTTCAAGAGTTGTAGATTTAAACAACACTCATGCTCTATTCGTTTACAACGATTTAATTCAACCACAAATCGTTGGCGATACCCTGACACCTCTTCTAGATGTTGTTGCTGTCCAAGGTGGACCTGGAGATCTGGTCTGTAGAAGATTCGACAAACCACATTACAAACCTGTTTTGAGAAAACAATTTTCCGATATCTACATTTCTTTACGCGATGATCAAGGCGAACTGATTCGTTTTGAAAAGGGAAAAGTAATCGTGACTTTACATTTAAGAAGAGCGAAACTACCTCTTTAAATTCAGCATCAATTCTACACTGCATTCATTTAAACCTAGCAATATGCATGTAAAGTACTGTTGTGATTCAAAGGCTTATCAGTCTTATTACCTGAACCAAATTGGACACGGTGGCCCGTATTTTAGCGGTGCACCCTTTCAAAATGGGTACGGTCTTGGTGGAATTTTTTCTAGTCTGGCAAAGTCGATTATGCCCTTGATTAAGTCAGGAGCAAAGGCGATAGGTAAACAAGCCTTAAAGGGTGGTCTTGGTTTTGCCTCAGACGTTTTAGCGGGAAAAAACGCAAAGGAGGCGGCTGTCGAGCGTGCAAAGATGGCCGGTTCTTCCCTTTTGCGACAAGCTGCAGGTCGTAAACGCAAAGCTCCAGGGCGGGTACAAAAGAAACGACGCAAGCGAACGAACGACATATTCAGTTAGGATGGCTTCCTTGATACACCCCAGTTCTTCGGAGTCTGTGACCAGCCAATTGGACCTATTCTCAGTGCCGCCAACTCAGACTAGTTTAGAAGATGGATTTTTTACGGAGTAC
Organism: Trididemnum nubilum; assembly: GCA_963965965.1. Classification (NCBI taxonomy): domain Eukaryota; kingdom Metazoa; phylum Chordata; class Ascidiacea; order Aplousobranchia; family Didemnidae; genus Trididemnum; species Trididemnum nubilum. The sequence continues at coordinate 10,340,957 of OZ014477.1, read as the reverse complement.
AGACCCATTTCTGTTTTAACCTCAGGCGGTCCGGTGGAGTTTTGTATTGCCGCTGAAAGCTCAAACTACATTGATTTAGCCAACACTTTTCTGTACGTAAGAGCGTCGGTGACAAAAGCAGATGGCACCGCTCTTGCGGCAGATACCGAAATCACCCCAGAATGTAATTTTTTACATACGTTGTGGTCTCAGTGTGATCTATACTTAAACGACACATTGGTGACCCAGTCGAGCAACAATTACGGCTATCGCAGTTACATAGAAACGTTGCTGTCGTTTGGAAAAGACGCTAAAGATTCGCAATTATCGTCGGTTTTGTGGTATGAAAACTCTTCTGGTTCATTTGATACGCGTGGCGTCGGTAACGCCGGTAACGCCGGTTATACGAAACGAAAAGCGATTGCAGCACAAAGTCATGAATTTGATATGATGGGACGTTTGCATCTAGACATGAGTTTCCAGTCTAGATACGTTCTTAATGGAATCGAAATCAAATACAGGTTGGTTAGAGCAAAGGATAGTTTTTGCTTGCATGGAAACGCCGACCAAGCTGAAAACAAGGTCTCGTTGAAAGAGGTCTCTTTATTCTGCCGAAAAGTGAAACCAAACCCATCCATTCAACTAGCACACGCCAAGGCTCTACAACACGGGACTGCAAAATATCCCCTGAGACGTGTAGAAGTAAAAACTTTCACTATCCCCCAAGGAAATCGCTCTTTTTCAAAAGAAAGTCTGTTTTGGGGGCAATTACCCACCCGAATTGTGGTCGGTTTTGTTGACAACGACGCTTACAACGGAAACATCGCAAAATCACTCTTCAATTTTAAGAATTATGATATTAATTTTGTGTGTGTTTATCGTGATGGGACGCAAATCCCTTCGTCACCCCTTCAACCGGATTTTAACAACAACAAATTTATTCGCAGTTACTTGAGATTGTTTTCGCAGACTTCCCAATATTTTGCTGACACAGGTCTAGCTTTGTCTAGGTCTGATTTTGGTGGTGGTTACACGCTGTTTGCTTTCGATTTAACCCCCCAGTTAAATTCGAGCGACCCTGCTTTCGAGTTAATAAAAAGTGGGAATATTAGATTGGAAGTTCATTTCGCTGCAGCAACTCCACGTACCTTGACTGCTGTTGTTCTTGCTGAGCACAATAATCTTTTGCAAGTAGACGACCAAAGACATGTAGCTTTCGACTATACAGCATGAACACGATTCAGATCGAACATTTATTGAAAAAAGACCCTTTTACTAAAACTATTTTTAAAAAGGCTTGTGCCAAAAACCAACTACTTCGCGTTGATTACCCGTCTGCTTACGTCATTAATTCTCACCCAAGCTCCAAACCTGGAGAGCATTGGATCGCGGTGTATTTTGATAAGCATGGAAAGGGTGAATATTTTGACAGTTACGGTCTGCACCCTAGCATGAACGGTTTTACTGCTTTTATGGAACGTAACTCAAACAGTTGGATTTACAACAACAAAACTGTACAAAGTCTGTTTTCTACAACGTGTGGTCATTATTGTGTGTATTTTATTTTGTATCGTTGTCGTGGTTATAGCATGCGTGATATTGTTTCTCGTTTCTCATCGAATCTTACTGAAAATGATCGTAACATTAACCTGTTTATTCGTGCTTTCATGTAAATCGAACACGCAAATTTTTTTCACATGTGTTTTATTGCAATAAAAAGTCACAAAGAAAACAAACGTCTGATTTTCATTCTGTGTACAGGTTCGAGACAAAATTCAATTACTTTAGCACAAGCTTTGATTCGCCGGCGAAAACGTTGGCGATTTCGGGCAGCACGCATCCAATCGCTGCGCCGCGCTTCGCGACAGGCGTCAGATTCAAACAGCAAGCGAATAGTCACATAGTCAGAAAAATGTACACTTTTCATTACAAATATGTCTCTAAACTTTGAGTGAGAGGTAATTCAGAGACGGTAGGAAGAGCGGTGTCAGAAAGTTTACGCTTCTTCGGTGTTGCAATGTTGTTCGCCTCCAAAAGAGTCAAAAAAGACTCCAATTGTTTATGGTCCACTGGGGGGAGTTGACAATGGTCGTCGTTTTGAACTGCTAACGTGATGTAGTTGTTGAGCATGTAAAGGGTAAATCTTCGCGGTGATGGAATGTTTTCTACTTTAAAGCGAAGTTGGTAACCGTCAGCTAGAACTTCCTGTTTAATTACCTCTGCGTTTTCTTGAATACCGCAAAGCGTGTCATCAAAATTAGTAGACCAGAAAACGAGAATGACGTAGTCCTTTGTATTGCTTTTTGGTCGAAACAACAAGTACGGTTTGTTTTCCATAATCATTTGTACCACGCGCGAAAGTTGTTCTGTGGAGAACATAAACTTTCCTTTTTTGACCGAGACCACTGCCTTTCTGAGCAGAGTCGAGGTGGGTAGCGGGAACCCGGAGTCTGCAATGGTTTGAAACTGCTGACGGATTTGTCTTGCTGAATCCTCCATTGCTCTAGCACGTTCGATTAATTCTTCTTGCTGGTAAAGAGTCTTGTAGCAGCTCGTAAACGGGGGAATGTAGTCTGGTATTTGCACGTTTTGAGCCTCTAAATAAAGTTCGTCTGCTCTGTTGGTGTAAGATTGCATGATTTCAAGTTTTTCGAGTGCAGCTCTTTTTATAGACGAGAAAAAGGAAATTGCGCCACAAAACGGAAATAAGTCCACAGCTATTTTTGGTGTTATTGCGCCACGGTTGCACATAATGGGAGAGTACGCCAGTTTTGTGAATATGGCGCAATCCTAACCTTACACTCGATACGAACGGATTTTTTCTTCAACAACTTCACCACAAATGGTACACAGTTGCGACTTCCTGGAGCATGAAAAACAATGAGCGATGTGAGCACATGGGAGATATACCATGCATCTTTCTTCCTTTTCACATTTCAAACACTTCACTTCATCCAAAATTTCTTTTGCACGTTTCATTGTTAGTTTGGGTTTAAAAATAACATCGGGTTCTTCCATTAATTTTAACATAAAATCGTAAAAGGTAACAAAGTTTTCGTTGTGTTCTTGAAATCTTTTGGTCAACACCCGAGATATTTTTCGGTCTTCAAACCCTAGCAATTTCGCCATTTCGACATTCCTTCCCAACAACATCTCTCTTTCGACTTTTTCGTTTACATCCACACCACCTCTAGGGTCGATGAGGGGAGGGAACGGTGGTTGGTGTTTTCTAAGGGGCGGGTAATTGACTAATTTTTCCAAACCTTGAAGCTTGCTTTTGGGTGGTGGATTGGGAACAGGCGGTCGATTCAAAGTAACAAATCCCCTCAGAATATTTTTCACAAAATCTACACCTCTATTTTTTAACAGATATTCACAGAACGGGAACCATTTTGCGTGTTCTATCCACGGGTCGTCGAAACGTTCCCAGTTCTTCAAACCTCCGTTACAGTACCAACATTTTACCCGATCGCCGTCACCGAGATAGTAAAATCCGGCATCTGCTATTGTTAAAGATTGAAGGCTGTGTCCTAGGCGGAATGCCTAGGTCTTCACTGTCTGGTCTTGCGTCCAAGAGGCTAACACAGGAGATTCAAAGCAAACTTGTATTAACAAAAATCAAATTAAAAAAGACCAGTCCAGCATAGATTTTTCGAGGATTGCCCGGCTGGGCGGAAAACACTTAAACTAAAAAACTGAAATTTTTTACCAACAAATTAAAAACCTCTTGACGCTACTGTTCACAAATTAAAACTGAATTAGCTGCTGAAGTAGAATTAAAACATTGCTACAAAGTGATCAACAAAAAGGCAAAACGGCGCGTCTTCCAGGCAACTTTGCAAAGTTTCTTTTGAGCGAATAATGAAAGACGCGCAACACAAAGGTGAGATGCAAATAAGGTAAATGAACGTGAACGTGTTAACGACAGAACATAAAGCCTAGGTTCGAATCTAGAATCTAACTATAAACGATCGTGCTGTAACATAAGCGGCCCCTTTGAAATCTTATCCATGGGTAAGTTTCAAACAAAAAACACAGAGTGAAAGCACAGATCGCGCTTCAACTTAAAACCTTACTAAATGAGTAAATAAAGTAAACAAATTATGAAGGGGACTTGAAAATAGTGAGTAGCATCACAAAATTATGACATCAGAAGAACGTAAACAAACAGTGCAACAGTAGGGCAGAGGGCAAACTTTTAAACAATAAAACGTTTATGATTAAGTTGGGAGTCCACAGTATAATAGAGCCAGTCACAAAAATTCACGATCACGAAATAATTGCAATAAAGTTTCACGAAAAACGACGTTAAATTCATAATCACAATTCGGCTATCACGAGATCACGATAAAATCACAATAAAGTTCACAAATGAAAAGGTTCAATCAGACAGGAGCTATTTTGGCCAGATCACGAAGAACATATTCGATATCACAGTTGCCTGCTGTAGAGCTGTTTTTCAAAACGGCCACAGTTGCCCTACGGACTATTTCTTTTCCTTTTCGCAACTGTGGATGCAGGCTATGAATGCGTCCCAATCTATACGCTCCTTTTGAGGCCAGGTATTCGGCATCCCCTACAAGGACTAACTGTCCAGGTTCAAGGTTTGTTTGAAGTGTACGCCATTTGTTACGGCCCTGGAGACTGGGTAAATATGATTTCATCCAAAGAAGCCAAAAACGGTGGGCCAGCGTGGAGTTATACAAGTAATCGTTGCGAAGGTCCCCCTGATCGTGCAACCCACAAAGAGGAGTGTTAGGGGCCAAGTGCTGTCCCAAAAAGGACGAAGGTGTGATAGGGCACAAATCATTGGGCTGATCGCTAAGTGTCGTTAGGGGGCGGTCGTTCACAATTCTTACGGCATCGGTGAAAAAAGTCTGTAACTCAATAAGAGAAGGTTTACGGCGAGTCTGTTCCATAACCCGACCCAACGCAGTTTTAAACAGTTTCACCATGCTTTCCCAACTACCACCCTGGCTAGGAGCATACGGAGGAATGTTTACCCAATTTATATTAAACTTACGCAACGAGTTAACAAATTCAGAAGACCCCAACAGTTTCGGCAACTTATCAGATGCGGCACGGAACGTCGAAGCGTTGTCCGAATAAAAAGTGTCCACTGCCCCGCGCAAATTAACAAAGCGAGTGAAAGCAAGGAGAAAGCTGTTTAGGTCCAGGCTAGTCACCAGTTCTACGTGCAAGCAGCGAGTACAAAGACACGTAAACAGCAAGCCCCAGGCTTTGCAATCACTGCGACTCTGTCGAAAAATATAAGGGCCTAAGTAGTCAAGTCCGGTAAATTTAAAAGGTTTGTTGCAAACAGCAACTCGGCACGATGGCAAATCTGCCATTAATTGACGAACCGGTTTAGCTTTTAACAAAGCACATTTTCCGCAGTTTGCGATGTAAAATTTTACACTGGAAATGCCATGAATAATCCAAAAACGTTCGCGGGTTTTCATTAATGTATATGCCGGTCCACCATGTCCAGCCTGCTCGTGCTGATATTGCACAATAAGTCCAGTCAAAGGATGCCTTCCAGGTAAAATTAAAGGGTGTTTAGAATCAAGTGGCAAGTCTGCATTTTCGAGCCTGCCTTCAATACGCAAACAATTATCCAAATCCACGCAAGGGCGCAAATTACGCAAAGTTTTTAATTCATTTAAGCGGCGTTTAGAATCAGGATCATTAGTTTTGCTGCCTAAACGTTTAAGAATAGATTCAAATTCATCAGATGATTCTTTACTTAAAAGTTTAATAGCGGCCCCGAACCGCTGAGATTGAACATACTTAACAATATTAACAAAGGCCTTATCCAAGTAACTAGCATTCAGAGCAGGTTTTTGAAAAGCAACTCCTTTCGCCTTCGCAACGACAAACTCCGAAAATGCAGCCAGATATGCACAGCGCTTCTTTAGCGTATACAGACTTGGAGAAGCTTCGATAAGCCTATCCAAAGCTGCGTAGCCAGAAGACAAATCTACGCTGCTTGCCAGAGCAGCGCGCACGACCACCGAATGCTCAGGAGGCCTGGCATCCACCTGCTCCTGCAAAAGAAAGGAGGGTCCTTTTAACCACAAATCGAGCAAGCTAGGCGGTTTACTGCTTTGCGCTCGAGTGCCCACGTCTGCAGGGTTTAAACTCGTATTAACGTATCGCCAACAGCTAGTTGACACCACAAGAAGAATCCTGTCGACACGCCGTTTAACAAAGCGAGCAAGTGACAGGTCGGGGTTCACAATCCATTTAAGAACTACCTGTGAATCGGTCCAACAAAAGATTTTACAGTTAAGATCGTGTAAAGCTTTAGAAGTTTGAAGCATCAATTCACTTAACATCTTAGCTGCTTCTAACTCTTTTCGAGATATAACCCAGCTTTTTTGATGAGTGAGAACTAATTTAGATTTTCCAATCACAAAACTGACTTGTGCTTTTCCAGCGCTAATGCCACGCAAATAGATAGCGCAAGAAAACGCAGAGTCCGAAGCATCACAGAACCCATGCAGTTGATATTCTGCGTCATTTCTGAGCTCGGTGTGTTCTAAAAGGAAGTTCCGAGGAATGCAAAATTCATTTAGTATATTCGAAGTTTCCAGCCACTTTTTCCAATCTTTTTTAACTTCATCCGAAACAGCGTCGTCCCAGTCCACTCCAGACGCAGCGACTTTTTGCAAAATCAATTTTCCCCCCAGAAGCAGCGGCGCCACTATACCCAAAGGGTCAAATTGACTCGCAAGCTGACTCGCCATCTCGCGTCTCGTGGCTGCCTCGACAAACGTGCGGCCACTTATCTTTAGTGTGTCACTTTCTGGGTCCCAGGAAAGGCCCAACGCTGTAGAGTCCGGCAAAGGCTGCGACCCAATGTCAATCTTGCCAATTGAAGGGGCATGATCGCATTGGGGAACCTGGCGCAAGACAGACTTAGCGTGGCCATTGGTCACCCATTTACGTAACTTGAATCCCCTGCTTTCAAAGAGCTCAATCCCTTCTCTAGCAAAGGTCTCCACGTCTGATAAAGTGTCGCCAGCAAACAGCAAGTCATCCATATATCTGTTTTGAGTGATTGCATTTAAGGTCACCATACTCGCATGCGTGGGGTTGTCAGCAGCCAGCCGATTGAGCGCCATGAGTGCTACGTAAGGGCTCGAGTTTATTCCCCACACGTGCCGAGTAAAGCGAAAGATTTGAATCTCACCATTGTCTATGTTGTTATCTTTGAACCAAATAATGTGGAACCAATCTTGTTGATCCCGAGGAAGCTTAATTTGAAAGAAGCACTTACTCACATCGGCTACGCAAGCGTATTTTCCCATACGAAAGCGCATCAACACATCGACCAAGCCATTTAAAAGGTTTTCACCGGCTAAAACTGCCCGATTTAATGACTCGCCACCAACCGTAGCAGCGCCATCATAGACAACTCTAGGCTTAGCCGTCTTAGTAACAAAAAATGGTAAGTACCATTTTTTATAAGAATCGTTTTCATTTTTATCCGCAGGCACAATCCAATCATGCTTCAGTAACTCAGCAAACGTATCTGTCAAGGTCTCTTTCAACTGCGAGTTTTTAGCAGCAGTACGACGCATCGACAATGTTCGCTTTAACGCAATATCGTAATTATTAGGAAGTTTTTTAAGAACATCAGGTTTAAACGGAACCGGCATTTCATACCGACCGTCTACAACGCGAATAAATGGTTCAACCAAGCTGCAGGTAAGCTCATCGTTTTTTGATGGCAATACCTCTTCATCAAGCAGCTTGTATTCGCGTAAAGCATCATTAACCGTGAGAAGTTCTTGTTGCAACTTATCACAAAGTTCGCAGTTTGGGTCAGTAGCAATCGTCTCGACTCGCAACGTTCTCACAGATTTAAAGCTTCCTTGAACTCTACCTCCGCTAGCGATCGGTCCAAGCCGTGTGATCACCAGGTTGGGTTCATTCGAGTTCGAACCCTCAAGCTCTTTCAAAACAGTAATAAGTGCTTTATCAGACTGCCCGATCAAAATGTCCACACACTTACGTTCGGGTATGACGGGAATTTCCACTCCATGGAAATGTTTCAACTTACTGGTATCCACTGCATGTGGAAGAGTACTTTTATCGTCAGAAAAGGCTGGCACCACAAGGGCACCAGAAATCTTATAGTTGTCACCCGAGACTAGAGATTCTAGACTGAAATCAGTTTTACCTATGCAGCTAGCAGTTTGATCAGCAAGTGTACGAATAGTTATAAAAGGATCTGTCGTAACTTCAAGCCCAAGTTCTTCTCTTAACGAGTCCGAAATGAGTGTCGCTTGCGAGGCAGTGTCATGCTGAGCATACGCTAGTGTCGAGCAACCAGTTGTCTGATTGATCACTCTAACTGCGCTAGTTCGAAGCAAGACTGTACCTTCCTCAGCAACTCTCACTTTAAGGACATTTTTTACGTTATTAGTGGGTGTGTTAGCGACAGATGATGCAACAGGACTGCCAGGAGCGGCCTTGGTCTCGCCAGCGGCCCCAACGGTCTGAGATTCATAGCAGTCATGAATAGCACTAGAGTGCTTAGCTCGGCAATTAGGACCACACTTTCGGCACTTGCACCGAGAAGGGCAGTTACGAGCTAAATGTTCCATCGATAAGCAATTAAGACACCTTCCTGCCTTTATCACAGTCTGACGTCGTTCTTGAGGAGGTAACTTCATAAACTTCTCGCACTCGACGAGATAGTGTCTACTGTCAGCCCGGGCACAAACAAAACAAATAGGAGGGCGCCCATTAGCCTTCTTGGTCCCACGATTGTGATCTGTAGGTGCTCCACGCCCACCGGCGGCCGCAGACATAGGAGACTCGGCACTACCATTACGAGCGCCTACTCCCGAATCCAGGGCCACCTGACAGACACGAAACTCACTACGACCACTTTGAGGCTCATGTGATTTTTCCTTGTCCTCCGACTTGAAAAATGCCTGCGCGTAGTCAGACGTAGTCACGTTAATTTCATGCACCACAAATTTACGTAATGATTCAAAGCTAGGTTGATTTAGACTTATACCATTTTTGTCAAGAAAGTCAAGATACCGTCGCTTCAAAGCGCTCGGTAAACGGTTTGCAGTATCAAGCAATAATTGCCCAGAGAGTTTGTTGTACTCGTCATGGGCGTAAGCAAAGACTTCTAAGGTGTTTAAGTCTTCATTATACATTTTAAGTGAAGAAGCAGTAAAGTTTACTTTGGCACCATGCCGTATAGCAATGACTCTAGGCTCTGACGTTAAACCACTCGACACACCGTAACGCTGACGGAGTCGGTCAAGAGCCTTTTCAATACGTTGAGCAGTGGTCATACTTTTCATGGGGGCGCAAAACAGATTCACCATTTCGCGCGGTTGACCAACGCATGCTGCTCGAAGAACTTCTAATTTACGTTCGTCGTAAGGACTTTCATTCATGAGACGACGCACTTGGTTCTCGAAGAACACAAAGGCAATATTTGCACCATCATACCCTACTTGGCTAGCAAGATTAATATACTCATTCCTACCTTGGCGCTCTAAATAAGCACTCAATGCAGCATTAGGGTTGCTTTCCGAAGCAACAGGGTTATCCACGTTCGGCCAAGTAGCCGCATTAACTCGGAATTGAGGGCAAGGATCGGGTCCGGCATTTGAATTTCCCGAGTTCCCGTATTCAGCAGTACGTAAAACAGTGTGTTGATTTTCTGCATCTAACACACGCCGAGACACACATCTCTGCACATTTTCAGAGTTCTCAGCATAATCATTATGATAGGCAGCGCTGTTGTGATTCCTTGAACCAGACACATGCTGCGGAATAAAGCCCCGAGCTTGGGGATTCAAAACAGTCGATTTGTCATTTGTAAACATAGCATTAAACTTCTCATTGATAGAGTTAGTAACATTTGTAACACTATTACGCTTTTGTTTAAGTTGCATAGGTTGAGGTTCGTTGGACCTTGGGCGTGGCTCCGTCACCAGTGGTCTTAAGCGTAGCTCCCTCGCCTTGTGTTCAAAGAGCATTGCTCCGACCTCGGGTTTCGAACCAGCTTCGGTACCATGGGTAGGCTCAGCACTACGTTTAAACTCAGCATTTTTAATTAATGAACCTTTAAAACTAACGGCACTTGAAGTAGAACGAACGCTGCGTCTTGAGCGTCCGGAAACGACAGAGCCCGCTTCCGAGCCGCACGCAATGCGCTTCTCTTCAGCTTCAAGCTCAATCGCTTCCAAGCGCAACTTAGCCAAAGTCTCTTCTTCTTCGGCAGCCGCGGCCACAGCTTCGGCTTTTGCTTTAGCTTCCGCCTCCACCCTAACCTTACGAGACCTCGCCAACTCTTCCAAAACTTGAAGCTCAGAGCGTCTACGTTCAAGTTCAATCTGCTTTACTATGGAGGATTTGCTTGACGTCACACTCGTAGAACTTGCGGCAATTAATGACACACTATCTGCAGGTCCCATATCATCGTCATCACAATCATTTTCGCCTTCATTTAACGGATTAGTTTTATCGCAAAATTTGTCTTTTACGGTTTCAAACAAGTTAACACATTTTTTAAACTTATCAGCAATTTCAGATGAAAGTTGATTTAATTCGACGTCCTTCAGCTCGGACGCAGAATAGCGAAAATTTTCATATTCAGACTTTAGTAAGTTAAATTTACGTGATTCAAAATCAAATTCACGTTTAGTTTCGCATGATTCAAGCGACTTAATCAGCCTTTTAGTGTCTAACATTAAACGTCTATGAACAGTAAGCAATTTACGAGGGGCAGTTGCCGCGACTAACCCAGTTTCCGTAGCTCCAGCGTTAGCAGCATCGGGTTTAGCACGGTTTCCCTCGGGGTCAGATAAGTTTTCCTGGGCCGCTTCTAACCGCCACCTAGCAACCTTGTCAGTACTCGTACATGTGGGTATCGTATCTACACCCCCATTACGTTTAGGCGTCCCAGTCAATGATGCCTTAGAAGTGTGGCTTTCTGTGGCCATAATAAAACAAAACAAATCCGCACAAAGATAATTATAGCAAAGACTAAGTCGCACTCAATATAAATAAACAACGTCACCTTGTACAGTTCTTAACGATCACAAGAAAGACTTCAGTTCTTCCAAAAGTAGATGACGCTTGAATTCCACCGAAGCAGACCGAAGATCGATGACTCCACCTCCACAGGACGACGAAAGACGAAACCGATGAACGTAGGAATGGAATTCTCTACGAAACCGAAGTGCAGGCGACAGGAACCAGAAAAAGGGGGTCGCAAGTTGCAGACCAACCAAAACGAAGAAACTTCAAGTCGCCGCAGTAAACCAACGGATTGAGAAGAATGGGTCTTTCTCAACCAGAGTATAAACGTCGTACTGTTGAGGGAATCCAACAAAGGGCAGCAGTCCGCTATCAGCCAATGGAACTCAAATCAAAGAAACGATGAGGAGTGCGAGATTCTAAGCCGTAATCACCAATGAATCCAAAAACCAAAAATCCAACCAGGTCAGGAGACGATAAATTTTGATGTTAAAGATTGAAGGCTGTGTCCTAGGCGGAATGCCTAGGTCTTCACTGTCTGGTCTTGCGTCCAAGAGGCTAACACAGGAGATTCAAAGCAAACTTGTATTAACAAAAATCAAATTAAAAAAGACCAGTCCAGCATAGATTTTTCGAGGATTGCCCGGCTGGGCGGAAAACACTTAAACTAAAAAACTGAAATTTTTTACCAACAAATTAAAAACCTCTTGACGCTACTGTTCACAAATTAAAACTGAATTAGCTGCTGAAGTAGAATTAAAACATTGCTACAAAGTGATCAACAAAAAGGCAAAACGGCGCGTCTTCCAGGCAACTTTGCAAAGTTTCTTTTGAGCGAATAATGAAAGACGCGCAACACAAAGGTGAGATGCAAATAAGGTAAATGAACGTGAACGTGTTAACGACAGAACATAAAACCTAGGTTCGAATCTAGAATCTAACTATAAACGATCGTGCTGTAACAGCTATTAACTTGGGATCGGCTGCTACCCTTTCTCTGGGCCAATACTCTACAAACGTCTCATAGCGGTCGCCAATGCTACGCATGTGCGGGTTCATCGGTTGTTTACACGGGAACTGAGAAAAAGTAGGTGGAGGGACATCTAACCCACGTACTTGGACGGAATCACAAGCTCTGCCATGTTGCTTTTGTTTTTGAATGAAAACATAGTTTGATGACCACCTTTTATATGCAATGATATTGTGCTATCGTAGGCCGAAGAGTTAAACTTATTGGGATTAAACAGGTTATATTGCACCATGCTCGCTCCATATTCGAAAAAAGTAACAAACCCTGACATCATTGGTATTAAACAAGTTGTATTGCGCCATGCTCGCTCCATATTCGAAAAAAATTAACAAAAAAGATAGCGATTCACAGCTAAACCTTAGATAACCGCTGTCACGATTTCGCCACGGCAGCGGAAATTCAACTGCAGCGCGACAGGAAACGTTTCAAGTTACACAGAGCTTAAACGTACAAAATAGACTTCATAGCATTAACTAAAACATCTTAGAAACTACCGATATTTTCACTTTTAACTGACTACTTTGAAGCAAGCCACCTGCGGTGGTTCGGTACTCGAGCAAGACACTAAGAGTCTTTAGACTTGAAGCCAGGCACCTGCGGTGGTTTGTTACTTACTCTTCAGGTCAACGCTAAGTTTCCATTTTTATAACAAACTTAGAGTTAAGACTAGATCTTGGATTACTTTTAACCGGCTACTTTGAAGCCAGGCACCTGCGGTGGCTTGACAAACCACCTGCGGTGGTTTGGTACTCAAGCAAGACACTAAAAGTCTTTAGACTTGAACCAATGCCCAGGCAAACCACCTGCGGTGGTTCGATACTCAGGCAGGACCAACTTTCAAACAAATAGCTAGGGTTAGAGCTAAGGTTAAGACGCCGCAATTGGATGACGCCCCAATTGGATAACTTTGCAAACGCCCCAAACAACCCACGCCCCAAACACCCTACACCCCAAATGACCCACACCCCAAACACCCTACGCCCCAAACGACCCACGCCCCAAACGACCCACGCCCCAAACGGCCCACGCCCCACGCCCCAAACGTACACGTTTTCGACCATTATAAACTACTAGCGTTTATTAGCTCGTTTCGCATGCGGCCGGTATAATCGCTTGAAAAATATGTCTACAGGAGTGAATGCGACCAGAAGCGCAACCAGGATTTTGTTAAAGTAAGAGAGAGGGGGCTTGAACCAAAAGTAAATGTTTTTTGCACAAAAATTGTCTAATTTAGGTTCCGTACTGAACAAACCGTTGCTACTCAAGCGTGTTACAGAGGGGCTCAGCTGCTGGGTGATTTTTGCAATTTTGCGGAAAAAATAGCAATTTTAGCGCCATTTGAATCACATTTCGCACATTTTAAAACCATACCAATAATTACAGTAAATTGTAAAATTCAGAAGTCATTGAACGATTTAAATTGTCTGGCCTCTTGAGCCCCCATATACATTAGGTCAAGTCCAAAACACGTTTAAACGCTTATTCTTTTTTTGGTTATATTTTCTAAATGACATGGTTAAAGGGTGTTGATGACCCCTTAGCCCCCTCCCCCTAATTGCGCCACTGACTGCGAACTAAAATAAATCTTGAATGTGCTCTAAAAAGAAAAAAAAACAGCTGGTCTTTTAAAAAAAATGTTTTCACGTACTGTTCAGGTCATAATCACTAACGAAATACCGGTAACGCTTCTGTAGGCATACATCCCTATTTCGCGACACATCCGTAAAGGCGTGTTAATAAGACGGATTATTGGGTCACATTTATGTAAAGCAGTTGGTGGCCAGCAATTTTGCAAACAATCGAGAAAGCTTCAAACGAGAATTATGTTTGAAAATTATTATTCCTTTTTCCATTATTTCCTGTTGTCTTGTCGTTACGCAATGTTCCAAAAAAGCATTCTGAATGAGCCAAAATGGGGGGGCACAAGCAGTCGTTAGGGGGGACGCAAGCAGTCGTTAGGGGGGACGGCGCCCCTGGCCTCACCCTAGCGACGGCACTGGCTACCAGTACAAAAAATGATATCCCAGTGGCAAATTTTGTAAACTCACGGTAAAAAACAACAATGCCATACTTTGAAGCAGGGTTGCAAATTCGAACTTACACCCAAAAAAAGTCGGTTGTTTTGCCGAACTCGAGAAAACAGTTTTGACTCCAATTTGAATCAGACTAGACTCGCTCGTAATAGTTTGTCTCGCCGCGCGCTGTATCCTTCATATTTCTGCAGTCATACCACACTTTGGATATAAATATAACAATGTTATTCCTCACAGAACACCAAAAATTTGATTCATCCAAAGAAGTACGGCAAAACAAGAAGTTAATTATCAGCTAGCCAAATCAATATCGATTAACTAAAATTTACTAGACCAAAATTTACGCTGTTGATCATACTAACACTATGCTAGACTTTACAAGACTATATTACTAAAAAACTGCTTCGAGGTCTCAATATAGAAATAGAAACATCAGCAACCAACTTACTACACATCTAACTTGATACACTAAACTACGAAAATTTGAGACACCACATCACCCGTACTGTCGAAGACTATCTAATTTGAGCACTGGTTGCAGACTTAAAGATTATGAGATTAAAGGTCTAACTAAAGACAATACAATTAAAATTACCACAAAGACAGTTCTAGAAGATTCTTAAAACAAGCACAAAAGGGGTTCTAAAAAGGTCTGAAAAATCAACCAACGATTTGCATAAAAGATGAGAACGCGGCATGTATTCGTTTCTCACGTTACCAAACAGCATGTTAACAAAAAGAAAACAATTACACGTAAGTCGAAAAGCAGACCTACAGTAGTATTTATGTCAGCCTGAACTCGAATAACTTGATATTTTGCCGAACTTAAACTCGAAAAAATTTAATTGATTTCTCATGTTTGACTGGGTAAAAACATGAATATTTTACGAAAATAATAAAAAATTTCAATATTTGTATAAAACTTGCGGAATTGCGGACTAAAATTAAAAATAGTCCGCAACCGCAAGTCCGCAATTTAAACTGCCAAAGTCCGCATGTCCGCAACTTTTTTCGTTAGTTCGCAATTGCAGATTTGCGGACTTGCCCAGCTCTGTTAATTTGAACCACCAATTCGTCAGTACTGTTGACTTTACCGACAGTTGTTCAATCGTTCGATTCACCACGGCTATAACATGCATGGTGGCCTGACCTCTGTGACGCAAGAGTTGCCAGCCAAAAAAGGAGCAATAATCGATCGATTTCTAGGTAAAGTTCACAAACTTTTTGCAAGTTCGAGTTCGGCTTTTTATTTTCATGATTGAGTTTGGCAAAATAGTAACTGAATTTTTTCGAGTTGAAGTCGATTTCGCAGTTCTGGGTTAGACCTAGCGTTGCAGTGATTGAAGGTGGTCGAACAATTATGATTATGTTGATTGACTAGTTTGTTTATTTTGCTTGCATACTTTCAGAAATACTTCTACTTGATTACTTTTAAAAACAACTACTTTTTTACTTTTACTCAAGTACTTTTTAGGTCAATACTTTGTACTTTACTTCAAGTAGCTTTTTTGTCAGTAACGAAACTTGTACTTGATTACAGTTTTCGAGTAGCCTACTTTTTACACCACTGGTAGCTGTAACGTGACTGTATCGTATTTTTCCAAAACTGTGATATCCATATTCTTTTCTAAGTACACATCAGCCATTCGGCAATCGTACAGTCCTAGAAAACTTCAAAGCTTGTGCATAAGCGTAATTTTTGTGAAAAGCGATTTTTCAATGTGCGTTGGTAGAGTTATAATAGATAATGAAAATTTAGAGATTTAATCAAGAAAGGTAAATACCCGTAAATAGCTTCAATGTGGTAAAATAATTAGCCGCTCTTATATGTCAATATCTCTTGCTTACTTGCTTAAGAATGCAGCTCTATCATGATACATTTTTTTATAATTAGCCCCTTAAATTATGTTACCGGTATACGTTTATTTTTATTTTAGATACGACGGTTGCACAACTCTTAACAACAGCCGTATTGGAAAGAAACCGATACTATTTGAAAACTTTAGCTACAATTGTGCAATTTCTTGTTGTCAATGAATTAGCACTTAGAGAGAGAGACGAACAGTTTATGGGTGAAAAAGATTTTGATCTTTGTTTTGATAGTAGTGCTGGAAATTTTGTAAATATGATAAAATTTACTGCTGGTCAAGATCCTCAATTTCATGAAGCCTTAAAGTTAGTACCTCAATATGCTAAATACACTTCGGCATCTATTCAAAACGAAATCATATTTATTTTTAAAGACATGATGCTCTGCACAATATCGAAGGAAATAAACACACGATGTGATCTGCCATTTTACTGTTTGAAATGCGATGGTACGAGAGATGCAGTTAATGCTGAAATTTTATCTGTTGTAGTTCGTTACTCCATTGACGCCACTGTTCACGAGCGTTTAATTGCACTGTCGGGATAAGACGGTCTTTCTGCTGCTCACATAACGAAGCAAATTCTAAAAGATTTAGAATTAGTTGGTCTGGACCCCCAAAATATGTTATGCACTGGCTTCGACGGGGCGAGTGTAATGAGTGGGTCGAAAGGAGGTGTACATGCGTTATTACAAAGAGAACTTAACAAAGAAATTCCTTACACTCACTGCTTGAACCACCAGCTACATTTGGTTATCAGCCACGTATGTACGAAAATTCTTTCTTTCTTTCTGAGTTTTATTTTGAATGCCAAGTCACAACGTTGACATCAAAAAAGGAGACGCAAGAAAAACGCAAACTTACGTTATAACATGGCAAAAACCAAAAACCAAATCACAGCAATAAAATATGATATAGTTACAATAGAGATAGAGACTGCCATGCTCACGCCACCCGGCTATCAACACAGGCAAAACAACAAACAAACAAAAACGAATATTCTGTACACACTTAAAACTAACAAAACAAAAAAACAAAAAAAAATTATTTTTTTTTCAGGATTTGTTTACCGTACCAAAATAATACAATTTCGATGCAAAAATTGATTGCCAATAAAACAAAGATAATAAATGCTATCAGCCGTCAATAAAACTTTTGATCAAGTGAAATAAAAGAAAAGAAATAACTCTTTATATTAATGACTTTAATTAAGCAACACTTAAAGATGGAAATGTTTTGAATTGTTTAAATGACTGATAGCACTTTTCAAATTCCTAAGAGTTATGTAGTCAGTCATCTAAGCTTTAATTATTGTATTTTAAAAGATACTCTAAAAAGTTTTTGGGGTTTGGAGTTGAACATTAGGGCTTAGGGATTCGAACATTAGTTTTTTAAAAAGTTTGATGATTTATTGATGAAGAATTGATGAAGTGGCTGATATGTTTGCGACTTGCAATGGCTTGTATAAATTTTTTCGTAAGTTTGCAGTAAGTCAGTTATACAAAGGCCAACATCTGCGAAGGCTACTGGAGATAAGATGGGCCGGCCATTTAGCAGTTTGGAAAGTCATTTTGAAAAACTATTCTGAGATCACCGAAGTTCTTCTAGCCTTATCAAAAAATCATGGTGAATTATCAGTGGAAGAGAAAGGATACTTGGTTTCGGTCTCGAACTCTGATTTCATTTTCCTTTGTGAGATCATGCTTAGTGTTTTAGAAATATTTGCCCCAGCAAACAAGCTCATTCGAAAAGAAGCTACAAATCTTAAGCTTGGGATAGATCTCATAAACGCATGATCAAAAGTTTTGGAAGCGAAAAAGAATTCATTCGACGAATTTATCTCAACACTTGGCGAAACATATCCGCAAATATTTGGAATTGAAAGCGGAGAATACTCCAGTGAGAAACGACGCAGGATAGTACAACGCCATTTTGACGACTCTGTTGTGACGGAGCGAATACCAAGTGCATCATCCACTTCCCAGCCTGAAGATCAAGAAGTAAAGTGGAGGAGTCTGTATCAGGCAATCATTAATGAGACAGAAACGGAGATCAGCAGACGATTTTCTGAAAAAAACTCAGCGTTGTACCAAAGCTTAGATGCAGTTTACTCTCAATTCGCCCGCATTTTTAAAAATGCCTCATCTGTCAGAATTAATAAAACTAATGCATCTTCTGCCAGAAAAATTGAATGGAGAACTAGAAGTTTTTCGCTGCATGTTGGCCTCGAAAGATTGTGATGACTTTCAAAAGATCTTAAAAGTAGCGTTTGATTACAAAGCAGCGTTTCCTGAAGTGTACAAACTACTGTATTTTGCGGAGTTCAACTTTTTGGGGCTTCCACTGCTACGTGTGAAAATTCCTTTTCATGCTTGCAAAGAGTGCTAAGCAAGCAACGTCTAAGCATGACTCAAAAAAGAAAAAGTGGTTTGATACATCTTGCATACGAAAGTGACATTACTAATAACATTAATCTTGCTGATTTCGTAGATATTTTTAAAACTACACACCCACGACGCATGAGTTTATAACTTATTGCGGAGTATAGACTCCAAAAGTGCTCATTCGTGAACATTCTTTTTATTCGGTTTAAATATTGGGATCAGATATACTTACCGTCCTGTCTACCAAGCATACTAACTGAAAAACAAAAGACTCTCAGGCCAGATATGTAACAAAACTAGTAAATTAATTGCTTAGCATTGTGATTAAACTGTTGTTTACTTATTAACCGGGTGCATAGTGGCCATATTTCGTTCTTGTTTGATACCATCTTTTCCATTCATTGTGGTTGAAGGGTATAGTGTCACTAGTGTGTAGATACGAGTACTCGTAAAGTCGTGATATTGGTGGGGTTGGCAGTTAGCTTAAGAGACCGTACAAATATCATGATATAGCTTTTTTAGACAATTTTTGACCCTCTCCCCATATGACAGTGTTTTGACGTTATAGCCTACCTTTTAGTATGGGATATAACGCTTTGTGCACCCCCCCCCCAATTGAAGACGTGCTTAAAATTTGAACGGCCCCTTTGCTAGTTAGCTTATTGAGCTTATACGCCTATAATTGTTAAATTCAAGCATTATGATCTCTTTGATTGGTTAATGATCAGTGTAGGCATGTCCTCCCATTCACTCATTCAGTATTTACTCGTTAGGCTACGCATGCAAAAAAAAAAATTGAAACAAATTTATTTACAAAACTTATGTTGCTTAGCTGGCATATTTATTTATTTGCCACGTTATCTCGGACAGGAGACTTTGAAATGACTTCTCGATCTTCAAGTTAAGCTGCTCCCTGTGCATCTCTAAGAGATGCTGTGGGCTTACCGTCTCACGTAGCATCGAGGAGAACTGTATAAAGCCAATAAGTCGACACGCATGCTAAATGCGCGATTAAGTGCAGTATTTAACGTCATATAAGTAACAAAAAATTGAATCCCGACGAGCCCCCCCTGAGAAAAATTCCTAGCTACGGCCCTGGTTAACAGAACTTAACAGAAGTTAATTTAGTCCGTTAACAGAACTTAACGGAAGTTAATTTAGTCCGTTAACATGAAAAAACTTTTTAACGGATTAACGAGTTAATGAAAAAGTTAGCTTCGTTATTAACGGATTAACGATTAACGGACTTGTGCCCACCTATGCATTTCGCAAGTGTTCAGAGTCATTTGAAAGCACTAGATTTTTGGCATTTGAAAGCCAATGGAGAAAATCAAATTGTTTAATCCTCTTTTTACTTGCAATTTAAGTCCAAAACATGTTTAACATCTAGCATTTTGGAGTTAAATTTTAATTGTAAATGATTGGGTACAGGTAGGGGGAAGTAAGATGCATGGTCTCTAGCTACATTTTAGCAGTAAATAACAATCCACTCGAAGATTTTTCCTTAGAGATTTTTGCTTTGTCATGAAAATAACCACTTATAGGAGTACACGTTCGCCAGGGGGCCCATGCCCTCTCAATTGAAGTTCAATGATTCGTTCAATCAGCATTTTCCATGGCTAATTTTTTAAAAAAGTATTTTGTGCGTAAAAACCGGCGAGTTTGGAGGTGATATGCTAAATTGTTTTTGAAAAATGGTACAATAGATGGTTACGCTTACTAACCATGTTATTGCCGGGTCGGATTTACATCGCGCTAGGGCCCTGGCACTTTGGAGATTTTCGCAACATCTTTCTGCCAAATATAGGTGAAGACCAAAAAAAAGTCTTACGATTTCAGCTCGGGGCCCCTAGCTGGTACTGCGTCATATTATGGTAAATCCGGCCCTGATTAATGCATTACGTTCACAAAAAGGCTAGACGTGGGCCTGAGTTAGCAACTTTTAGGACAAAAACTCTTTATTTTCTCTGGGTTATACGTTTGAATTGGCTGGCAAAAATTGAATTGAGGGGGACTTAGCGCCCTTGGTCTTCAATATTGTTAGTTAGTTATACTGTTGTCAGCAAAAAATGCTAAAAAGAAACTGAAACCATGCTGAAACTAAAGAAACAATAGACTTTTTTATCACATTTTTGTCATTGGTGAAATTTCATTTGGGGGAACCCCTGCCCTCCCTTTTCTTGCCTACGTCTATGCTCCAAGTGAGGAAAACAAAAAAGGTATTCGCAAATTTTCCGCGAGGTTTCTGGCGTTTTCCAACGAAATTTTAACTGTTCAAAAAATAGTGCTGTCCTCGAGCCGAGGACAGGGCAATTTTCGAGGACTTGAGGCTTCGAGGCCAAGGCCAAGGACTTCAAATTGTGTCCTCGAGGCCAAGGACGTCCTCGAGGACTCCACCTCTGGTTGTATAGCATATTTATTCTCTTGTCACAGCACACCGTTAGACGCTGACAATTCGCACCCTTTTATTGTGATAATTACTTCGTGCTTGGAGGAATTTGCACCTGCTTAAGAGTTTTTAGTTTTCCAATGTCCCGTGAATTTCGATTTCTTGCCACTGAATTTGCTGCTTGTTCGAAGCCACAAGTAGAGATAATCATCGTAAAGCACCCTATCCAAGGACGCAACAACGTAATCAGAATGTGGGTTGAACCCAAATTATGCAATTAGGGTTGTCGCAAAAAAAAGCTTTGGCAATTTTGGCCACGCTTTTGGGGGACTCTCAAAAAGATGCTTTGTCTCTTTTGATTATAAAAAAATTAGCTTTTTAGCTAAAACAGTTAAAATATTTATTTTTTGTAAGGTTCAATTTCGGGGGTTTTAAAAGAGGTCTAGTTTCATAAAAATTGATTTGTGGGGTTTCCGGGGAGGTGGCACTCAAAAATTTCAAAAGACAAAACCGTATTTTTAACTCGACAATTTTGCACAAAAATTAGATAGCGGTGTTTTGCCCTTTAGAACTTATTAGAAGAGCGTACAATGTTTCGGAAGAAAAAACCTCATCGCGGCCAAAGCCAAAGTGGGGTTGGTGTAGATAAAAGGTTTTTTTTGAGATATTTTTCTGCATAACTATTACCGGGTAAAATACATTTTTCGCCGTGTCATACACCGTTTGTAAATGAGAACATCTTCTCCAAACGTTCCAGGCATATTTAAAACCAAAAGCTAATATAAATGTAGGCCAGCAGTAACGTGCAATAAATTTTTCTTCACGCAGGCCCGTAGCCAAAACTCTGCAATGGGGGGAGGGGCGTTGTGGGGGTTTGTGGGCGGATCCCCCAACCACCGGAGGAAATTGGGGTCTGGGGACGAGGCCGCCAGCCACCGTAGGCATTGGGTGTGGGGAGCGGATCCCCCAGCACGCGAAAATTTTTTATTTTTCAGGCTAAAATAACTTAATTTTAGGCCTATTTCGATAAAAATTAATGGTATTAATGCGTGGCATAGAAATTAGCAGTGCAAAAAATGATTATACCGTAGTAGTTACATAAATGGGCTATGTGGGAAGTAGCTATTGCAAGAATTACAGTTCTCTTATTCACAAGTTGGTAAATCATAAAATCCTATTTCGGTAGTTTAGTAAACCTCTCAAGGAGTCATAGGCGTGGCCAGGGGGGAGCCCAGGGGGCCCGGCCCCCCCCAATTGAAATATCACCAATGATAAAAAATTATGACAACGTAGCGTAGCGATATTTAGTTGCAGTTACGGGCGACGAGGGAGCCCCGGGGCCCCTAACTAACAACCAGGAGGCCCTTAACCGACAACCAGGGGGCCCCGGGGCCCTAACTAACGACCAGGGACCCTAACTAACTACCAGGGGCATCCGGGGCCTCCAACCGACAACCAGGGAGCCCTGGGGCCTCTAAGTGAAAAACGGGGGCCCTGGGGCCTCCAACTGACAAACCGGGGGCCCCTAACCGACAACCAAGGGCCCCTAACCGACAACCAAGGGGCCTCGGGACCCCTAACTAATAACCAAGGGGCCCCAGGGCCCCTAACTTACGACCAGGGGGCCCTAACTGACGAATAGGAGGCCCTGGGGCCCTTAATTGACGACCAGAACCCCCTAGGGCCCCTAACACACAACCAGGGGACCCCAGGGCCCCTAACTGACGACAAAGGGCCCCTAACTAACGACAAGGGGGCCCCAGGGCCCCTAGCTTAAAACCAGGGGCCTTCTGGGTCCCTAACCGACAACCATGGCGCCCCGGGGCCCCTAACCGACAAACAGGAGAACCTGGAGCCCCTAATTGACGACCAGGGGCTCCCAGAGACCCTAATTAACAACCAGGGGGCCCGGGGCCCCTAACTGACAACCAACGGGGTCTGGGGCCCCTAACTGATGACCAAGGGTCCTGGGCCAGGGGCCCCGCAATTCAAATTTTTAACGATATATACGCAAAACCTGTAAGAAATCTAAAAGTTTTGTGCTAAAAGTTGCAATTCCAGTCCCTCGTTCAACGTTATTATGAACTTTATGCTACAACACAGGCGGTAATGCAAACCCCCAACTGAAATACTACCAACGATAAATTTTATGAGAGCATAGCCAGTAACTTGTCCTTGTCCGGAATTACAGTTTCTTTAATTTAGAATTTACGCGTACAAACTCAAGTAATAATAATGACGACCACCTGTCCACGTCTGAATAATGTCATGCAATTCCTGGAGGTTTCAAAAAACTGTCAATTGACTTGACTCGAGTCCTCAACGTTTTGGAAAAAAAGTTTTTTAAATTTTGCTTTGAATGTTTTTTTTTATGAAAGAACTTAAGTGCGCGATCTTATCTCAAAATCATAGGCGTAGCCAGGGGGGTGGCCCAGGGCGCCCGGGCTTCTCAAATGCAATGTCACCAATGACAAAAATTTACCAAAAAAACCTTGTTTCGTCATTTTCTGTTTCTTTTAGCATCTTTGCGTACAACAGTACACGCGTACAACAGTAATTGACAATAAATAATCTTGACGACCAGGGAGCCCGGCGCATCCCCGTAATTCAATTTTTTCCAGCCAATTTAAACGTATAACCAAAGAAAAATTAAGGGTTTTTGTCCTAAAAATTGCAACCTCAGGCCCTCATCTAAACTTTTTATGAAAGTAATGCAATAACCAGCGCCATATTTGCCATATTGCACGGCTCCAGGCCCAGCGCTCAGATGGTAGGGCTTTTTTTGGTCTTCACTTATCTTTGGCTGGAAGATGTTGCAAACATCCCCTAATTGCCAGGGGCCACGCGCAATGTAAATCCGGCCCAGGAATAACATGTTTGGTAAGCGTAACCACATTACACCATTTTTCAACAACGATTCAACTCCATCTCGCCAGTTTTTACGCACAAAATACTTTAAAAAAATAGCTACGGAAAATGCTCATTAAACAAATTATTGAATTTCAATTGAGGGGGCCTGGGCCCTCTGGCCGTACACGTACTCCTATTTACACGTACTCCTATTTACACGTACACGTACTCCTATTGTAGTACTCCTATCCTATTTTAGGCCGTACACGTACTCCGGTTAACTTCATGACAAAACAAAAATCTTGAAGGAAAATCTTCGAGTGGATTACTATTTACTGCTAAAATATTGCAGAAGGCAATGTGCCTTACTTACCCCTACATAGACCAAATCACTTACACTTAAAATTTTACTCTATAATGCAAGATTTTGAATGTGTTTTGGACTTTAATTGCAAGTAAAAGGAGGATTGAACAGTTAAATTTTTTCGATTGGCTTTCAAATATTAAAAATTTAGTTCTTTCAAATGGCCGTGAACACGTGCGAAATGTGATCCAATGGGATTAAAAAAGCTTTTTTTCCAAAAATTTACAAAAATCACCCAGTGGCTGGGGGCTTTGCCTCCAGACCCCCATCTGTGATACGTTTGAGTACGCTAGCTTACTTAAAACATATCCCAAGTTAGATATTAGCAGTGGCGGATCTAGAAAATTTTGGTGGGGGGGATTTGAAGCACAAAACCTCAAAAATTCGGATGTCTTCACCGAAATTGAGAATGATTTTTCGGCCGAAATCGGAAATTCTAACATTTTCTTCGCCCAAAATCAGGTGGTCTCCAAAAAAAAAAAAAAAAAAAAAAAAAGGTCTTCACCAAAATTGAGAGCGATTTTTCGGCCGAAATTGGAAATTCTAATGTTTTTTTCGCCCAAAATCAGGTGGTCTCCAAAAAAAAAAAAAAAAAAAAAAAAAGGTCTTCACCAAAATGAGAGCGATTTTTCGGCCGAAATCGGAAATTCTAACATTTTCTTCGCCCAAAATCAGGTGGTCTCCAAAAAAAAAAAAAAAAAAAAAAAAAAAAGGTCTTCACCAAAATTGAGAGTGATTTTTCGGCCGGATTCGTTTAGGCTGGTGGAGGGGGATGCATCCCGAAATGGAGCCGAAGTATTCGAAATAGAGGCTGGTTTTTCGGCCAAAATCGTTACTTTTAGGCTGGTGGGGGGGGATGCATCCCCCCCATCCCCCCCTAAATCCGCCACTAGATATTAGCATTTTCTAACGATTAGTTTTCGCCCTCTCCCTTCACCAAAATCCTGGTTAAGTGCCAACATTCTACAGCTTCAGATCTTCCATTCAACGATATCTTTGCCCCACAAAAAGTTCCTTTTTTGAAAATTTCTGATGACGTCATTACATGTGATTTGTGGTTTGGCCCCCCCCCCAATCAAAAATCCTGGCTACGCCTATGTTCGTACATACAGAGGTGGAGTCCTAAAGGACATCCTTGGCCTCGAGGACTCATTTTGAAGTCCTTGGCCTTGGCCTTGAACCTCAAGTCCTTGGCCTTGATCTCGAAGCTTCAAGTCCTCTAAAATTGCCCTGTCCTTGGCTCGAGGACAGCACTTTTTTGAACCGTCGAAATTTTGTTAGAAAACGCCAGAAACCTCGCGGAAAATTTGCAAATACCTTTTTTGTTTTCCGCAATGGGAGCATCGGCTTAGCCAAGCGGCCCTCCCCCCAATTGAAATTTCACCAATGACAAAAATGTAACAAAAAAAGCCTATTGTTTCTTCAGTTTCAGTTTCTTTTTAGCATTTTTCGCTGACAACAGTATAATAATTTACAATATTGAAGACCAAGGGCCCTGGGACCCCCTCAAATTAATTTTTGCGCGCCAATTTAAATGTAAATGTGGAAGAAATGGATAGTTTTCTTCCTAAAAGAAGCACATCACTATTGTAGCTCTTGCTTCCTTGTGTTTTTTTATGTCAGTTCGTTGTAGCTCGAAAAAATTATGGCTTTCCAGAGTGGCTGCAAATTCGAAGACCTCGCGATCCCTTCGCCGTCACTCAGGCGCTGCTTTCTTCATTAATAATATCACTATTCGTTCTCTGTTTTATCTGTTTTGTTTTTTGTTTATTTAGTGGCGTCAATAAACTAATTTGAACTTGATCTCAGGATCACATCTAGCCCTTTTATGAACGTAATGCATTAACCAAGGCCGGATTTACCACAATGTGAAGCAGTTCCAGCTAGGGGCCCCGCGCTAAAATCTTAAGATTTTTTATGGTCTTCACCTACATTTGGCAGTAAGATGTTGCGAAAATCTCCAAACTGCCAGGGGCCCAGCGCAATGTAAATCCGGCCCGGCAATTACATGGTTAGTAAGCGTAACCATCTATTGTACTATTTTTCAATAGCAATTCATTAATTCACCTCCACCTCGTCGGTTTTTACGCACAAAATACTTTTAAAAAAATTAGCCATGGAAAATGCTAAATGAACAAATTGTTGAACTTCAGTTGAGGGGGCCTCGGCCCCCTGGCCTAATATGCATTTCTATAACTGGTTATTTTCATGACAAAACAAAAATCTCTAAGAAAAATCTTGGAGTGGGTTTTCATTTACTGCTAAAATGTTGCACGAGACGATGCACCTTACTTCCCCCTACCTGGACCAAATCACATACAATTAAACTTTGACACCAAAATGCAAGATTTTAAACGTGTTTTGGAGTTAAATTGCAACTAGAAGGAGGATTAAACAATTTAATTATTTTAATTGGCTTTTAAATGTCAAAAATCTAGTGCATGCAAATGGCTCTAAACATGTGCGAAATGTGATTCAATGGCATTAAAATAGCTTTTTTTTCCAAAAAATTACAAAAAATTGTCCAACAGCTGGGGGCTTCGCCTCCAGACCCCCAAAGTCTCCGGCCGCTGGGTGCTCCTCCCCCAGACTTCCTGTCTGTGATACGTTTGAATTACACTGGCTTTCTCAAAACGTCTCCAAAGTTGCGTATTTGCACTTTTCAACTATATTAGTTTAAGCCCTCTCCGTTTGCAAAATCCTGGTTAAGTGCCAATAGGCAAATTTTTGATAACGGCATTGCATGCGATTTGTGGTTTAGGCCTTCCCAATGAAAGGATTCTGGCTACGCTCATAAATTCGAGATTGCCTGAAAAACTTTTTTGGAGACCTTTTTTTTTTGGAGAACACTTGCGGCTGTGTCCTTGGCCTTGGCCTCGAGCTTTCCTTTCCTTGGCCTCGAGAGGGTCTGTCCTCGGAAAGGCTGTCCTTGGCCCTGGCCTCGGATTTTTTTTATGCCCTAGGCCTTGGCCTTGGATTTTTTTTATGTCCTTGGCCTTGTGCCTTGTGTCCTCGACTCCACATTTGCCTACATACACGTCATCAATATGTTTCTTACCAAAATAAGCGTTCAGAATCCCAAATTAACCGATTTGGCGTGTCTAAAAATAGCAATCTAGGCCCACTTTTATTTTTGATTTACATAAACGATTTACGCTCTGCAATAAATTCAGTACCTCGAATATTTGCCGACGACACCTGTTTGTTAATTCACTCTCCTAGCACCTCCACTATTGCTAAAAACATCAATTCTGAATTACTACATGTACATAACTGTACAGTGGCGAACAAAGTTACTGTCAACCTTGAAGAATCATTAGCTTTAATAATACCTCCCAAAATTGCTACTTCTATCCCTGACATTCATATCAACATTAATTATAATTCAGTCACTCTAAAAGATTCTGGAAAATATTTAGGTATTACAATTGACTCAAAGTTAAATTTCGATGTTCACATAGATTCTTTGACTAGGAAAATAGCTAGATCTGTTGTCATAACATTGGGTGTCATAACAAAGCTCAAGCAAAGACCACAGGGCAGTGCCAATTTTATTGGCTTATATCTCTCTTCCGCAACACATCCGTAAAGGTATGTTAATGAGAAGGATTATTGTGTCAGATTTACGTGCAGCAGTTGATTGTCAGCAATTTCGCAAAGAATCAAGAAAACTTCAAAGGAGAATTATGTTTGAACGTAATTACTCTTTTTACCATCATTGTTGTTGTTTTGCCGTTATGTGATGTTTCAAAAACAGTAATTTGAATAAACCAAAATGGAGGGGCAGAAGCAGTCGTTAGGGGGGGGGCACAGCCCCCTGCCCCCCCCCCATAGCGAAGGCACTGCCCTGTGGTTTTATATTTGTTTTCTACCTATGCGTATCTAAGGGTATACGGTGAAATGAGCTTGACTTAAAGTGACTTGTGATGCTGCCTTTTCACAACAGCGATTTTGAATAAAAAAAAGGTGATGTCGAAAAAACATTCAAAAAATAGTCATCGCACCGCCGATCAGGTATTTTCTGAGCAACTTGCAAGGTAATCTCCCCCAAAAAAAGGCCATCGCATCACGAACCCGCTGCTTTCTGCGTTTTGCGGGTCGTTAGATAAAAAAATCGTGATCGCGTAGCGCCAGATATCGCGTCCGGCGTCCAGACAAAACAAAAACTGGAATTAAACGCCGTTTCTCGCGTCTCAAATTGAAAAACGCCGAAATTAAATACCGTGTCGCACTTCGAACAATTTGTGCGAAAAATGCCGGAAAATATTTCGCACTTTTTTGCGCTTATAGGGAAACGCGGTTGTATTATACATTACCGGTACTTGCCCAATATAAATAGGCTTATGCGTAGTGAGTTTTTGAGTCTGTTTATTTTATAAAAAGCTTTTAAGTACTGTGGCTACTTCAAAACAAAGGCACTAAATTTGCGCAATAATACTGTGCAATGTGCATTAATTTACGGTATGTTGTTTCGAAAAACTCAAGTTTTTGTTGTCAATAGTTGAATTAATAATTATGAAAATAATAGATGAAGAAGGTGGTGTAAGCAGTTAGTGCTTTTGTACCATCAGTCAATGAGCATTGACAACTTCAAGTTTAAGTAGTCTTGGGCCTAGGCTAATGCTGTAAGCAATCATTACTGACTAGGGTATTGGTATCTATGCTAAGTGGAGAGAAAAAGATACACTGACATCAAATTGTGGCTCGTCTTAAAACAGTAGAGCTACCGGTACTTTACAGAAATGGGTTGGGGTTAGGGGTTAGGTGATAAAAATTACAATCACATGAGAAAAATTTTCAAATTAAAAATCTGATACTGATTAGCCTAACTCACTGCTCAGATAACTGTAGACTCATCCAGTCAAATTAAATTTGTCATGCTCCCAAAGCTGAGAGCTCCCGCCCACACTGAAAACCTATGGAGACACATTAGCCTATGTCTAATCGACTACAGGTTGATCAGTGTTCAGAATGGGATTAAAATTTGAATATCCTCACTTCCCTATAGTAAAAACACTTAAAACAACACACAGTTTGTTACAGCAAAGCAAATTAAGTGATAGCCTACTAGTTAAATAAGTCTTGCAATACTAATCTAATGATACACTCTTTGAAGAACGATAGTTACCGATAGCTTACTAATAACACTGTAGCAGTAGGCTACACTCAGTACACTCAGATTTTACTTTACTTGTTCAGCTAACAGTACTCTGCAAATATAGTCTTTGATGATGGACTCCAATAAGGTAGCTTACTAACAATAAAGGTCAGAGGTTAAACTGATGGGTCTGTAATTTAGAGAACGGTGCTTGGCTCCTTTTTTAAAAACAGCAGTAACATTAGCTTTCTTCCAGTCATTTGGAATGTCACCACTGTTCAACGATTTATTAAATATTTTCACGAAGGGATGAGATATTTCGGATGAACATTCTTTGATTAATTTGAGATGTAAGTCATCAGGCCTGCGTGCTTTATGTACCTCCAGTAGTTGCATTTTGCGTAAATATGGTTTCTTCACTTATGTCGATCTTCTCTATTGGAATAGGAATGTTAGGACTTTGTAAGCATGTTAGTTGAGCACCGGTAGCTTCTTTGATGAAAACTTTGGAGAAAGATGCATTTTAGTATCTCAGCTTTTTCTTTGTCAGTTTCAAATTCTCCTGCATCTGTTCTCAATGAGTGAACTTATTTTTGAAAACTTGTTACTGATTTCATGTAGTTCCAAAAAGACTTTGGATCTGGTTTTTAATTACCTGCCAAATCCCTTTCATGATGTTTCACAGCTCATCTAACAGTCTAATTGCAGCTGTGACTTTATTTCTTTTTTTACAATACTGATTATAATTAGTATCAGTTGGATCTTTTTTCCAACATCAGTAGGACTTATTTTTTTGCTTGACGAGTCAGGTAATTTTCTTGTTCATCCATGGATGTTTTTCTCTCTAGTTCGGTGCAGTTGCATTGCGAGAGCATATTGGTTTCTAAGTAATAATGGTTTGTTTTCAAACACAGTCTACATTTTTTCAACACTAGTGCAGATATCTAAAATATCCCAATTAACTCAGAACTTGCAAGAGTGTTTTTATCATTGTATAATCACCTTTGCTGTATAGGTAGCGACTTGGTAGCTTTTATTGTTCAACCTTCAGTCTCTTGTCTTGTTGTGTCAAAAATAATTGTGACATGGTCACTTTTTGCCAATTGGAGATTGAATTGTTAATTGATTTACAGCATCTTCGCAGTTGGTAAGAATAAGATCAAGTAAATTTCTGGCACCAACTCCCTTTACTCTAGTTCAGTGGTTCCCAACTGCTGCGTCATTTTGAAATTTCAAAGGCATCGCAAATGTGCTTTCATTAGCTTTCATTTTTATTGGGAAAAATTGAAAACAACATGATTAAGTTTTATGCAATTCAGTTCTAAAAGCACTGGCATTGTTACGAGTTGTAACTGGTACCATGGCATCATAGACATGGAGGGATTTATCTTCCATTATCGACAATGGACATACAGTAGTTGAGCTGAGTGGTGGAATGTAAGCGGGGTGTCGTTTAAGAATGAGCCGTCCAGCTTTTTTTCGGAAGCTCTGCTACCCGTGTACAAGCGCGCATGCACTCCCTCCTTCTCTTTGATCTAAGCTATTCCCAAAATCTAGTGCTTACCCTAATGAGGGCACACACGAGAGGAGCATACAATGAGAGTGCACACAATGGTTTCAAACATTGCATCACGATTTGAGGCGCTTTGTCGAAACAAAAGAGCTAATGTGTCATATTAAATTCAATTAAATAACAATGTGTGAAACTTTTGTAAAGCTGTGCGTTATTTGATTTTTTTTGCAAGATAAGTGCGTTGTGAGTTTAGGTGAGTTGGGAACCACTGCTCTAGTTGGTTCTTTTGCTAGTTGAGCCAGTGATCCATTGCTACCAAGGATTGCAAGAAAGTAGATGAGGGATGATTGGGAGGCATGATACTTTGTTTTAACTTCAGTTAATTTCGGGGTAATTCCAATCAACAGCAAGTATTAAATCTTTCTTACACATGTGCAGATTGTCAATCAATTCATTTAGATTTTGACTGTGGTATAAGCTTGAATTGGGACTTCGATAAATAACACCAACAATAAATCGTTTTGATTTGGTATCAGAAATTTCAACAAACATGGTGTCTGTCAAATTTTGAGGTAGATAGGCATTGGTACAAATGTGAGAATGCAATGATTGATGAGCATAAATGCACACACCTCTGCCACCATTATCAAGCTCACAAAACAGTTGAAAATTGTTTATATTTAATTCTTGGTAGACAATTGATAACAACAGTTTTGTGGATGAAGTTTAACCACTGCTGCAATTTTTGCTTTGGTTTCAATGATTTTAGCTTGCAACTCATGCATTTTGTTGGTGGTAGTCTATTATTAGTATAAAGCAACACACAGTCTTTGACTGCATTTGATTCATCACTTTTCCTACCCAGAGTTGTATTTAAACTTGTTGCCTCTGTGTGATTTGTGAAAGAAGGGCATTAATGCTGTTGATTTGTTTTAGCATTACCTCCATGCCTCTTGGCATTTCTAAAAATATGGGGTATCAGCGCAAAGGTTTTGCATCTGCTGTGAAATAGGGGCAGCAACACAGGTTTGGGCAGGATTGTAATTAGTTTCTTCTGGAACAGGATCAAAATTGAGTATAGGAAAGGCTGATTGCTTATGCCATCCATGGACATTATCTTGATTCTGATAATAGTCTGAGCACTTGTGTTCCAGATTTATTGGTACAGCAGTATGAGCAGGCAATGGTGGATTTTGATGTGATATGATAACAGTACCATGTAACTTTTTTAATTTTGCAGTATGCAAAATCGATTTTTTGATTGTAGCCTAATCATTTCAATTGTTATGTTAACGATGATCCACCTTGTCTTTTTGCCGCTAGTGTATTTTTAACTGCAGATATCTTGGAAACTGCATCAGCTAGATTGCCTAGAAAGCTGAGATTTTTTGGGAAAGATAGGAAAGCTCAAGATCATTGTAATTTCAACTAAAAAAAAACATTGCAAAATTTTGATGTTGCCTTGGGAAAGATAAAAAATGGCTAGCATGGCAAACTGCAAATGTGGGAAAAATTTTTGCAGATAAAGCACACAACATTTTGCAGTAGAAAGTTGCAAATAGTGAAAGGCAATATAGAATACTGAATGTTTAAGATTCAAATCCTAAATTATCCGGAATAGTTAAAAAGATTCGGTTTCAATTTTGTGGTATCAACTTACTAGATCAAGATTTAATTTGCGACTCAAAGCGGTTGCTTAACAGTTTTATTTGTACTGTTTGAGCTTTTGGAAAAATCGTTTGCATAAACAGAGTAGAAGTGCTTGCGCATCTTTTGCGATTTCATTCGTTTGCATAACAAAGTTTTTTATATTGCAGCAATGCTACTACCGGTAACTGGGAGTTGTTTTGCATGAACTAATCACCTGCTATTGAGCGTGTGCAGTTGCGCAAGCTCATTCACTATCACATGCATGGGTAAAAGGCTACTCTAGGTCTAATTGTACGCGAGTGAGTGCAAATGGCACGAGAGCAAAGCAAACACAGTTTGGTTGGAAATCATTGTCAATTTGATACCACAGCATGGCACTTGCCAATGTTAGCGCTGGGCAGTGACCATGATTGACCAGTCTAGGAGCTGCATAATAAGAATAGCCTAAATTGGGTTTTTTTTTTATTTCCACGCGAATACTTCTTCGCGTGCTGGCCCTGCTAGGTAAATCTGAAATGGTAGAATGAAACAAAAAGCAAAAGCTGGCAAAATTCTTGATTACCTATCCAAAGTTTTGCGTCTGCATAAACGCTCATTTAGAATGAGACTTTGGTCAGATATCATTTTTTGTAGTTTTTGAATCTCAGCTTTTTTCTTGTTCGGCATCTAGACTTTGTCTGATGTTGGGAGAAGTTCAGTATAAGCCCCAAGCCTAGGTTATATATATATACCGGTATGGGTTTTTTGTTTCATAATTATTACGAGCCAAGTCAACTGACCACGACAAACTGACCGCGAAGTGACGATTTCGTTACAGTGGTTTCATCACTGATTTCTTCGTAGTGATTTCGTCACTAGGGTTGTACAAAGTAGAATTTCGAATCCTTGAGATTCGAATCTCCGGAGAAACGAATCTCAAAAAGCATTTTTTATCGGGTAATTGGATTCGAAAAAAATTTTTTTGGGCGGAAAAAACGTTTGAATTTTGGATTTCGGCCGAAGATTCACTCTGAATTTAGGCGAAGACCTTTTTTTTTTTGGAGATCACCTAATTTTGGGCGGAAAAATTGTTTGAATTTTGGATTTCGGCCGATAATTCCGTCTGAATTTTGGCGAAGACCTTTTTTTTTTTTTTTTTTTTTGGAGATCACCTAATTTTGGCCGGAAAAAACTGTATTGTCGCAGTTTGCCATGAGTTATTCTAGAATAGGATTCGAAATTCTAGATTCGAAATGTCTATTCTAGAATAATTCTAGAATACTGCATTATTCTACTTTGTACAACCCTATTCGTCACAAAGTGAAGGTTTGGGCAAGATGGCTCTGGGGATAGTAAAAATATATTTAGGATCGCCTGTTTCAACTAATTGACGTTGTCTGCGGTCAGTTTGTCACGGTCAGTTGTCATAGACCCTAATTATTAAGATGTCAAGACCTCTACACCTAGATGCAGAGAAAGCAGTTAGGTTTAGAGGTAACTGCTTTCTCTGCATCTAGGTGTAGAGGTTCTCGACAAACACTTGGAGGCATTAAATGTGTTGCATTGCAATCATGAATTGTTGAATGGTTGATGGATTAACCAGTTAACTTGTGATTTGTAAAATAAATGGTCTATGAGTATGCCTCATAATGTAAAGTCTGTTTATTCAATCAAACAAGCTTATTTGAAACCAGAATAGGATTCGATATTCTGTATTTGGTTTCAACTATTCGAAATAATTCTAGAATAGTCAACTATTCTGAAGTGCCCATTCTGAAGTTGTAAAGTGCATTTTAGAATTGACTAAATCTGCGTGAGATTTACAAGTGTTAATTGCGATTGATGGTGTGTGTGTGATTAAGCACTTACCGGTAGTAAAGCTTTATTAAGCAACGTAAAAACTTTTTTACTCTGATTTTATTTTGCAGTTTGTAATGTAAAAGTGGTAATTTGCATTTTCAAATAGGCCCAATGCATTTGATGTCATGAACTTTGTATTATGTTGTATATATTTTGTTAATTGTTGGGCATGTGAAACCAAAAAATAACTTGACTGAGTTGATTTCAGGGTTAATTTCGAACCTTGGTTTTGCAAACAGCTTAGGCTGTATTAATTAGTGTAGGTTCACTTTGTTAGGGGATAACTGGCAACCCTACAAGATAGTGATGTAGAAACTTTAAGATACCATACGGGTGCCAAGTTAAAAAACCTAGATTAATTATTGAAAAAGTAGCTTGTCTGAAGATTTGTCTTGTGGAAGATTCACCACTCATCAGTGAACTGTTACCCTAACCGTTTCAGGTCTAATCGTTACAGAACCAATATGTGGCGCATCATCCAATCAACATCTACAAGCATTCGACCAACATTCACAACTGAAACAGGAAAATACAGAGAATTTTGTTCAGCCCACCAATGTGTGGCAAATCTTCCATATGGCAAATCTTCCGGAAACTTATAAAATAGCCTATTTGTCTATAAGATGTTTGCAAAAAACATTTTTGGAGTGTTCTTGAAGTCCAGTTTTAAAATGTTTTTAAAGTCCATTCTTAGAGTGTTTGTAAAATAAAGTGGCTACTCACCTGTGTGTCGGATATACTCTGTACTTTTACTTGCTACTTTTTTGCAGATGCAAAATAAAATAATGCAATTAATGACAAATTCAATCATTTTTAAATAGACTTTGTTGTAAGGTTATATATATATCAAATAAATGAAATAAAAGCAGCAAGAAAATGTCTTCTTTCAATTTTAATTCTTTGGACAAAGACTCGTGGTATTTTGGAAACCTTTCCAGAACTGAAAGTGAAGATCGATTGCTGAAACAGAAGCATGGAACTTTTTTAGTAAGAAATAGCAAGTCTTGCGCTGGTGATTATGTTTTGTCTGTTAGTGAAAATAGCAAGGTCAGCCATTATATCATCAACAACATGCAAGGTCAATTAAAAATTGGAGACCAAACATTCACCACCTTGCCAGAGCTTTTGGAATTCTACAAAGTTCACTACTTGGATACCACAACATTGATTGAACCAGTTTCTAAAAATTCAGTTCCAATATCTGAAAATAAACATATGTCATATACTCCAGGAACAGCACAACATTTGTCACAAAACAATGTTGATTCATCACATTCAAACCAAACAAAATCGCTTAATGTAATTGTTAAAGGTCTGTTTGACTTTAAAAGTGATGATCCAGATGATCTACCATTTGCTAAAGGTGAGTTATTGGAAATTGTTGAAAAGCCTGAAGAAAATTGGTGGTATGCAAGAAATACTGAAGGCCGAATGGGACAGATACCTGTTCCATATATAGAAGTTCAAGCCTCAAAACGATCGCTACTTTCTGGATACAATCAGATTGAACTTGGTGATCGAGTAAGTGTTACTTTAGAGTGACCCATTTTAAGCAGTTCTTCATTAAAGTCAGAATAGTGTGGCTGTCAGTATTGTGTCAACTGCCTGGCTTTGAGCCAGCTTGAACATTACTTTGTTAATATGCTTTTTAGGTTTGAAGTTGATTTGTATGGCAGTAAGAAAAGCAATGCTTGCTATAAAAAAAATGGCAAAAAATTGCTTCAAAATTTTAATTGCGTCACTTAATTCCAAAATTGGGTTATGACTGAATCGTAAATGCAAGAATTTTTTTACCTATAGGCAGGGCATGGTATGGAATAGAATGGGAAGACGATTTTTCCATATTCCATACTGGCAATTTTTTTCCATTTCATTTCCATTCCATCCTAAAAATCTTCCATTTCATATTCCATTCCATACTAAAGTTTTCTTCCAAATTCCATTTCATACTTTCATACCAAAAAAATTTTTGACTGGAAGTAATGCAAGTATATTTTGCACTTATGCAGTGTTGTAAGCAACCACTAGAGAGGGTGCGTGTAACAATACAAAGATGCAACAACCGGTATCTGGTATGCACATTGCACATGGTTTGACGCATTGACGTAGCCAGGATTTTGAATTGGGTGGGGAGCCAAACCGCAAATCACATGCAATGACAGCATCCCAAATTTTCAAAAAGAGACTTTTTACGGGTCTGGTTTGGCCTGCAACTAGGATTTTGCTAAAGGGGAAGGACTAGAATCGAAAGTTAAAAAGTTTCACAAATTTATCAAAATTGGGAGACGTGATGAGCAAATTAGTGCGACTCAAACAAATCACAGATGGGGCCTGGTTGCAAAGCCTCCAGCTGCCAGAGGCTATGGGGGTCTGGGGGGGCGAAGCCCCCAGCCACTGGCCAATTTTTTGGAAAAAATAATGCCATTTGGGTCACATTTCGCACGTTTTCAGAGCCATTTGAAAGAAAAAAGTTTTTGAGATTTAAAAGGCAATTGAAAAAATTCCTTCCTTTACTTCAGGTCAAGTCCAAAACACATTTAAAATCTTGCATTTTGGGGTTAAATTTTGTGATCTGGCTCAGGTCAATTGAAGCAAGGAACATCGCTTTGAGCAACATTTTTAGCATTAAATAATTCACTTGAAGATTTGCCTTGGAAATTTTTGTTTCGTCACAAAAATAACCAATTTTAGGAATATATGTACGACCAGGGACCTTGGCATCTTGGATTCAAATTCAATAATTTGTTTAATAAGCCTTTTCTTCAGCTACTTTCTTTTCATAAGTTCAGTGTATTTTGTTGTGTGAAAACTGTCAAGGTGGATGTGGATTGTTATTTAAAGT
This sequence comes from Trididemnum nubilum, assembly GCA_963965965.1. NCBI lineage: Eukaryota > Metazoa > Chordata > Ascidiacea > Aplousobranchia > Didemnidae > Trididemnum > Trididemnum nubilum. Next base: position 10,304,099 of record OZ014477.1, on the reverse strand, counting down.
TGGTTGGTGGTGGAGGTGGATTTTAAATTACTGTATTTAAAGTTGGTACATATGATGCAATAGATGGTTGCTAATCATTTCATTGCATTATAAAAGTTAGGTGGGAGCCTAAAACATATTATTGTTTAAAAAAGTTAGATGAAGGCATGTGATTGCACCTTTCAGAACAAAAACACTGAATTTCTCCCGGCTTGTACATTTAAATTGGTTGAGAAAAATTAAATTGAGGGGGCCCGATCCACCTGGTCGTCAGTATCAATCCTATTGCAAATTGCTGTTGTACGTGTGTATTGTTGCACTCAAAAAATTCTGAAAGAAACTGAAACTGAACATACAATAGGCTTTGTGTTAAAGAACAGTTTACAGTAATAAAAAGACTACTTAAAAACATTTACTGTAATAAAAATATCAAGTTTTAACACTATAAAGAATCTGGAATTACTGTAATCTTATTACTAAAAATATAAATAAGATTATGCTGAAACGAGCATGAAATAGCAAATACGAATCGTCTTGACGATGGAAGAAAAAAAAAATTATGACTTGTCAAATTGTCAATCTCAAAAAAAAATGATTCAAAGTTGTCAACTGTAACATTAATGCTGCAAATTGCAATGTAATTAGTATGATGCAATATGTGCACTGTTTGCACAATTTACACAACCAAAGTACCATGATTTGTCTACAAATAATATGCGTAAATATTGAAGTTTAATACTTTAGTGACCATATTATGTATCACTACCTGCTGTCCATATATATGTTTTTGTAAATACAATGCATGAAATTTAGTATGGAATTTTATGGAAGTATGGAAGATTGTCTTCCTTTCCATTCTTGATATCTTCCATTCCATTTCGGCATCTTCCATATTCCATACCGAAATTTCCATTCAATTCCATTTTTCATATCTCGAAAAGTACTGACGGTAGAGACTTGCTTTTTGGCTCAAAATGTGTGGAAAATATGATTTCCTATATTTTGCTAATGCATTGTTTTCCTCTAGAGTAATGATTTGTTTGGAGAATTATTTTAAATAGAGCTGTACTATAAGTGAAGGTGATTCTGGAGATGGCGCGTAAAAATATGTACAATACCAATCATGTGGGGTGCCGGAGTTGTGTTTTTCAACATGTATACTGATTTTACCACAAGTTAATTGGATACTTTGGTGTAATGCAAACACTTTTATCATTGTATTCCAACTAAATGTGTTGGGAAATTTGGTTGTGCCATTGCGTCAACTTGAAAACAGCTGAATATCGAGTCATTTTATGTTAGACATGGAATTATTGAGTAAAAATCAGTTTTTTTGAAATATCTCGAAAACTGGTTACTCTGGAGGAAAACGATGCATTAGCAAAACATAGGAAATCATATTTTCCTCACATTTTGAGCCAAAAAGCAAGTCTCTACCATCAGTACTTTTCGAGAAATAAACAATTTCCTATAATTAGGCTCGTTTCCATAGAAACGTCCTGGTAGACACCATCAACCGATTTTTTTTTCAAATTTTTGTGTATTTTAAGTCAGTAGGTCAAGCCTCATCATTTGTGAAACCTCAATCTCAATTGATAAAAATTGTCTATTTTTGGTATGCCCTACTGGCCAGGTGGTCAAGTGGTAACGCTTTCATCTCGGGGGTACGAATCTTGGTTTGTAAAATGGGAACACAGTGTTACTAACGTCTTGCCATTGCTGTGTTTTCTAAAAAAGGAATGGGTTACTTGTGTACAGTGTCATGAATATGGGCCCCTTAAACTCGTTACACGCTGTGGCGTAATACAGCGAGTATATTGAAATATTTGACTTAGAAAATAAGCTAAAATGTTTCTTCAAACACTAGTATCTGCAGCATTTTGGCTGCATGATTATTTGTCAATCGTTGTATTGCCTACAGTATTTGGGGTTTATCCCTGCGTCAGCAGCGAACAAGGAGTATAGTGGTTGGCTGAAGGAGATAGTCTTAAAAGCCTGCACAAGAATCATCACTTGTAACTTTCGTACCCAGAAAATGTGTTCAACCTGACCAAATCACTGCTATGTATAATGTATATCTGTTTTTTAAATACATAACAGTATGGTAGTTGCATAAATTATTAAATTCAACATTCAATGTCATTTCCTTTACAAACTCACTATGTTCATCATAGGCAAATGATCGAGCCCAACGTAGAATGTCTGGAACAAACATCGATGCCAGTGGCCCTGTATTTGCAGAAGTTGTCACGCGAAGAGTCCCAAATGCATATGATCCCACTGCATTAGCATTGGAAGTAAGTTTATTCAATGCTGTGCTGAATTATGGTGATGTCGAGAGCTTACAGTTTAGTAGAATGTTTCTTTCTTCTGATCTCCATTACGTATGAATACTAATGCTATTATTACTAAGATAGAGATATTTTTACAAATTTTTTATTGCTCAGTTGGAAATTTATCTAAGCATTATTAAAGTGTATATGCGTGTATTTGAAAATTCTGTAATATCCACCTACTTCGTAATTCAAATACTTACCAGTTAGCTTTTGCTGCAGGTTGTTTGTATGCTGAGTCGATCCATTGGAGCATATTTTATAACCAGCATATAACCACTATAATGTTGATGACCAAATTTAATCAAATTAATTTGATGCGTTACCGGTACTGATTTTTAGGTTGGTGATGTAATCAAGGTCACGAAAATGAACAAAAATGGCCAATGGGAGGGAGAGTGTAATCATAAGCATGGTTGGTTCCCTTTCACGCATGTAAGAATTATTGATGAGAAATGATTTTGAACTAATCCAGTTTTTGTTTCAAAAAAAAAATTTTTTAATTAAGATTCGTGGTCACGTAATTTTTTAAAAGTGTTTTACTTGTGTTGTTTGTTGTATGTGTGCTTTCATTGCACAAATTTTGTGGTTTTGCATATTTTACCCGTTTTCGAGCTTAACTTAATTCTAAGTGGCTTCACTTCGTGCAAATTAATGTGTTTTTACTCTTGCCTGAAGCATTGTCATCTTGGATAAAAACAATAGTCGCATGACATTATTGTGGAGTTATAGAAGAGAAACTCAAACTGCCTATAATTTATCCCTTCAAAGTTAAATAGTGTAATGCCATAATTTTTCTTTAGTGTTGTGACTACAGGAAAAAAGAAAATCTTTTTTTTTCTCAAAAATTCCTATGTTTACATTTTTCGAGCATAGTTAATGCACATTTACTTACCGTATTGTTTATTTTTCAATTAGCACCTACCTGTTAGTATAAACAAATGCAATACCTGCCTAATCTCTATATTTATCAGTTTTCACCTTCGGATAAATCACTGGCCAGCTGAGCTGATTTGGATCTACTGAGTGCAGTGTCGCCATGCAACTCAGTTGCACAAGCCAAACTTATTCTTAATTGATTTTTAATTTTTGGACTAGTACCTTCACCCCTTGGCCTTGGCCCACTGTTGTAGAACCTGTATATACTTGGTTGGTTAGGGAGTAAGCTATTTTATTTGAAATTCTATGTCAAGATGCCAATGTGAACGATCCGAGCATATAAACGAACGTACTTTTTGTGGTATATGCAGAGCCTTTACCATTTTGTCAAAAAGAAGGTATTTTTACCACTCGTTTTCTTAACAAATGCATTAATCTAACCATGTGGAAACTTAGCAGGCACACGTAGCGACTGGGAAGTCAACACGTTTTTTTTAGGTTTTTAATGAGTTATTAAATGTTAACTGCTAGTGCTAACTTTACGTTGTAAGCTTGTTATTTCAAGACAATTACACAGACCAATGGTTAGTGATTTCACACTTTAAGTAAAAATTCGAGCAAAATCAAAATATAACAAAAAGAGTTGTTCGTTGTCAACTTCTTCGCTTTACCCTATTCTAGTGGTGCTAGACCGCATTGTAACACAGATTTAATTTTTTGAAAGACTGACCTATTAGAAAACATGGAAAAATTTGGTGTGCATTTGGTTTCTTCCTTTCCACAACTAAGTCATCACATTGGTGTTAGGATTGTTCATAAGTTAATCAGCAGCGTTTTTTTAAGTATTTGTTAAACATGTTTGTTTCATTTGACATGCGTCACAAAACATAACATAATGCACGAAGCATTTCCTTAATTATTATTGCACATTATTTGTATATTGCTTTCTTGCTTTTTCAAATGCATTACACAAAATATTGCAGAAACAGATTTGTATAAGTTGTAACGTTTTTTGGTGTACTGTATTTGTTCTCAAACTCTAAAGCATTTTTAAAAGTCATAGCCTTACTTATTAGACCGAGACAGCTTACAAGGCGTGAATAATTGAGGTGTTTGGTCAAGCTAGTTATAGATTTACCTGTCTTGCATATTGGTTTTGTTTTTTTATTGGATTTTGCAATCTGACTTTATTTTAATCGCGTATTACTTTACTACAAAGCTCAAGCGCCGCTTAAATGTGCTTTAAATTTTATTTTTGAAACAGTGCATCTAATTTTACTGTTTCTATATTAGTCTTTTTCTTTTCATGAATTTGCGGCGTTTGATAACAAAATACGCAGGAAACACTTTCCAAACTGTTGACTTGACTTCATCATGCAGAACTTCATAGTTCAATGTACTTTGCTCGTTGCTGGTTGATCAAGGATCATGGATCTGTTAGACATGCTTTAATAACAAAAGAACAAAATTTGCTGGAACAAGCACCTTTCGTAACAAGAAAGGGGTGGCATAGTGCATTGTTCAAAAGCAATTGGTTCTGCACTGTCTGCAGGTGGTTTTGCGATCAAGTTCTCTGATACTGTATTTGGATGTGTGAATTCAGTCAGCAAATTTTTGCCACAACTCACATCCTCTATGGTGATATTAATCGTGTTCGTGAAATATTAGCTCTGAATTTATGAGTACAAGCACATTTCATGGGATGTCAATATTCGTTAGCAGCATTCTACAATAAATATGCAAGTTGTTTTTCTGTTCTAGGCTTTTTTGTTTGCTGAAACCACTTTCATTCCAATAAGCTGAGAAAAAAGAAAGTTTAGTAGACTTCATATTTCCTGAACAAAGTTTTCAAAATTACCTATAAATGGAGGGGAAGTGGAAGTATAGCGTTTACGTTCTTCGAAGTAATAAATTGTCGGAAAATATGCACAATTCGGAAAATCACCGATAAGTTGTTACCTCCATAGGAAGCGAGTAGTTACATTCAGTGGTGTGTGTACACCTTGAACGAAATTATGCGTTTAACAACTGGGTTTATTTTTTCGCTCAAGTTTCGGTAAAATGTTCGAGTTAGTTGACAATTTTTTTCGTCTTTTCAAAATACTTTCAGGTCATTTCCGCGATTGCAAGTGGAATTTTAGGGCTTGTACGCAATCGATTATATATGTAGAATTATTTCAATTTTTTATGATTTTCACCGAAATTGCTGAAAAATTTTGGTTATTCATAAAAGGTTTAGCTCAAATAACTTTTAAATGACCGAAACAATCTAGGTGTTCAAAAATTTTTGCATGTTTGAACTACGTTAGTGTTTTTGTTTTCCACATGATTTGATTGTTCTTTTTGCTTTTATTACGATGATGTTGCTACCGTTGATCGAATTGTTTCTTTCGATTATGAGGTTTAATTGTAATTTGATTGTGAGATCACAAAATATTATATTGGAAGTGCAGCATCAATCTTTTTGCTCTTAAAGCTGCAATTTTATACGTACATTAAAATTGAAAACCACTTGATTCTTTTTAATTGATTTCAATTAGAAGCATCCAACTATGTAGTTTTAGTAAAGACCCTCAGCTTTTTTTATATTTCAATAAATTTGATATGTCTGAAAGCTTGAAACTTATCCTGAAAACTAGATAAGTGTACGTTAACGAATTGATTTTAAGAGGTTTAGTTAAGTAATTGAAAAAAATGCTGGCGCTAAAACGTTTATCTTTGCATTAGATTTGCGTTTTATGAAATATATTAACCATCATGTTGCATAGTTTCTCTCTCCCCTTTAACTTCAAAATTTCATTCGTTTTCTTGGTTTGCTTGAGTTGTAATTTTTTGTGTGGAATCGGAAAATCGGCTTGCATCGCCAATAAATTTGCATCGGAATCTGTATTTTTATTTAAATTAAAACCTACAGTAAAAAAAGGAAAATGTTACAACGATTAGTGAATGCAGAAGTTTACCAAATGGTACAGCAGACCGTCAGTGTCTATCCATTGTATTTCATCTTTAAAAAGTCTTACCTATTTCGCAAAGTTATACACTTAATGTAAAGTTCGTTGGGTATCATATATCATAACGTATGCTTCCAAAAGCGATAACCTTACCGCCCTTTCGCTTCAAAATTCAAGCGTTAAGGTAAAATTGCTAACAGTTTAGACCATTCCAGATTTCTGAAGTTGACCAATATTACTTTGGACGTTTGGAAATGCGATTGTAGTTTGTTATCGTTTTATATTTGAGCTATTGCAATTGTGCATTATCGAATTTTTACTAATAAACAAAACATATTTGAAAGATTCTACGTAGTATACTGCTCTCTTTCTGCACTAGGTTCCTTATAACTTGTTGATATGAGATTTTGTGATATACCGCTTAGCTTTTGTTGAGTTAAGTGAAGAGGATATATAGGGTATGTTTCATTTGAACAAATGATTCAGGATGACACTATAAGCATGTTTTAGAGGACCTGTACGGCATTTCATAACAGCCTAGTAGTAAAGTAGGCTATATGTAGAATTTTGAACATATTTTGGCTATATGTTCAAAATTCTACATATAGCCTACTTTACTACCAATCTGCAAAGTAGGCTATATGTAGAATTTTGAACGAGGGTCATTTTTGCTCAATGTTTAAGAACGTAACAACAACGCTAGCCTCGACATGAAAAAAAACAACAAAAAACAGTTAAATACGTGGAGCAAAAATCAATTTCTGTTATACAGTGCCCGTATCGCAGCCAAATTTTAGCAATCATGGCTAGTTAGTGGACTATTCTCGCAGCCTTGACCATCAACAAAACTTGTACAAAACGCAACTTTTTGCCAGCAAGAATGCATTTAATGTGTTTGTTTATTCTCCAATACAATGAAATGAGGCTGGAAGTTCGTGAAATTTAAGATCAGCCAACTTCAACCCAAAATTTACTGGTCACAAAAAAGTGTCAGTCGGATATTTTGAGTCGATCTGTGCAGTTGCTGATTTCGTTTGACTAGAGTCTTAAAGCCGGTTAAATTAATAATTATGAAACCTTGCGTTTCCCGGCATCATACTTTATTGTGATTAAAATTCCTTTGTTCCAACGTGACAGTTATAATGCCTTCAGCAGTTCTATTACGTACGCTCCGTAGTTGGTGAATGAATAACAAGCGACAAGTTTTCAGATACAGTTGAGTTTATGCGTTGGCGATCATAGCGGCAATTATTATGACGGTATCATAGCTGGTCAAACTGGTTATGCTCAAATATCGCAAATTTTTCATTTGAACTTGCGTCAAATCGACGTTTAGGTGCTTTGATGGGGCCAAAATGTAATGAAATATAACACTTAGTATGCTATAGAAATGTATAATTTTCATGCATGCACTTTGCAATTTTAGTACGCAGTTTTAACATTTTTGTCTTAAAGAATAGTACGCAATTTCTCATGGACAAATACTTGCTGGTTTTGAAAATGCTTTCTACTCTAGAGGAATTTCACAGATCTATGTGACGTTATACTATTTTTCAATTAGGGTGAGTATTTTTACTGTCCTTGACCATATTTTTCGTTATGGCCGTGTGGTGAAGCCCCTCTTTTTACCACTGTTCTGAGTAAAAGCATTTTGATCTGACAATGCGGAATTGTTAAAGCTTGTTATAGTTTTTCAAATTTTGAATCACAGATTGTTTTTTACTGCAAAGTATTAATTAGCGAATATCAAACGGTTATGAAAATGTGATAGGATTCACAGCTTTGAGCATTTTGTAAACGGAGTCAACAAAATAAGGATCAACCGTTCTTGACCTCTGAAACACAGCTGCTAAATGTTCGTATTCAAAGTCCAAAAGCAGCGGCGTCAATCTTAGAGAGTGCAGCAGGTCACAATGATGTTCCGCATTTGTGTGGATGGCATCGTTGAATTCGTGGCCATAATAGGGCAAGTCGAGTTTATAGCAGCGATCAGATGCTATCAGGTAATTGTTCCAATCTTCATCCGGAACTGAGTCGAGGTCATGCTCCCCTCCGTCCACGTAAAATGGTGCCACCTAGTGATTAAAAACAACGGCATGGGAATTTCATCTCGGTGATATTTGATACACATGAAACTTACGATAATGATACTTGATACTAGTTTAATATATAGTAAAATGCTCAATTGCGAGATAAAAAGGGTGAATTACAACTACAAGCGTACATTTTGTAAAAATGTGGGCGGTGAGAGTCCGATTGTCTTGAGAGCGATTGAGCAAAAGCAGATATGTCAAAAACCTCTGATTTGGATATTATTGAACCTACCTTCAAAACAATTTGGTTATTTGAAGCATAACTGTTCCATTTGCACCAACTAAAAGCATATGCCGATGACAATATCGCCATTTGGCGATAAATTCGATCCAAATCAAGACCCTAAAATCATGTCAATATTATGATATGGCATTCTGAAATTAATAAGTGAAATTTGTGGCTGGAACTGCCTTGTCTTTTTGTTAAATTTCGCGCCAACCTTTTTTGAGGTTGGCTTGAAATTTAATTCTAAACAACGTCGTTGTTTTTTTTTTGGTAAAAGGAAAAAAGGAGCAGGCGATACGCTATATATTCTGTTTAGTTAAGCCATGCACAATTGCGCATGTAGCTTTCGCTTAGTTTTGAATTATACATTGCATTGCGCTTTGTATTTGTTAAACTGATAAATGCTATTGTGGAGCAATTGGGCCAACTTTGTTAATTTGAACTAATAGCAAAACAAAATTGTTCTACCTTATGTTGCTGTTTTTAAATGAAGGAACGATGTGCGTAGCCAGAAATCTGCAATGACTGCGGTGTTTCGCCGCCGGAGGCTATTGGGGGTCTGGGCGCGCGCTCAAAACTATTGTATTTTTTTTGCAAAAATAACTTAATTTTAGGCTTATTTTGATAAAATTTATTGTTTTAAAAACGTGGCATAGAAATTAGCAGTGCAAAAGCATGATTAAACTGGTTGCGTAAATGGTTTATGTGAGTGGAGACTAATGGTAAAATAAGAAAATTTAATTGTCTTGTTTACAAGCTGGTAAATCATAAAATTATACAATTCAATAAAGCTCCCAACGAAACCCGACATAAGGACGCAGATTAAAGGGCACAAGGCATAAGGGCGGAGAGACGTAAATCTGCAATCTGCGCTAACATTTTCGGGCTTCGGAAAATAAATAAGTACGTAATCGAAGAAACGAACTTGACTAATGAGTATTTATTTTAATTTTTGAAAGCCAAGTTTTCTAAGAAGTTTTTTGAATTCGCTTACTGCCTTATCGGCCCCGCAAACTTCTCACACGAATTCGGCGAAACAAAACGAGAAAATGAGTGATTTGATTTGGCTTCGCACCGGGACAAAAGACTAATTATAATTGTTTGCTTAATGGGTACAACCGTTAAATGACTGTGTTAAAAAACAACCGCTGACGTGGTTACGTAAAGCAAATAAACTCAAAAAATAAACATTTCTTCACAAAGATTTGTTCAAGATTAGTGTACGGCAGGGGCGTCCAACCTTTTTCAGCCGCAGGCCAAATTTGCTGTTCCAAAAGTTTGGCGAGCCAAAATTTGTAGGTAAAGAACAAAACCGCGGGCCGCGGGTTGGACGCCCTTGATGTACGGCGACTTAAAAAGAGCTTAGGGTAGTGCTTTGTGCGATAACTTAGAGCTGGAAAAGGAAGCGAATTCAAAAAACTTTCAAAAGTTGACTTTCAAAAATTAAAAAAATACTCATTAATCAAGTTCGTTTCTTTGATTACCTAATAGTTTTCGTAGCACGAAAACGTTAGCGCAGATTGCAGATGTACGTCTCTGCGCCCTTACGTCCTTGCGAACTTATGTCCCTGCGCTCTTATGTCGTAGATCGGCTCACAAGGAGCGATTTGTTTTTTTCTGTATTTTATAGAAAGATAATTGGGGTGGGGGGGGGGAGAATGAAGCGACATTTGCGAGAAACAATATGTAATTGACTGATACTAAATAGCTCCCCCCCTCCCGTTCTTAACGGAGCTTGATTTTTTATGAAACCTAAGTTCAGCATTTTTAAACAATCGAACAAATTTCATTACTTATTTCTGGCCATTTTTCAAACTTCTTACTGATTTGTGAGTTTTATTTTTGACAGATTAGCCCCTCCTAAATAAATGTTTCAAAAGATGCTTTGAATTGTTTTTGAGTCCATTCCAGAGGAAATAACAGGCTCAGGAATGATAAAAACATAGTATTTTCCTTATTTTGCATTTTGCCGATTTTGGTCAAAGGATCAGGAAGGGGGGTGGGGCTGCAGCCCTCCTCCCTGGCTACGCTACTGGATTTTTTTGGTAAACTTTTAAAAAATTATAGTCTCGAGATGGAGTAAACATTTAAAGCAAAGCATACGTTAAAAACATTTAACACAAGATTTTTGAAACAAAACATATAGGCTGTAGCGTATTTCGGGGGGCTGGGCTACGGGCATTGTGCCTTTTCAGCGCCTTGGCACAATTCACAAAATATTTTTAAAAAAGTTGAAATCAGCGTAGTTGGCAAAAACGTTGCATAAATACGGAAGAGTTTTTGACATCTGGCATTTTAGCATCATTTCAAGCAGATTAATTTATCACTCTTACTGTCTTGATTGTTTGCCAATGAATCGTTAATGTCAATAATACTGCAGTTGCGTTCTCTTTGATTTTTGGGTTGTAGGCCTACAGTACTTGTACAGACAGTGATGGCTATTAAAAAAGCTTGCTGGGGCAGGGGCCACTGTTGTTTTTATGCTTATTAAATTATTATTACTTAGATGTGGTGCTAAAAGATACATTTTCGAGATAGAAATTCAAAAGTATATTCTTAAACTTCTGAGAGTTACTATTTTTTTAATATTATTGTAAAAATCTCAGAGCGCTGACCCCAAACTTCTTAGTTTTTAACCGCTAAGGAATCGTCTCTAGACCTCCATTGGTCTACGACGTCTTGCTGCTATCCTCCGACATGAATGCCACCGCGACATGTAATCGTCCATTCACCCTTTTTCGAAATTCCAACAACGTAACTTATAGGCGTAGCCAGGATTTTTGTTTGGGGAGGGGCCTAAACCACAAATCACATGTAATGACGTCATTAAAATTTTTCGAAAGAGGAATTTTTTGGAAACCATGGCCTGGTGTTGCACGCAACCAGAAATTTGCTAAAGGTAGAGCGGACTTGAACCAAAAGTTAAAAAGTGAAAATGTCTAAATTGGGAAATGTGGTGAGAAACTAGTGTAACGCCAACGTAACACAGACTGGGGTCTGGGTGCTGAGTCCCCATCAGCCGAAGGCTATGGAGTAGTGGGAGCGAAGCCTCCAGCCGCTTGGCGATTTTTGAAAAAAAAAGGCTATTTTAATGCCATTGGTCACATTTCGTACGTTTTTTGAGCTATTTTAAAGAATATGTGTAACATTTGAAAAAATTAAATAGTTGAATCCTCTTTTACTTACAATTTACGTCCCAAACACGTTTAAGTAAAATCTTGCATTTCGGGGTTAAATTTTGTGGTTTGGCCGAGGTAGGGAGGAGCAAGGTGCGTAGCCTAGTGCAATATTTTAGCAGTGAATAATAGTACATTTCTTTTAAAGATTTTTGTCTTACCGTAAAAAACTGCAGTTGTAGGCGTACATGTACGACCAGGATGCCAAGCCACCTCAATTGAAATTCGTTTAATGAACATTTTCCCCAGCTAATTTTTTTTTTCAGACGTATTTTTTCCAGAGGTGGAGTCCTCGAGGACGGACGTCCTCGAGCAGTAGCGTTCGCAGGATTTTGAAAACGGGGGGGCCAGAAACTTCAGAAAATTTGAGAGGAACATAGATCAGAATTTGAAATTGTCACACTCAAATTTTGTCCCATTTTTTGCCCAAAATCAGGTGAAGAGCAAAAAAAGGTCTTCACTCAAATTTTGTCACATTTTTCGCCCAAAATCAGGTGATTTTGAGCCCAAAGCCTGATGCCCAACTTGCAAAGGGGGGGGAGGGGACCATGCCTCAATTTTGCTCACTTTTCTATGCAATTTGGCCCAATGGCCCCTCCCTAAATACGCCCCTGTCCTTGAGGACACATTTTGAAGTCCTTGGCTTTTAAGCCTCAAGTGCTCGAAAATTGCCCTGTTCTCGGCTCGAGGACAGCACTATTTTTTGAGTTGTTGAAAGTTTGTGGAGCGCCTGAAAAATTTTTTGAAAAATGGTTATTACTGGAGATCGCCTGAAAGATTATTCTGAAGACCTTTTTCTTTTTTTTTTGTGGAGAGTACTTGCGCTTGTGTCTTTGTTCCTTGGCCTCGAGCATTTTTGTCCTTGGCCTCGAGAGGGTCTGTCCTCGGTAGGGTTGTCCTTGGCCTTGGCCTCGGATTTTTTTTATGTCCTTTGTCGCGAGCCTTGTGTCCTCCACTCCACCTCTGATTTTGTCGTCTAAAAACTGGCGAGGTGGGTTGCATTGTTATTAAAAAATGGTCTGGTGGGACAATGGAGGGTTAGGTCTACTAACCATGTTATTTCCCAAGCCGGATTTACATTGCGTGGGTCCCCTGGCACTTTGGGGACTTTTGCTACATCTTCCAGCCAAAAGCAAATGAAGACCCAAAAAAGTCTTAGTGTCTAAGCGCGGGGCCCCTGGCACTGAGTCATTGGTAAATCCAGCCTTGGTTGTAAGTTTACATTCATAAAAAGGTTAAATGAGGGTCTGAAGTTGCAAATTTGAACCAAAAACTCTTAATTTCACCCGGGTTATGCACTTAAATTGGTAGGCAAAATTTTGAATCAAGGGGGCCCGGGCAACTTGGTTGTCAATATTAATATTATCGTTGATTACTGTTGTACGCGTGTATTGTTGTATGCAAAAATGCTAAGAAAAAAACAGAAACTGAAGAAACAATAGGCTTTGCTGTTACATTTTCATCATTGGTGGCATTTCAATAGCGGGGGCGGCCCTCCTGGCCTTCTCTACGCCTATGTGGTTGTTTTCTTGAGCGCCACTAGTGGCAAGAAATCCCTATGTCTAAACTGACCTAAACATTGAACTTACATTTTTTACAAGAACACGAGGCTCATTATGTCTCAAAATTCAAGAACAAATTAACAAGACCAGTCTCAGCAACAAAAAATAATATTTAGAGCAACCGAAAAAGAATAAATTTCATTTCAAAAAAGAAACTAAACTCTGTACTGATTCAAAAAATAAAGCTTGACTAGTTTTCTGGTATTTACAAGCAAATTGCAACAATTCTAAAACTATAGAGTGCTATTGCGCACTGCGAAAAAAACAAAAAAACTTTTGGCTTTGGTTCACTTGAAAATTAATACTCGCTTTTTTGCTTTCCGCAATTTTACAACGCTGCAAAAACAGCACAAAAAAAGCGTTTTCTCAAGCAGACAAAACATAGGGAATAAAACAGTTTTGCAAACATGGTCGCCATAATTGACACCAATGCTCTAATAAGTTTTTTGAAAATGGGGCTAAAATTGACAAAAAATTAAGAACAGCCAGCTTCAACTCAAAATATACTGGTTCTTGTAATAAAAAAAAAGTGTAATCCTTCAAATGTATCTACAGTACTGTTTGCAGTACTTCAAATGCATCTTAAGAAAAGCTCTTATCGGTATATTCAAACTGAGCTAAACATTGGACATAATCCTTCAATGTTTTTACAGTTGTACTGTAGGCTAGGTACGTCTAAACACTTATTTTCTCACCTTGGGTTTTATTTCCAAGATTATACTGGCGTCTTCGGGTGGGAAAAAATTCAATCCAGTCTTCTGCAACTCGTCAATAATTTCTTCAACTGTAAACCACTTATCGAGCAAATGTAGAATTTCAGTTGGAGCCGACGCTCCTGGATGTTTAATTTGACATTTTTGCTCCTTAAAAGAAGCCTAATTTAACATCTAGAGCAAGACAAGCATTTTCAAGAGCTGCCGTGTTCAAGCTTTTGCGCACTTAAATGGTCCAATTAAGAAGTCATGTTCGCAAGTTTTGCCCTTTTCTTTTTATCAAGAAAGACTGTAACACAGCGTTTTATAAACTGGTTAATGTTAAACTTATTAATAAATTCAACAAGTTGTATTGCATCGAGAAAACAAAGATAACAGTTGATGGTACAGTAGAATGCTCAAACCATTTCCATTAGTTAAGAAATATTTCAAGTTTTTCATAGCATAGAGGTTTTTCAAATTTTTCTCAAATTTTTATGTCTATTTTCAGCTAGTATTGGCTTTTTCGCTTTGTCATTCACAACACCCTTACCTCGAAAATAAATTCTATTTCCGTCATTGCTCCGGTGATGGTCAAGCAACAGCTATTTTCAGCTTTTGGCTTCATTTCCCATGAACGGAACGGAATGTTGAGGTAAGTTTTTTGAAACAAACCATAAATTCCTGGCTCGCTTGTTTTGAAAGCTATGATGCGAATTGGATAAGTTTGTACATCTGATATTCCGCCAGTATTCCAGCGACGGTCTTAAAGTATTTGAAAAGTTTTTAATATCTCTAACTAGTGGTGGGGGAATTCTAGGCCTATACACCTTGTAGGCAAGCAGCATGACGGAGAGAGCTCTTTCACTTTGATGATGATTTATCGCTCTTCATGAGGGGAAATTTCCGAGAAGATTTTCATACTATTTGATAACCAATTGTGCAGGTTTTGGGCTTTTTGTGTTACCGTTTCAGCGTCAAAATTAATAGCTATAGGCGCTGCTCTGTATGGAGCCAAACTTTAGACAGACGAGATTGGTAAAATGGTGCAACCAAACTTGAGAATCAATCTATGTAACGATCTGCACCATCTAACAAGGCAATCTGCATTTGGACCATTGACTGGCAACAACTAATAGGTCGCATGCTTTTAGAAAAAAAAAAAACACTGCTCCTTATATAGAACTAGAAATCCAGCTTAATCAGCTATTCAGTCATTAATGATTCCATCAGCTAATTGAAGTTAGTGGACAGAATTGAAAAAAAAAAAAAAAAAATTGGAACCTCGGTCGGCGACCATCCCGGTTACACGATCCGTTTTATATAATCCTGATTTATTTCCTATCATTTTAAACTCATTGGAAACTTGCTAATGCGACCACTCCGATTTTCGGACCACGATTGCTGTTTGTTAGTTCCAACCAACTGTTTTGACTTCGGTAACGCGATCTCCCGCACAGTGTCTTGAGATGTTAGCGAAACTTAAAATTAGGAGCCAATCTTATTCACACCAACTAACTTTGTTTATCCCAAATTGCCACTTGCGGCTTTTCTAAAAACATCACGTCATCTGGTAGCTTGAAACTGACTCCAATGAGGTTTAAGGGTTCGTTGGAAGATTGTTGCGTTGCTGTGCTGATTTTGTTTGAACCGCTATCTTGGAGATCGTTTAGAGTTTGTTGGATTTCGGTAGAGTTTCTTTCAGGAGTGCCGTTTGTCGGACTTGTCGGTTCGTTTGATCGTGACTCCATCACAGTAGAGCTTCTATCAGGAGTTTGGGTTTTATTTGAATTTGACGGCAGTTCACGAGAGCTATCTTGATTTGGAGGCTTGCTTGTTGATGACAGCTTTACTAATGAGCTTCTCTCTAAGGACTCATTTTCAGCAATACTGTTAAGAGGAGGATTAGGGCTGCTTGAAGCCGCTGGGGCGGTGGTTCCATTACGAGAGCCCGCC
Organism: Trididemnum nubilum; assembly: GCA_963965965.1. Taxonomy (NCBI): domain Eukaryota; kingdom Metazoa; phylum Chordata; class Ascidiacea; order Aplousobranchia; family Didemnidae; genus Trididemnum; species Trididemnum nubilum. The sequence continues at coordinate 10,288,252 of OZ014477.1, read as the reverse complement.
CTGGCATTTGATAACTTTGCAGAAAATGGAAACTCAGTCAGGGGCCTCTCTATTAACTGCAAAAAATAATTATAGCTTAGTTGATTAGTTGAAATACCTCATAGAATCAATTTTTATTTATTCGACTAGACTTAACTTTCATTTTTGATGATGTGTTTTAATTAAAGTTCTTTTTGGTATCTTTCAATTACGCAAAGGCTCGAATATAAAAAAGAAAAATTCATTTACATTTAAATTCAGACTAATTTAGTTAGTTTCATTCGCGCAGGCGATCATAAGCATTCAACAAAAATAGACCGTCAGTTTTTGATCTATTAGAATATATTTTTTTCTCATAATTCCATCAAATAAGTTCGTAAGGGTGTCACTTCTGGCTGTTAAAATTTGGTAGAGTTGAAAAATATTCATATTCAGTGGCGCAACCGGAAGAAGTTTAAAGGGTCTAATTCAGCCGAATCGAAAAATACAAATCGAAAATTACGAAAATCTCCTGGTAGCCGCTGACGGTTTTTGCCCCTAGATCTTATTTTGTAATGCACTCGAGATGCATTAGGTTTCAAACTAATCGTGCCAGGGTAAATTTTTCGATTCAAAACAACATTAATTTGTACATAGTTCAAGCTTCCCTAGCCCTTAGCAAAGCATAGGTTGCATTTTTAGCACGTGACTTGTACAAATTTAGCACGTGACTAATACAAATCGGAATAAGACAATCAAGCATTAGAACTAAAATTGTCCGAGACTTTTTGACCGAGCCGTTCCAGAGATATTCTACTTCAACCACGACGTCAGGGCCTCTAATGTTATAAATTAAATTGGCAACCTTGATTTTAATAACTTTAGCGTTGATAGCGACGCCATTTTAGTTCTAACATAATTCACCGTTAGTATTGGCTACTGCATTGAGTCGTTTCGCTGCTCGCTAATTGATTTGACCTTTTCAGCACAACAGATTCGAGCTTGAAAAAAGAGTACACTGTTTGGTAGCCTAGCGATCTCAGTACAAGCTGTCAGATACATTTCAGTCTAAATCATAGCCAAGCCTAGCAATAAGGCTTTTATTACTAGGCTGCAAAGTACAAACTCATACCTGATAATAAGACTACCAGTAGGCCTAGGCCTATTGTATTTGCTCACAGGGATGTGGAAGCGGAAGCGGAAGCTGGAAGCGGTGGAAGCGGTTAAATTTTTGTGAAAGCGGAAGCGGAAGCACTTTGATGAAAAAGGTTGGAAGCGGAAGCGAACTCGGAAGCGAAAGTGTTATAAAAGAGCCGAAACGGAAGCATTTTTTTCAAAATTAGACGCTTCCGGATTTTCAAACTGGCTGCAACCGTTAAGGTAAAATGTAATAATAATAATAATATAGAATCGACAACACAAGTCAAATAAAATAGCTTACAAAGTAAACTTGCCCGTTTTTTTGTTTACACTAAATACAACTAGAACGTGACATCGCAAGCGATATATGGGGACTTTGCGGCATTATCCAACCTTTTCTGAACTTTATTAAGCTTTAAAATAGTGATCTGATTGCTTTGAATCAATTCGTATAAAATGTTGTCCTTTATAGCCAGATCAATAATTTAAATGAGCCCCTTTCAAATTTTGTTTCACTAACTTAAATCGCTTTGTGGTTATTCGAGTTCAAAATTTAGATCTCTCGAAGTTATCAAAAATAATCTAGTAACGTCATTTAAAAAGCTCGCATAACAGTTTACAATATAGCGTCAAATCTCAGCACTTTTTACGAGTTCTTAACAGTTTTTCACTCCATTTGAAACAACATAAAGCCGTCTTTAAAATTCCAGCGACTCACAAGCAAATTTCGTTTCATCAACCAAACTTTCAGCCATGTATGATTCTGAAAACGCTCTTTCGCATCGCTATCCAACATATTATAGTATTGGCATCTCGGTTGTTTCGAAATTAAAGCTCCCTCCTCAACAGCATAAACTAAAATAAAAAGTGCTAAAATAACGCAAATTTAAAACTGGCATTTATTTAAGTTTTTTATTAAATCGTTTATGTTTTTGCCACATAGACTGTATTCTCGAATGGTATAATTTGACAAATTGCAAGAAAAGGAGGAGAATCAAAAATTGTTTTCTGTAGTTAATGCTTCACTCTCAAGTTGTCACAGGTCGATAAAAATAATTGGGTGAACTATCCTAGTTTTCTATACGCCCTTTAATTAACACGATCTTTCGAGCTAATTATTGTCCAACATGGCATCACCAAGTTTGGCATGTTTTATCGTTTTCCGATATTAGCCTACCCGTATTCTTAAAATTTGATGTGTAAAGTTGGAGTACTTTGTATTTAAGATTTTAAAATTTTAACGGGCCCATTTGGCATGGTCTCCTCAATGTGACCCACCAAATTTTGTTATTTATATTTGATTTATATCAACCTATCCAATAGATTTAATTCGTTTAGATTTTGTTGGTAATGTGGGGAGGTGTCAACATAGTTGGAGGACCCCTATAGTATGAGATCTTCAATATTTTTTCATATTAAATTTTTACCAATCTTGAACATTTTATTTGTCTAGCTTGAGTGGATAAAAATTTTGAAGAACCCGTTGGAAGAGGACTTTCCAATTGCAGCATCTAGTCATATTTTATTTACCTTTTCTGATTTTATTTTTCTTTTATGTTTACCTATTCTGAAAATTTCATGTGTCTAGCTTGAATGGTTGAAAAGTTTGAATTTTGAAGGACCCAACTGAGAGACCCCCGATTTTGGTGCCTCAAATTTTATCTTTTCTTGATATTTGCTTATCCTGAAAATTTGATGTGTCTAGCTTAAACAATTAAAAAGTTTGAATATTGGCATCCTCGTTTGAGGGTAACCCCCCATTGTGGTACCCCCAAATTTTGTCAAATTTTATCTTTTCTTCATATAGACCTATTCTGAAAATTTCATCAGTTTAATGTAAGCGGTTAAAGTTGAATTTTAATGTTCTTGTTTGAGAAGGATCTCTTCATTTTGTTACCCCCAAATTTTATCAAATTTTAACTTTTCTTCGAACTTGCCTATCCTGAAAATTTCATGCGTCTAGCATGAAAGGTTAAAAAGTTTGAATTTTGGTGGCCCCTTTTTAGAGGGACACCCTCACTTGGTTTCCCCAAATTTTGCAACATTTTATCTTTAACTTATCTATTTTGAAAATTTCTTTAACGTGTGTGATTAAAAAGTTTTGCATTTTGGCGGCCTCGCTTGGGGGGGGGACCCCATTATGTAACCCTAAATTTGGTCAAATTTTATCTTTCCTTTATGTATACTTACCTTAACAATTTCGTTGGCCTAGCTTATAGGTTAAAAAGTTTGAATTTTGGAGGGCCTGTTTCGGGGGAAACCCCCATTGTGGCACCCCCAATTTTCGTTAGGCTTAGTCTATTTTTAACGTCTACCTATTCCAAAATCTTGACGTATCTAGCTTTAACGATTTAAAAGTTCAAAGTTTTGGAGGGCCCAATTGAGGGGGATCCCCCAACCTGGAACTCCCGATTTCATTCCCGCACTAGTCCTCCTTGATATTTTTAATCGCTCAAACTTTGAATATAGTGCGGTTAGCGGTTTAAAAGTACATAGCAGGAAAAGAAAATGAAAAAAAAAGTAACAAAAAAGAAAAAAAATAGTATTCAAGTTGGGGTAAACAAACATACCAAAAAGAAAGGCGGTTGATAGTGTGCACAAAAGACACAAATCATTTTTCATCAAAATTGGTATTTACCCAGATATATCGGTCCAAAATCGTCCACTTTCGGCCCATGTTCGGCCGGTAACATTTTGGTCACGTGACCGGGCGCTTTCAAACTCGGTTTGCATAAACCATTTATAAGCACCAGATTGTTTACAAATTTTAGCTTTGCACGCCAAGTGGTTTTTGAATTATTAGCGAATTAATAAACTTTCAAGCCAAAAATCGCATTTTTTATGTTCTTTTGTGTGTCAATTCACGATCACGTGATCTAGGATCCCCAAAACTGGCACACATAACGCATTCATTAATTTTCATATTGAGTCCAAATTTCAACTTTCTAGGTTTTACCGTTGCTAGTAATGAGCAAATCAATCCTTATATGCCAAATTCGCAAACAAAAACAAAGGAACTACGCGCTCACGCAAAGTCCCAATTAGCTGTTTCATACAGAGCAGGGATGTGGAAGCGCAAGTAGGAGGCGGAAGCGGTTAAATTTTTGTGGAAGCGGAAGCACTTTGATAAAAGAGACTGGAAGCGGAAGCGAACTCGGAAGCGACTAATTCTATCCGGAGCCGGAAGCGGAAGCAAAAAATTCTAAAGGTGAGGAAGCGGAAGCGAACTCGGAAGCATAAAATTTCAAGAGGAGCTGGAAGCGGAAGCGTTAAAAATTTAACTGCTTCCACATCCCTGTTTGCTCACAGTATTTTTTGACTCTAAAATAAAATTTTCCATCTAAGTTGCAAACAATGGCCTACCACTCTAATAACTCTACAAACCTTACTTTCGTTTGCCCTTAGACGTTTGCTACCAAGCTACCGCACAGTCTGTTTTTTTATCAGCTCGGATCTGTTCTGCTGACATCATCAAATTGATTAGTGCGCAACGAAACAACTCAATGCAATAGCCTAATAGCGGCGTTGCTTTGTATAGGTATTAGGTAGGTTAGAACTGGGATGGCGTCGCTAACCGCATTAAGGCCATCAATGTCAGAGTTGCCAATAAAAAGTATTAAAATTACAACATATTATAAGCCCCGACGTCGGGTTTGAAGTAGAAAATCTCTGGGGCGGTTCGGTGAAGAAGGATGGAGACAACGCCGATCTAGCCCTATGTGATTGGCCTAAATTTAGATACCCCCATTCATTTTGCCTTCAATCATCGTTTTTAAACTAGATCATTGCCCAGCATGCTCATAATTTGAGCTAATAACCATTTTTAATTTTAAAATTGATACAACTTTTCAAAAATGCGAAAAATCAAAAAATTTTCACCTGTCGTATTGTCCATCCTTTAATGACTTTGGGTTGAGGAGGCATTTCCAATAAACTTAAGTGATAAATTGCTCCCAATCGGGTATAAATTCTCAGATCAATATCAATTCCTGTATTTGCAGATTCCTCTAGCTCAGAATTAAGCAATGATGTAAGCATAGCAGAGTCCTTTTCTGCGGCAACAAGTTTGAGGATCAATGATTTCCATTGGTAAGAGGTTACCAAAGTCAAACCCTCAAAAGTCAAAACTATGATAATCTGCCGATTCTAAGAGATCGAGTTCTAGGCTACTACTAAAGATAATCAAACAACTGAAAAAGAAGTGAAACGTTTTGTGGTTGACAGTTTTTATAGAGCACAGGTGGAAGATTTACATTTCAATACAATGACGAATTAGTCCGTTTTGTGGTTGACAGTTTTTATAGAGCACAGGTGGAAGATTTACATTTCATTACAATGGTGGATTAGTTCAATGGGTTCATTAGATTTCCCCAGTGAAGCGGTCGTCTGTAGGCCCGCTCGCACAAGCGGTGGGGTAATAATGCATTGCTTATCATAGGCGTAGCTAGGGGGGATCAGGGGGGCCCGGCCCCCCCCCAATTGAAATGCTACCAATGATAAAAATGTCACAAAAAAGAATTGTTTCTTCAGTTTTAGTTTCTTTTAGCATCTTTGCATATACGGGTACACGCGTATACAGCAGTAATTAACAATAATATTGATCCAGGGGGCCCGGGCCCCCTCAATTTAATTTTTGCCAACCAGCTTAAATGGGCCCCCTACAATAATATTTAAATGCCCCCAGTTTAAATGGGCCCCCAACAATAATATTGATCGTGGGGGCCCAGGCCCCTCAATTTAATTTTTGCAAACAAATTTAAATGGACTACCTGCAATAACATTAAAATGGCCCCCAACAATAATATTGATCCAGGGGGCCCGGGCCCCTCAATTTAATTTTTGCTAACCAGTTTAATTGGGCCCCAACAATAATATTTAAATGGCCCACAATTTAAATGGGCCCCATAACAATAATATTGATCGTGAGGGCTCGGGCCCCTCAATTTAATTTTTGCCAACCAACTTAAATGTTCCCCTAACAATAACATTGTTCCAGGAGGGGGGGCTGGGCCTCTTCAATTTAATGTTTGCCAACCAATTCAAACGTGTAACTCGAGTGAAATTAATGGTTTTTATCCTAAAAGTTGCTAACTGAGGCCCTCATCTAACCTTTTACGAACGTAATGCAATAACCAGGGACGGATTTAACATATGGCAGTGCCAGCAGGGGCCCCCGCTCAGATAAGACTTTTTTGGTCTTCACCTGTATTTGGTGCGAAAATACTGCGAAAATCCCGAAGTGCCAGGGACCCAACACAATATAAGTCCGGCCCGAGCAATAACATGGTTTAAAGGCGTAATTATCCATTGTGCATTTTTCAATAACAATTCTCCCCGCCTGGCCAGTTTTTATGCAACAAAATACCTTGGAAAAAAATTAGCTCCGTAAGGGAATGCTTATTGAAAAAATTTTTGAATTGAGAGGGCCTGGGCCCCTTGGCCGTACAAGTACCCCGATAACTGGTTGTTTTCATAACAAAACAATAATCTCGAAGAAAAATATTCGACTGGATAGTTATTTGCTGCTAAAATATTGCAGGAAGCAATGTACTTTGCTTTTCCCTACCTAGGCCAAATCAGTTACAAAATTTAACCCCAAAATGCAAGTTTTTAAACGTGTTTTGAACCTAAATTGCCAGCAAAAGGAGGACTGAACAACTTAATTTTTTCAATGGGCTTTCAAATGTTAAAAATCTAGTACTTTTAAATGACTCTGAATACGCGCAAAATGTGATCCAATGGTGCTAAAATAGCTTTTTTTTCCAAAAACTTACGAAAAATCGTCCAGCGGGTCGGGGCTTCGACTCCAGACCCCATTGCCTACGGCGGCTAGGGGCTCCGCCCCCAGACCCCCGTCTGTGCTACGTTTAAATTACAGTTCACTTCTTGACTCAAACACGTCTCTCAATTTAGACATTTTCACATTTTAAGTATTGGTTTAAGCCCTCTCCCTTGAACGAGTTCCTAGTTACGTGCCAACACTAGGCCACGGCTTCTGATCTTCCATTCTATGATATCTTTGCCCTCACAAAAAATTCTTTTTTCGAAGTTTCTGATGACGTCATTGCATGTGATTTGTGGTTTGCCCCCCCCAATCAAAAATCCTGGCTGCGCCTATGTTGCTTATAACATTTAGTATTTGATGAAAACTATTGAGTCGATTAAATGCATTTTCCTAGACAATTGTTCGCATCAATTCGCTTCTGATTTTTAGGTTTAGATCAAATCTTGGTTACATTGCGTTTCAATGAGTTGATACTATGTACAGTAATCTGATTCTGTGCGACACTACTGTTTTCATATGCTGCAAATGATACTGTATTGAAAAACTTAACCTGCATTCTCTGCATCGTCCTTGATAGTTTTCCTCAAGTTTGCTTTGCTGGCGGCCTTTTTCTAAAGAAAATTTGACTTGAATTGAGTCTGTGTACAACTGTAAATACATCCAATAAATACCGATTCCTTTTTGTATTGCAAAGCTAAAATAACTCATGATTTCTTGCTACGAGTAGAAAACCTACTGCAGAACAATATAACAAACACTGCATGGTTCATAAAGACTTCTTGATAGAAAAGATGGAATATCCGAAGGTTTCTCTAAATTGCGTGTAGAATATTGTCAGTAGGGCTGGATTAGGGATTAAAATTGATATAAGTGAGTTTGGGGCCGAATCCAAGCTTGGCCACAAACTGACAAGTCCTGCTATTGACAAAGATAGCAGTACACACATAAAGAACTTTTTCAAGCTCCTACCACTAAACTCTAATTTTTGCTATCTAGTTTTTTTATTTCGTAAATCATACCCCCTTTCTCGATTTTAAGCCGCGTTTAGATTCTGCTCTAGATGATGAAGATCGAGTTGAAGCGATCGATATAGCTGATGAAACTTTCACAGGAACCGCAAGGCTAGAAGTTTCTCCGAGAACATCACTTCCCGCAATCTCTTTGGGCTCTTCATCAGCTGATGTTCCTTCTGGAGGAAAGTCTTCCTCTGGTTCCGGTTCAATAACTATAGCATATAAATTTGTAATAAAGTTTCTTACATATTGTAAATGTAAGAGAGCCAAACAGTTTACGTGTAATGCAACTATGAATTTGATGAAAGCTTTTGATAAAAACTTGCTAAAAATCTATTGCAATGTAGCTTTTTGTGAACCAATCGTTGGACTGCCACAGAGCCGTTGGGAGGGGGTGAAAGTACCCAGGGCTTGCAATTTTTTGAGAGAGGCGCCGAAATGTAAGGTCTCAAACGGTTTCCATTTTTTCAATGTTTAGCTTAACAAGCATATAACACTCAGCGTCAATGAGAAGGTAATCTTCTTGGTCAGGAAAACAGGTTTAAAACCAATGAAGAACGTTTTTTTGGTCTTCACTTAAAATTTGAGAAAAAATTAGCTCTAAAACTGGTAAAGACCTTTTTTCGATCTTCATCTAAAATTCCTGAGTTTGATTACGAAATTTCACTCAATGATCCCCGTTCATTTTTCTTGCCCCCCCTCGCCAAGAAATTTCTTTCTGCGGCTTTGAATTAGCAACACGATCTTTTTAAGGAAAGCATCGTGTGTTCTGTATCACAAATGTTTTAAATCCTCTAAACCGAAACAAACTCTATTTTGCGACATGTAACTCTGATTAAAACATTATGGCTCCTGGCAATATTATCATAATGTTTTATTGCTTTTGTGAAAACGGTAGCATTTAGGCTTAGTGCAAATTAGATTTATTCTTCTATGGATGGATATAACTTCTAAATTGTACAGCAAACATTCCACCACCTGCAATTACAGTCTTTAATCGCGGAGAAAACGTTTCGGAATAGTGGGAATAATGATCAAAATTCGTTTTCAAAATCCGAACTAAATGAAATAAGAAATAAAACTGTATTATTAACACTTATTGAGATTCAAATTTGCATATCATTTATCACAACTTTTGAGATTCAAATTTGCGTTGTAACTTGCTGTTCATACAGCATGTCGGAGGGTGTAACCAGTTTGCGCGGCCCATCTTTGCGTCATTGCCCCAAGGCAACACAGCTCTTTCCGAGGAAATGTAGCAGTTTTAGCGAGCCGTTAGCAACTCTATGTCCGATTTTGCTTGCATGAGATTTGAATTTCAAACTCCAGCTCGACAGACTTCCTGCATATTAATGATTGATAAGCGATAGACAGTATCCGGAGTCGCAGAGGCACAATCAAACCTATGATTAACAGCCGAGGACATACTTTTCGGAATCGACCTTCGTCTTTTATTCCTCGTCAGTATAGCTAAGACTGCAGGTACGAACATGAGCGTATAAAAAGGCAAAGAATTGCAAATTAACCAGATCATCACAGAATATAATTTTTTTGGAAACTTGGTAATACAAAGGACTCAAAAAAAAATCCGAGGCCAATACCAAAGACTGACTTTTGAGGACAGACCCTCTCGAAGCCAAGACCTGTAATGCTCGAGGCCAAGGCCAAGGACCAAGGACACAACTTTGCCAGTGGTCTCCAAAAAAATTAAAAATAAAGATCATCGAGCTGAAAACCGAAGTTAAGGTTAAGTTTTCTTTCGTTATTTTCCTTTTTCACAAATCAAAAAATAGTGCTGTTCTCGAACCGAGGACAAGGCATTTTCGAGAAATTGTAGTGTTCGAGGCCAAGGCCAAGGACCTTAGCTTTGAGGCCAAGGACTTTAAAATGTGTCCTCAAGGACTCCACCTTTAAAATAAATCTTTATTTTTGTAAGGAACTTTCTTTTCTTTATTTTATTTTTTTTAAATCTTTATTTTATTTTTAAGATTTATGGGTAATAAATTTTTTTGGTAATAAATCTTTATTTTTTGCTTTGAGAACAAGCGAGATCAGGTTATTGTGATCACTTATAAAAAAAAATGACTGTAAGGTACGGTTTGTAGATTAGCAGGTAAAAATTTGATTCCTAGCATATTGTTTCATTTGGTAAAGATTTCTCCTTTAAGATTTGCTTAATTTTGGCTAAAATTGATGGATAAAGATTTATGTTATAAATATGTTATAAAGATTTTATGTAATATGTTATAAAGATTTATGTGGAAAAAAAAAGATTTATGTAATACCAAACATAGTCGGTTGAGATTTATTCATTATTTGATAAACTGGTAAAGATGTATGTTTTAGAGATTTTTATCACTGGTGATATTGTCATTTTCGCCTTGCTAGCCTTGCTGAAGAGCCCTGAAATTGGGCGAAACAGCTGCCTAAGGTTTGCAGGTGGAAATTATTTTGAATTGAACTGGTATACTACTTGTAATATTGTGATAGTAATCTGGTTAATTTGCAATTCTTTGCCTTTCTACGCTCATGTTCGTGCGAGTTAGTCCTAGCTATACTGACAAAAACACGAAAGTCGATTCCGAAACAGTATATCTTTGGCAGTTAACCATGGGTTTGATTGTGAACTTAAGACTCTGGACACTGTCTATGGCTTGTCATTAATTTTCCAGTACATTGTTCTTAACCATTACTAATTATTAGTTTTATATTACTATGGTTATGTTATCGTCAAAGATTATAAGTTCTTTTTGTACAATGTACCATGTTTAATTATTTTTATTTATCCCTTTTGTTACCGCAAGACACCCTGAAATGGATTCGAACCAGTAACCTTTCGACTAGCCGATTTTGTTTCCTCGCCTTTCGTCATTATTGAGATTTTAGCTCACGTAATTAGTTGCTGGTGTAATTTGCAGACATTTCAAAACGCCTGTTTCCTCAACCACGCGATCTTTTCTGTTTAATCACGTGCAGTTTGATTCGGCAGAGCAAGGACGTTATAATTGTCTGTAAAGTTTCTATACTTAGGGTTTCGGGTGTGGTCAGAACTATCGAGTTCTTCTGAGTTTAGTTACTGTTTAGATTACTGTTACGAACTGTTAAGATTTCGGATTTACTGCTGAGACTCTTGAGATTACTGTCAGTTAGATTTTGGGATTTTAGGAAAGGGTCAGAGTCTAGGAGTCTGTGCCGATCCTTATAGTAGCTCGTATCTTTGAGATATCGGGCGGTGACGAAGACGTCTGGCTTCTGTTCGGTATTCTTATGATGCAAGTTTCGGGAGCGAGTCCAGAGTTCTGAGATGCCCTTGTGAGAGACGTTGCCTTATTTTCATGCGCACTCTGCTAGTTCTGGGTTACTTCCAAGGGCGGGAAACGTGTCTTCGAACTCTGAGCCCCGGCGCTGACATTTTGCTCGTTGGTGCGGGTCGCCCGGGCAGCGGCGAGGCAGAAAAACAAGAGTAATGAGTTAAGTGTATTTTAGAGTTACTGTATTAAAAATTACTTTATTGGATCGATATTTACTGCTGTGTTGCTGACTAAAATTATTTTGATCTGTATGCTGCAAGACAGTCGGTAAACCTTTGTTATCTTTAATGGTCCTAAACCTTTACTTTAAGTAAGTAGGTTGAGTGTAAGTAATTGCGAATGGGACGTCTTGGAGTAATTTGTGCGCTTCGGTCACGCGTTTTGGGTGACTCGGTTACCGCGACGAGTCGTCGGAGTGCGTGGAGTAATCTTGGACGTTATATACCTAATTGCCGCTTTTTCTCTGTTCTGATCTGTATAAGTGAATATCCATATCCTATGTTAAAATTTTGAACAATGATATACAGTTTTTATAGTTCAAATGCATTGATGGTACCTTTTTGTTTAGCTTTGTCGAATCTTATTGCGTCGTTTCCTTCGCTTTTAGTTAACCTGTGTGTTATACTTATTTTACGCATTATTTATTATCATTTGTTAAAAGAAAACCGCCAAGAATCAAGTCGAGCGTGTTTTTCACAAAGCGGCCAGCTGTAGCAGAGTTGTAAACGGGCCAACTAGTTCTAGCCCCAGCCCGGCCTAAACCCGAAAATATAACCCCGAAGCCAGCCCGAACCCGAAGACTAATTTGAAGTCCAAATCATGACCGAAAAGAATCGGAAAGTTAGGTCTGAAAAATTTAGCAATGTTGCCAAGTTAGTTTAATTAAATTTTACACACCTAACACAAAAAGCACGTCTCAAGCCTGAATTAAGCCCGAACTTTTGTCAACTTAAGGCCCGAACCCGACCCGAAAAAGCTCGTCCCGACTTACAACTCTGAACTGCAGCTACATCTTTAATGATTTTGCGAAGCACAATGCACTCCTTACTGTGTCTGCTGCATTACGCAGCTCTCTATGAAGCCAAACCCTGGTTTGTACTCGAACAATCAAAGTTAGGAAAGGATTCTTGCCTTATTTCTTGCTAGAAAATGGTGCAAGATTGTGTGGTCTAAAATTAGCAACTGTATGGTCCGAAATGCTTCTGTTATCGTGTGTCATTATAAGATGACGACGTCGGGAGAAATAGATTGCCATTGGCCGTAAAAGAAATTAGTGAAACAAGCTGAGGATAATTAGACTTTGTGATAGTTTGATCATGAATTATAGAGGTTACGTCACCAAACAATTGTGAATTTTATAACTGATTTTGATAGTTTACACCTCACCATTTATTTACTTTAAAGCAGTTAATGTTGTATAAAAATTAGCTGCTTCCTATGACATTTTTGCCTTCGTGTACTAAACCTATTTACCCGGGAAAATTTAATTAAATGCAATTTATCCAGGGAGCTAAAATGCCGCCAAATAAACTCATGTAGGATATGGGGACACAATTTTCGGCAGCCGTTAGGCTTTGGCTTACATTTTCTAGGCCTATGGTGTGTGTGTATTATTTTGATGACAATCTGTAGAATTTGAAGTTTTTATTTTTATATGCGACGTGAACTGTATAATATATGCCATGACATACGGTATCTTATTTTATATAGAATTGAGTTGTCACGGCCCATCTTAAGCAAAAATAACGTCACAGGTGATTCTAATTTGCGCATAAGGCTGTTTTTTTTAGATATCCTGTAAATCATAAAGTGTCTCATTCAAATATACTTTAAAGTCTAAAAAATGAAAAAAATAGAAATGTCTTTAGACGTCGTTTTAGTTACCTTTGCACCAAAAAATGATCAAACTGTTTGGTACGCTTTTTCTTAAATTCTTAGTGTAGGGCTTTTTCCTCGCTGCAGAAAATTTATTTTCAGGGTTTATTTGTGAATAAATTTGACTCGAAGTGAAAATGGTTCGAGGAAAAACCCTATCAAAGAATTTATTGCAAAAAACAGAATAAAACGATTGGAGGCATATATCTCGCACTCCCATCAATGAGTAAATTAAGGTTTTAAACAGCAAAAGAGATAATGCATTTATTCAAAAATGTATTTTTCTCACGATGCAATATCTTATGCAACCATTCTATTACCATTTTTATGTAACATTATACAGTGCGTATTTACAAAGGATGAGTGTGGTGAGCCTGAATACTAAGTGATTGTTTATTTCTGCAAGCTTTCGCCGGTATACAACCCATTTCAATAGCAATAAATTACAATATTTTCATTTCAATAGCAAATTACAAAAAAATTCTAAAAAAGCAGCAAAAGACTGACAAAGAATAATTCTAGTTTTTGCTACTGCCTGATGAAGTGCACTACATACTCACGAAAGCTTGCAGAAATACAAAAATCAGCAGTTAGTCATAACGCATACACCTCTATCATCATTTTCCTTTTAAAGTTATATATTATAAACTAACACGGCTATAAATTAAAAATAACCGTTATTTAGTTACATATAAGCAAATCAAATAAACTTTGCTGTTCATCAAAATGGCCGAGTAGAAACAAAGGTACTGCTCGCGAGAAGTCACAGTTACAGTGATAGTGTACCTGCAACATCGGAAATTGCCAGAATTTTAGGTATTTCAAACTGCATGAATTCAAATTTAAACTCAAAAGTTTTAAAACGAGGATTTTTGTTCAAATTTCCCCAAATGAAAACAACTTCATTTTCTCCGTTGATAACTTGCTGTAAATTACCGGTGTCTGAGTCGGCTTTGTCCGTTGCATCCTGTGCACAAATCAGAGGTAGATCGCCTATTGATTTAACATTATTACAAAGATGTGTAGCCATTGGGCCTCAATAAAATTTTTACCTATGCAAAAAATAAAAATTGGCAAAATGTAAGCTAAAATTTTTCAAGTACGGTGCTTTTGATATTGCCCCTAATCCGGAACCTCCAGATAAGCACCTAAACTAAGAATTTAGTGAAGCTTTCAACTAAAAGTTACAGAAAATACCAATTAGATCACAAGATGTCATTCTTAGTGTACTGTGGGTAGTCAAAACGGTATAGTAAAAATTAGCCTCTCCGATCGATAATTCATAATTTAAATGCCTACAGCCTATGCAATGTTTGCTACACTGAAATCGAAGGAATGCATTGCTGCACTGTGCCATCACAATTAAAAAAACTTGACCTTTTTTGAAACACTTGACATCTTGTTTGCACTACCAAAAAAAGTTACCCAAGATTAAGCCATAATTACTTACAGTTGTATATTGCACATGCTTTGTGTTGCGTATGCACTGTCGAAAAGTGTTTGAGTATTATTTTCAAGAACATTATTGTCTAATAACAAGCTTTTGAAGAAATTATGAACGAATGGAGACTGAAAATTGATGCACTAAATTTTGCGAAGGACCATGTTTTTACGAACCATTTAAGACTAAGCTTTATGACGAAAATAGAAGAAAATGTTATGTTCATTTAGGAAAATTTTTTTCTATTGACGTTTTAAAGCTCAGTCAAAAGTGGGGCGTGAAAACGCGGTATTTGTCTTGTCTTTTTGGTCACCTAGTATTGAAATGTTGAAAAACAAAAGGGTTGGAAACATACACGAAATGACACCAGAAAATAAAAAAAGGATAAATGATGTCAATAATTACCATAAGGACTTTCATTGTGGCCTGGTTGTATCGCATCATTAACAAGTCTTCAAGCATTGTTATAGTTTGCTGATGTTGTGCTTTTATTTGGTCTCTAACAATTTGTCCTGGATCCTTCAAAATCGCGTTTAGTTGATCAATTAGCTAAAAATTCAATGCAGACTGTGGGTTTTTCATTAAAAATGTAAAAGATTAAAGGAGTTCTACATTGCGTTTTACCATTTTTTTATTGAAAAAAGCCATGAGATCTACATGGAGATTTACTTTATTCCCACTGGATGGAAGAGCCAAAAAATAAAACAGGGCAAGCAGGATCATAACAGCAATTCAGAACAATTTGTATATCTCTGTACTTCGTATTGGGCACCGTTTGGGAAAAATACTATTTGTTTTATAACACCGCTTTTATGAGCTTATTTACACTAAAATTTGTCCGATATATATATGTACGACAAAGTACACCGTAAAGTTTGAACAAAAAAGTCTACAAAATACATCGTAAATTTCCGATATACGACAAAATACACTATAAGTAAGAACAAAAAAGCCTACTAGATATATCGTAAATTTCCGATTTATATATCGGAAGTTTTCGATATATACAGTATATATATATATATATATATATACGACAAAATACACTATAAGTTGGAACAAAAAACGCTCACAAAATAAGTCGGAAATTTTTGACTTATTTTGTAAGCTTTTTTTATTCCAAATTACAGTGTATATTTGTCGTGAAATGTTACAAAAAATAATTTTTCTCCAAACAGCGCTGCGCACGCACAGTTTGGAAAAATATTCTTTATTTTGTTACACTTAGCGAGCGACAAATACACTCTCAGTTGGAACAAAAAAGCCTATAGTAAATTTGCGACATATTTCGCACACTTTTTTGCTCCAATATGCAGTGCATTTGTCGCGAAGTGTAACAAAATAAAGAATATTTTTCCAAACGACGTGTGCGCAGCGCTATTTGTTGGAACAGTAAGTTGGAACAAAAAAGCCTGCAAAATAAGTCGGAAATTTCCAACTTCTTTTGTAAGCGTTTTTTGTTTTAACTTAGAGTGTATTTTGTCGTATGTATATCGGAAACTTCCGATATATATCGGAAATTTCGGACTTATTTTTGTAAGCGTTTTTATTCTAACTTAAAATGTATTTTGTCGTATATACATCGGAAATTTACGATATAGTTTGTAGGCTTTTTTTTCCAACTTAGAGTGTACTGTATTTTGTCGTGTATAATAAGTCGAAAATTTCCAATATATTTTGGACAAATTTTATTGTAAATTAGCTCAAAAACGAAGTGTTACATAATATATTATTTTTTCCAAACCGCGCTCCATAGCTTCGCATTTTTATGCCAAATGTAGACTGGACTAAGGAAGAGCCCAACTTTTAATCTTTTTGTCAAAGTTGCAAAAGTTTTCTTTTTCTTAGGGACCATCAGTTTTAAGAAACGAACTGGAAATAACTGGGTCAAATTTATTGCTAGTCCTCGATTTAACCTAGGCTTTCTATTTAGCCGCCAAGATTACCAGTAAATACTTTTCCAGCTTGAGAAAAAAAATTGCTATTTAACCAAAAATTACTGTAAATTGTGGTAGATTTATGTTTCACGAAAATTTTTGGTTAAATAGCAATTTTTTTTCTCAAAGTTGAATAGCTTTTACAATATTGAAGTTTGGTCAAAAGCTTAAAATCAATTTGTTTATAACACCATAAGCCCTATGCAATTTTTGTTCTTGTCAATCCACTGATTTTTTGTTTGATAAAAGAAGACCGAAAACATAAAAAAAATTCTGGGCCTACACCCTGTCGTGCCAATTTCTATCGAGTTTTGGGAAAGATGGTGAATGCAAACTTTTGCGTAAAACTTTCCAATTTCCCTTAAAGTGCAGTAAAAATGCATGAACCGTAATGGGCTATAGTTGATTGGTGCAACTCAGTCACTTCGCTGCACCGGTTCACGCGATGCGATTGCTAAATTTAAAGAACTGCTTATCAAAAATTGCTTCCATAAATATCCTGCGCTTTTGGCTGGAACGAACTGGTAGCTAAGTTTAAAGAACCAGTTACGGCTCCGGTTAATTCCTGCAAAATACGAAAAGTATACCAGAAATGGGTTATTCGATCTCATAACTTAAATCATGCCTCATACCGGTCTATTGGATTGACAACCCTGCTTATACCTCTAAGATAAGTAGTGATTCTGCAAGTATATGATCCATATTTGTGTTAATGTCCTCTTTTGTCATCGTAATAAATGTATTTATTTGAGCTTTTTGCGTCGGATCTGGTTTGCGATCACATTTGATATATCGTAGCCACTAAAAACAACAGAAATTGTACAATCTTTTACTTTGAGTAGGTCTTATAGTGCAGCAGGCTTGGATAATTTTCCAAGCGAGGTAAAAATATAAACATAATATTCTAAAAAAGCTATTGTTGGCACATAATATGAATCATGAGTAACTAAGTAATCTACATTTTAGGCTAAAATGAGCTACATTGATTTAAAAGAAGTATGAGCTACATTTTAGTCTAAAAATTTATAGCCCATATCAAAGAAGCCGATCTTAAAAAAAGCTTTATTTGACACCAACATCTTAACCCAGGGGTGTCCAAACTTTTAGAGGAGTGCCAAATAAGCCTCGCGAAAGTGCCCGTGGGTCCATATAGGTCAGGCTAAGACGAATTGCCAACGTGTAAATGAGTCCAGTGATAAAATCACAAAAGATCTTGGGTCTAATTTCCGGGCATTTTTCTCCTTCAAAATGGGCAATGATCAAAAGACTTTTGCTTATCTCTACGTGGCAGAGTTGTAAGTCTGGCCGAGGTTTTCGGGCCTAAAGTTGACAAAAACTTCGGGTTTAATTCGAATCTGAGACGTGCTTTTTTGTCTTAGGTGCACAAAAATATAATCAAACTAACTTGACCTAACTTAACTTTCTGGTTTTTTCGGGCATGACTTGGGTTTCAAATTAGTTTTTAGGTTCGGGCCGGGTTCGGGCTTATATTTTCGGGTTCGGTCCTGAACTAGTCGGCGCGTTTACTACTTTGCTATGTAGTCTGATTTGAATGCGTATCTGAAGAGTAAATTCAATCGGTGAAGACTGGGCGCAGGCCGAATAAAATTTTAAGAGGCCTCATAACCCCGCCGACAGGACTTTGTTCATCCCTGTCTTAAACTTTTCAAGTTTATTCATGGCATTTTTTTCATGCTGTTTGATAGCATGTGAGTTAGGTAAAAATAAATCATTTCGATTCTTCAATCGTCATACAGTGTATTGCATAATTTGTAAAACAGAAGATTTAAAGATTTGCCACACAACCCAATAAATCAAACCCCCCAGACCCTAGCGTCATTTTAGCTTTTAATTTTTATTGGATTCATTTTCAAATGGCGGTAATGCAGCATATTCTTTAATTTACTTGACATCTCAAAAATGAATGCTTTTGATCTACTTTAGGACTACTATAGTTTTTGTACTGTCTTGTCTATCTATAAAATTAAACATCACAGTAAAATTGATATTTCATGTTGCTGTGTAAATATCACGCGCTAAACAGAAAAAAATTATAGTAGGCCTATAATATACGTGAGCTTACGTCTGGATCTGGTTTAACGTAATCTTCCGGGAGTTCGTGGATTTTGTCCAACATATCAAACTCTGCTTGAGTTTGGGGTCCTTCACTTTCTCGAAGTTCAACTAATCTTTCATTTAGCTCTATTTCTTTTCGTACTTTTTCCTACAAAATATGTTCAAAAATATGCAATAAGGATGGAATGCTGGTGAATGACAAGATAGCTTATTAATCCGCCTTTTTCTTCGAATGTCTGTAATTTGGCTTTCCTATATTTTAACCCTATATCTACCGGGATATTTGAACCGGGGGAGGGGGGACAAATTTGGCTCCCTATCTAAAAAGCAGTTTGGTAAGTGATAGAAGTAAGATTTTTTGCTTGATGAAGCTCATTTTTGGTAAATTCTTAAAATAAAATACTTGAGGTTGTGACGTCACGAAAACGATGATCAATGCTATCAAAACCAGTAAATTCTTATAACAGCTCGCAAATTTTTCTAAACGTTGATAAATATTATTTTCAGTTTGGACTTTTGCTATTTCAAAGACATCTCTAAAAACGTCACCGCAGATGATGACGTCACATGCATGATGACGTCATCTTTAATATATTGCGTTGATTATTAATATTTGTAATTTTTAGTAACTGAGATATAGTATCATTCACAAAATTTTAGAATGCTGCAGTACTATGCTCATTATATCATTCAACAGCTGGTGACAACGAACATTTTTTTGTATGCAAACGAAATTTATTTCGAGAAACAGCAGAAAATGCAGTAGCGTTGAATTATGACGTCATCAATCACGTAACGATGATGCATAACATTTATCAGTAAATAAAATATTTTATTCCGGCTAAAGATTAGCATCGGCAATAAAGACGCAATAGAATAAATAGGATAAATGCGTTGATAAGCATTCCTTGTGCTCAAAACTGTATAAAACTCCTTAGGTACCTCCAGGCGCGTAGCCAGAAATTCGCAAAGGGGGGGGCTGTTTGGGGGGTCTGGGGGCGGAGCCCCCAGCCGCCGGTGGCCAATGGGGGTCTGGGGGCGAAGCCCCCAGCTGCCGGAGGCTGGGGGTTTGGGGGCAAAGCCCCCACCCGCCGGAGGCACGGGGGTCTGGGGGTGGAGCACCCAGTGCTCGAAAATTTTGCATTTTTTTGCAAAAATAACTTTATTTTAGGGCTATTTTGATTAAAAAATAATGATTTTAAAACGTGGCTTAGAAATTGGCAGTGCAAACAAGTTTAAACTGGAAACATAAATGGGCTATTTGGGAGGTGGCTAATGGTAAAATGTAGTTCTCTTGTTTAGATGCCGGTAAATTATAAAATCGAATACTTCAATAAAACTCCCACGGAGTAATCTATTTCGTATACAGTTTATAGAGAAAAATAATTGGGGGGAGGGCTAATGAAAAAAGATATTAGAGAAATGATTGGTAATTAACAAATGCTGAATAGCCCCCCCCCCCTATTCCTTAGTTTATAGTATATTTGTTGATGACACCTATGTTCAGCATTTTTACACTAGCGATCAAATTTGATTGCTTAATTCTTACCATTTATCAAAGGTTTCATTTATTTGATGGTTTTATTTTTAACAAATTAGCCCCCCCCCATGGACATATGCTTCAAAAGATGTTTTAAATCACTATCTAGTCCACTCCAGTGCATAAAACAGTCTCAAAGTGCTAAAAATGTAGTGTTTTTCCCATTCTGCATTTTGGTCGACAGGTCAATGGGGAGGGGGCTATAGCCCCCCCGCCCCCCCCCCCTGGCTACGCTACTGGCTAAAAACGTGGTATTTTCCTTATTCTGCATTTTGATCGGAAGTTCATTAGCCCCCCCCTAAATAAATCTTTCAAACTATGCTTTAAAGAATATTTTAGTCTAATCCAGTGCAAAAGACAGTCTTAGAAATGCTAAAAACGTGGTATTTTCCTTATTCTGCATTTTGGTCGGCAGTTTATTAGCCCCCCCCCCCCCTAAATAAACGTTTCAAACTATGCTTTAAAGCATTTTTTAGTCTAATCCAGTGCAAAAGAGAGTCTTAGAAGTGCTAAAAACATGATATTTTCCTCATTCTGCATTTTGGTCGGCAGGCCAATGGGGGGGGCTATAGCCCCCCCTGCCTACGCTACTGGGTACCTCTGACAAAAGCAAAAATAACGTCACATCCTGTAATCCGGCTGACCCCAAACTTTCTGAAAATGGGTGTTATTAAATTTGATTTAAAGTCAAGGCCCATCAAAGCAAAAAAATTTTTTAGTTTGGGGGCCATATTAAAATAACTAAGAGGGTGGCAAATTTGCCCGGTGCAAATAGGGTTAAGCCCCTAAAATCACTGGCCTGGTCAATCGCCATTTTATTGAAATCTGATTTTTGCATTGTTATATTTACTTAAATCATGTGGAAGATACTGAAATACCCTTAGCTATTTTGCTTATTTTTGAATAAGATTTGATCAATTTACTTCTACTTCTAATTTTTCCTTCTCTTCTTGTTCTGCTTTTAGTCTGAGTTCTTCCGCCTCTTGCAGAGCTTTTTCTTCCTCTTTTTGGGCTCTTGTTTTGGAGGACATTTTTCCGGATTTTTTTCGTCCTGGAGATTTTTTGCGTTTTGGCGATTGTTTGCGTTTGGGCGACTTTTTTCTTCCAGCAGGCTGTTTGCCTTTAGCCTTCGCCTATAGCAGATAATGTTTGTGTGGCTTTTACGCTTATCATTCTTACAAACGAGTACGGTAATACTTTTCAAAAAAATACTGCAAAATTTTTCTTGTTGGTTCCTATTACTAATCGTCGCAAATATACACTTTTTATTTAGTAGATTAGAAACAGACGTGCGGAAAAAGAGAAGAGCATTGAAGAAAAAGTTTGCTGTTGTTGCGAAGGCTTTTTGCGATCACGCGTATTCGAACGATTTGAATGGACATATTCGTAGAACGAGTGAACCATGAAGAAAAAAAAGTCACGCTGATTAAACGAATCGGCTTATTTTAGAACAAATGAAATGTGAAGAAAAAAAGGCAAAACTGTCAGTGTACTAATAAAGAGTTTATGGTGGGACAGCGCCAAAGCATCAGAATTAGTCGTCGAGCGGATAAAAAGACTACCACTGAAACGGTAGAGTTGTTAATTCATTTTCTGGCCGGGTGAAATTAAGGACGAAAACATTGATGATGTTCACAGTTATCTGTTTGACGTAACAGTTCGGTAGTAAAAAAAAGCAGATCTCGAGCATTAACTGTGGATAGTAAATAGACGGGTAGACAGCCGATGGTGAAGACTGCAAAGATTCGTTCGCTGTCCCTTGAACAAAGCAATTTGGTAAATAAAGTGACAGCCACAATCTGATGTATTATTCTCTTCTCCAATGAAAAAGATTGATTATTAATATGACTATCCTTTGGGTGTGTAGAAAACACAAAATTTTATTTTCCGCGAATTTTCCCGAACCTTAAAGGGGGTGAAGCATCCAGCTGGGATTATGTGCAAAAAATAAAGAATAATCTAAAACATATCTTCACCAAGTTTCGCCAGTTTACGTCTTAGCGTTTTTGAGATAGCTGATTTCAAAGTAAAGAGATCTCCCCAACAGTGTTGCCAGTTAAAATTTCATTTTTCTTAAAATAATGTTTATTGTAATCTTTCACATTGGTTTGAAAGCTCCTAAATGTCAGACTTATGCATGAATTAGTGTTACAACAGAAATACTTGTAAAATTTAAGTAGTATATCCCAATTCCTAGAAACTTGGATTTCAACTGGCAACACTGTCGGGGAGATCTCCCAACTTTGAAATGAAATATCTCAGAAACGGTAAATCGTAGAAAGCTGAAATTTAGCAAAGATGTCTTGTGAACTATTGAATTAGTTCTGCCTATAAAAAATATTGTATTCGCACTGGGTGAATTGTTGATCTTTGTCCTTTAACTCTCCCCCCCTTATCCACTTGGTCCCCTTGCCCATTTATGTACTTAATTTTTCATCCCTGTCTATTAGCCCACTTGGTCCCCTGTCCAGAGTGAATTTTTTTTTTCCGGGTTACCTTGGTCACAATTGCGATTATGTTTCACAATCCTGCTTTGATTTTAACTTTATGGGCTAGTTTACTCAGATTTTGAATTTCGGTTTACAGGCAAGCTTAGTTTAGTTTTTGAATTTCGGTTTGCAGACAAGCTTAGTTTAGTTTTTGAATTTCGGTTTGAACGTCAGCTCTGCCGATGAGCGTTGGTATTACGCGAAACTCGAGTCCAGAGCAGTACGTGGGGAGAAAAAAAAATTGGGTCTGCCTTTTTAGCAGCTGAAGTTACGAGATGAAGACGTTAGCCTATACCGATAGCTTGGTTATTCAAATTTACCGCTTGAGTTAGCCTAATTCAGGGATCAAAACTCTTTGCATTGCGTCGACTCCTCTTCACACTGATGATGAAGTCAGTTGACTTCGAAACACGGGAATGCTCCCGCGATAGGGGGCTCCGCCTCACCTGCGTCACTAGGAGTTGAAATGATTACCCATTTCGACGCGGAGACAGCATTAAGGTGTTGTCAAATGAAGTAGGATTGTAAGACGTGATGTCTCTGTGAACTATTAAATTAGTTCTGCCTATTTCACTTCAGGAATAATTTAACTTGTTAAATTAGCAAAGAAGTGTTTTAGATGTTTCTTTAATTTTTGCCCATAATCCCTGCTGGATGCTTCACCCTCTTTAACTTTAATCCCATACCAAACTCTAACACTTATATCCAAACTTTAACTCTAACTTATCTTCCATGGAATTCCGTATTAAAAATTACTTGCTTTCAGACTCAAAGAAGGCAGTGTCAAAAACACGGAATTCCGTAGAAGATTAGAACTATGGTTAGGATTAGGTTTAAGGTTAAGGTGAAAACCTCTTTTCTGACTCGATTCGTATTTCGTGTGTTTCATCTTGCTTTTTGTGGTCAACGAACCCAAAAGTAGAATGTTCAAATATGGACACGCAAAAAAGTGTAGTCTGGATTTTTTATGTAATACAGCAGTACCCCAGATAACATCTATGAAGTAAACCAAAGCTCGATAATCTAGTTAAGCAAGACTGTGTGTTTTATCTGTGCAATGTTACAAGAAAAACTTACCATTTTGAAATTTACAAAAAAAGCTATTTCAATATTTTCTTTGATATGTCGAGATGCGCTGATTCAGTATTTCTTGCTCAAAACCTTGACGTACAATCTATCTACTACAGTATGCAATGGGAAGTATATAGTACAGAAACATTTCTGCTCTAGATTTGAAATAAAAATCAGTCTTTCAATCCAAAATAATTTAGTTAGCTTATAATGACGTCACTAACAAAATAACGTTAATCAAAAAGTATAAAAAATAAAATTACAAAACGTTGGAATAATTTAAACCAATTTTAAAACTATATTTTGTAAGATAAGATAAGGTTTACAACAAATTTGTTTTGAAAACACAATTAGAAAATAGGTGATCTACAAAAAACTATCAGTGGAAGAAAGACGTTTCCTTCGAAAAAAAAGTTTCCAGTCCAGCGTAACACCTGTTTTTTTATTACTGTTTTTGCTGAGAATTTGTCAGAAAGCTTTGTTTTGATGTTTTATGATAATGTTCGTTTTTTTCTCAAAAGCTGATGTTTTTTAAAGAGTACTCGCTGAGAACACTGATCATCAGTAGCGTAGCCAGGGGGGGGGCGTAGTATGCAAAAACGCATGTATTTTGTGCTTTTGAGGCCGATTTTCTGTGAAAAATGGAAAATAGCCCCCCCCATACGAAAAGAGCACCCCCTCAGACGTTTGAACTTGCGAAACTTGGGAGAAAAATCACTCTGAATTTTGGCGAAGACCTTTTATTTTTTTTTTGGAGATCACCTAATTTTGGGCGGAAAAAACCTTTGAATTTGGGATTTCGGCCGAAAAATCACTCTGAATTTTGGCGAAGACTTTTTTTTTTTTTTTTTTTTGGAGATCACCTAATTTTGGGCGGAAAAAACCTTTGAATTTCCGAATGTTCCGAGACACTTCGTCTCAAATTTCGGACAAACCGTCTGAAACTGATTCAAGGTCAATGAAAATTCGAGTCAACGTCGTATGCACACTTCTCACTCTTTCAAAATAGCCCCCCCCTTTTTCAAATCCTGGCTACGCGCCTGCTGATCATACCTAACTTTTGCTTGTTTGAAAGAAACAAACTATATATATGTTTCTATACTAACTCAAGCTTACAATTCGATTACAACGTACACCAGGCCCTAAAGATGCTTGAGTTATTCACCCTTATAGTCACTCTTAACTAATTTACTGTAAATATAAAGAGAATCATACATAGCTGTATAAAACAAGATATGATTTGATTGAGGAAATAGTTCTACGCTTGATAATATCGAAATGGATAATATCAACTGCACGTTAACCATTTATATGTCAAAACTATTATATGCTAAAATTAAAGATATTTTCTCGAGATCGGTTTTATTGAATGAAAACTACTTAAGGTAAAAAAGAGGTGCCCTAAACCTTGTTCCGCTGTTCTTATTCGCAAAAATAGATTTAAGTTTTATCTCCGTAAGATTGACCACTCTGCCTTCGTGACATCAGAAAAATACTTTGCACAATTTCCTTCAAAATAAATTAACGAAGTTTGAATGACATCAGAAAAAGATAATTTTGCAAAATTTCTAGCAGAATGAGCAACGTAATGTTTGATATGGATATTAAACATGTTTTAAGCATTGCATATTTAGCGAGTAGAAAATTGTTAATAGTCAATCTTTTGAAACAGTGCTCGATGATATACAAAGTAAATTCAGAGCAAAATATAACTATTAAATCACAGTAAAAGGTTTAAAAGCACAACAGTCTGTTTCGTCCTAAGGACTCGTCAGGTGCTGCTGTAATCTGTAAAAGAAATATAAAAAACTAAAACGTCAAGACTCTAAAACCTAAAACTGTGTATTATTGAAGAACCTGTCAAGCTAAAACACTACCAAAGACTGCAAGTTGCAGGGTTGAAATACCGCACTGATTAAAACATCGGTTAAAAAACAAAAACTATGGTCAAACGTTTTTTAACTTGTATTTGTTTTTGTGCCTGCATTTCCCCGTATAAGCTCCGATCTTTTGTTTAGCGCAGTACGTTTGTCAGCTAAAAAAATTGTGAGTTTCTCAGTCAGGCATAAATTGGAGGATCGAGACCCGGGTTGGTAAGCAGTGGCTCGATCAGCAATAGACCGTTTTACTGGCGCGTCACAATGCCCATTGTCTGGTTCTTACTGCAGATCGTAGTAAAATTCGCCCACTTAAATCAATGGTAAATTATTACATACACGCAACTTCAAACAACCACTGTAGGTTAGTTGGCGGCGTTTTTTGTTTGATTTTACTTTTATTTGAAGGGCCAAAGCTTCGTAATTCCAATTCAGGTTATTTCCGGGGTTAAAAGTCTTTATAAATGCGTATTAAACTCATTTTGAAAAGGGTACTATTATGAAACAGAATATGGTTTCTAGACAACTTCACAGGATATACTGTACAGAAAATCAATTGCTAAACAATCATAAACATAGCGAAATGTGAAGTCAAGAACAATCTAAGACCAAAAAAAGGTCAACAACAATTTTAGAAATGAATGAAGACTACAGCTCTAAATTAACAGCTCTAAATTAGCAGCTCATAGTGTAGAAAGGTCAAAGCAAAGTAAATGATTTTGTATTATTTTGTGAATGCAAAATTAATGTCGCATATACAGGCGTATACGGTAAGCGCGGCGGGGCCTGCAGGGGTAAGGTCTAGGAGAGCTACATCCAGTCCCATAGTAATGTCACTTACGATATTTAGTACAGAAAAGGGCTTTTTAGACCCAAAATTGCTATTATAATAATTATTTCTTTCTTAAATTACACTCCGCCACGAGGCAGCACAAAACGCCAAAGTAAAACCAAAAGATGCCTAAGTAAAACCGAAAAAAATATTGTGAAATAATTGGACCAAGATGTCAATTAAAGTCACCATTTTTAAACAAACGTATCCAAAATTTTTGAAAGCGGGGCGAATGCGACGCCAAAAAAGCCATTAGATCGATTTATTTGACAGTATATTAGCAAACGAGAACGAAGTTAGCTAATTTTTGTCTGAAAATGGCGTGGAAACCCCTATTTTCAGTAAAAAAGGCCAAAAATTCGGCAGCGAAAGTATTCCTTTTTCGAAAAATTTTCTCCTCCCTTCTTTGAAAATTCTGGGTGCACCACTGGGCCGAATTGATGTTTTAGCGGGCACTCCACGAACAACCCAACCTAGTTGCCCTATTCTCAAAAATGAAAATATTACCGGCAGGGATCTACCTCTACTGTAGAATACCTAGGTCGTACTTCAGATATGATGGTTACAGGTCATCACTGAGAAAGTATTTAAAGTTTTTTTTAAAAACTACTTGTTAAAGCAAAAGTGTCTTTGCCAAAAAAGGGACTAAAACTTAAACAAAAAAGATCATTACTAGGATAGCGAGGCGCTCCAGTTTCGGGCCTGGACTCCTGGCGCTCCAGCTTTGGACCTGGATTCCTGGCGCTCCATGCACGTCCTTTGTGCAGGGCTTTTGGTAGAAATTGAGACTAGTCAAAAAAACTGCAAAAAGTGTGCCCAATAAGTAAAATTAGAAAACTTAACAGTTTTCCGTTTCGTCAGGGTTAGGGTGAACACTTGCCCAACTCCTCCTCCATCGAAGAACCTGGCTGTTAGCTAGCCACAGTGCTTTAGACCATTGTTCCTGCAGAAAAATAAAAAAAGTGAACATAAATAATATTGCTTGAAATTCTCCTAATCGTCTATCGAAAAACTTGACTTCATATAGTGATTAGTTTTGATTATAAAACAAGCTTACCTGCAGCGTGATTCCCATTTTGAAGCCAAATTGCTATTCTTTGGAAATCGGTAGAATTTGCAACTACTCTTTTTGCTTGTATGATCGCATCCTGGTGCAAAACACAATGCAATTTTACACTTTTATCCTACATGCCTATCGCAACGCTGCTCAGAAATATCACATGTCATTAAATAAGCGTTAAAACGCTATTTTACGGTGCAAAAGTGCCCTTTTTAAAATGAGTTTAATACGCATTTATAAAGACTTTTAACCCCGGAAATAACCTAAAATGGAATTACGAAGCTTTGGCCCTTCAAACAAAAGTAAAATCAAACAAAAAACGCCGCCAACTAGCCTACAGTGGTTGTTTGAAGTTGCATGTATGTAATAATTTACTATTGATTTAAATGGGCGCATTTTACTATGATCTGCAGTAAGAACCACACAATGGGCATTGTGACGCGCCACTGAAACGGTCTATAGACCATCTGATTATAGGCTCATGGCTAGAATCTTTAGCATTCCAAAATATTTTTGAAAAATTCTTTTAGTTGCAAACGTACTGCTCTTAAAAGATCAGAGCTTATGCAGGCACAAAAACAAATACAAGTTGAAAAACGTTCGATCATAGTTTTTATTTTTGCAGGCACAAAATGCAGGCACAAAAACAAATACAAGTTGAAAAACGTTCGATCATAGTTTTTATTTTTTAACCGATGTTTTAATCAGTGCCATATTTCAACCCTGCCACTTACAGTCTTTTGGTAGTGTTTTAGCTTGACAGGTTCTTCAATAATAAACAGTTTTAACTTTCAGAGTCTTGATGTTTTAGTTTTTTATAATACAAAGTATTTCTTTTACAGATTACAAAAGCACCTGACAATTCCTTAGGACGAAACAGACTGTTGTCCTTTTAAACCTTTTACTGTGATTTTATAGTTATATTTAGAGACTGTGTAATATTTAGTGATTATGATTGTATGGAGTCAAAAAGATAAAATCTATTTTTGCGGATAAGAATAGTGAAACAAGATTTGGGGCACTTTTTTATTACTCCAAGTAGTCATCATCATCATCATCATATTTATTTATTTACCAAGTGACGTCATATCACAAGAAAAAAAACTGTAACTTCCTCTAGGTCTATCACCAAAGCATCGAAATATGCAATTCCTTTAAAACCAAACACACAAACTTGCAGAGTCAAAGCGATATTTAGTCACTTGGTGAGGAGACAGCGAAGGACCAAAAGGTCATCTAAGTCTACTGCCACCTCACCAAGTTAAGGTTAAAAAAAAAAACAGCTTCTAGATTTTCTCAGTCTGCTACTTTCTTTGATAAAAAATTTTACGCAAAATTAAAACAAAGTGTTGCAAGGATATGTACACTTTGTACAGTGTATACACAAAACTCACAGTCGCCATGTAAAGAAAATGCAAGACAACATTAGAATTGTTCTGACTCTAAGCACACTAAAAAATAAAAATGCTGTAACTACAGATTGGATAGAAATAAAATTAATAAAGTTCATAATGCTTATTTATGTTTTATAGAATTTAAAGTGGGCAATTGGAGTGAAAAAAAAAAAAATCTCCTTGCTTTGTTTTGTATTGTTTGGCAATATGTCATTAGTACTGGTACAATTTCCAATACCAGTATATCTCAACCTCAGTCAGTTATTGCAAAATTACTAATAATTCATGGGGACATCAAAATGAGAGATGAGGTATTGTAATAAATGTGTGATAGATGAATGCACCAAACTCATGCTATTCAAGCAAAAAATAGGTTATTGTTGAACTAAAGCATAAATATGCAACTATGATTCCTGTAATTACTACTGCATTGCTAATAGAAAGCTGTTATTCTAGCTTTTATCGGTTTCATAGTTTGATAAAAAATGAGCTTTAACAGCTTTTTTAAATCTGTAGAATGAAACTTCTTTCATACTGCTTGGAATTTCATTCCAAATTTTAATTCCTGCGAATGATAGAGACTTTTGCCCTAATCTTGTTCTAGTTCTTGGAAGAAAGAAGTTGTTTTTGTGGCTCAATCTTGTCTTATGTGTATAGCAGTTTTTCATTAGGTTAAACTTATCTGAATTTGCAAAAGATAATACATTATTGTGAATTTTGTACATTAGCTTTGCAGTTTCCAGAGAGTAAATATCCATGAGTTTTAAGCATTTAGCTCGATAGAACAAAGGATTAGTATGCTCACGATATCCACTTCCAGTTAACAATCTGATGCTTCTTTTTTGCAGAATAAAGAGAGGTGCTAATGTTGATTTTGAAGCAGTCCCCCAACTACTTATGCAGTATTGTAGATGAGAGTATATGAGGCAGTGGTAAACAGATCTTAAGGTTTGCTCATCTACAAAGTGTTTTAATTGATTAAGGGCCCAAGATCCCCTTGCTACCTTTGAACATTGTTCCTTGATTTGTTGTTTCCAGTTTAGATTGTCGTCTATGAGAACATCTAGATACTTTATGTGATGTGATTGCTTGATTGGATTATTATCTATTGATACTTTGAGTTCAGGTTTATTTTGTTTTGTTGTCACTACCATAAACTCAGTTTTATTAAAGTTAATTGATAATTTATTCACCTTGAACCAATTGCTTACATTGACTAATTCATCATTAATATTTTGTTGCAGTGTTGAAACATTAGAATGGGAGAGAGTAAGGTTTGTATCATCAGCAAAAAGATGAATTGTGGAATTTGAGGCAAGTGGTAGATCATTGATGTAAATATTAAATAACAACGGACCTAGAGTTGATCCCTGAGGAATACCGCAAATAACATCTCTTGACTTGGATTTATATTGATTTACAATTGTATACTGTTGACGGTCAGTCAGGTAACTTGCTAGTAACTGTAATGGTAATCCTCTAATTCCATACTTTTCTAGTTTCTTGATCAGTATTGTGTGATTGATGGTATCATATGCTTTTCTTAAATCTAAGAAAATAGAACATGTAATGAGCTTTTTATCCATATTGTCAAGTAGCTTATTGTAAATATCTAAAACAGCTTCATTTGTTGAGCAATTTTTCTTAAAACCATACTGGTTTGGACTAATCAAATTATTGCTCACAAAATAATTGTTTAGTTGATCAAGCAGACACTTTTCAAAAAGTTTGGCAAAAGGATTTAAAATAGAAATAGGGCGATAATTACTGCATAACTCTCTTTCGCCTTTTTTGAAAATTGGAACAACTTCAGCGGTTTTTAACACTTTTGGAAAATATCCTGTTGATATGCATGCATTAAAAATGTTAGTTAGAACTGGAGCTATAACAGAGCCTGACATTTTTATATACTTTGCAGGAATTCCTTGTCTTCCTGTACTTTTTGATGGATTCATAGCTTTGATGTAATTCACTACTTCTTCTTCAACTATTGGTTCGATAAAAAACGAATTGCAACTACTCTGAATCAAAGATGTGGCATTAAATTTGCCATCAATTATAACTGGTGTTTCGATTGTAGATGCAAGGTTAACTCCTATCTCTATGAAATATTTATTGAACAAGTTACTGATGGCCTGTGGATCTTGTGTACTTTCACTTTTGGAAGCATACATTTTATTAGGAATGTTATTTTCTTCACATTTTTCAAGTGAATAATTTTATTTATAATTTTCCAAAGCGACGAAGTGTCATGCTTATTATCATTCACTAAATTCTTAATGTAAAGTCGTTTTGCATATTCCTTAATATGAGTCAGTTTATTTCTATAGACTTTGTATTGTGCCCATGTATTACTGTCATTTAATTTAAGGGCTCTTTTGTACAATAAATTTTTTTGCTGGATTGATATAAGGATTCCTTTGGATAACCATGGTTTGTTTTTTAGTTTAGTTTCCTTTCTGCTTTGTTTTCGTAATGGTGCATGTATGTTTAATGTCTTATGAAAAATGTCAATAAACTTTTCAGTGTAGTTGTCAATGCATTCCTCTTTGATATCACCTAATAACTCCATTTCTTCAGTTAATTTGTCTAGAAATTTTTCTACTTCAAAATTTTTTGTATCACGAATTAGGGTGACAGTTGATTTTTCACTCTTGGGCAGGCTTAAATTAGAACACACCATTACTGGCAGGTGATCACTTACATCTTCCACCAGAATAAAACTTTTGTGTTCACCCACTACATTGTTTGTATAAACATGGTCTAAAAGATTTGAGCTTGTAGTGGTTATTCTTGTCAGGTGTGTAATTAAGGGAATGCAGCCTAAGCTATATGTTAAATTCATGAAATCTTTAATATTGATATCAGAGTTACTTTTCAACAAATCTGCGTTGAAGTCTCCTCCGATATAATACATCAATTTTCTACTATTCAATTTTTCAATGGTTGATTCAATACTCTTGCAAAACTCTGATAATTTCTGTTTAGGGTGTCTGTAAATTACCCCCACTATACATTTTTTGTTATTCCCTAAATCTAGTTGAATCCACATATCTTCACAGTTAGGAATGTTTAAATCAAACTCCTTGCAAATTGAAATTGATAAAGACTCCTTAATAAACAATCCTACTCCTCCCCATCTTGTAGTTGTGCCTTTGTGGTAAAAATGGTACCCACTTAACTTTGCATTGTATACCTGTAACAATTTAAGTTTGGTTTCACTTATAGCAATGATATCAGGTAAGATATCATAATTTGTTAAAAGTTCATTCAATTTATCAAAATTTGCATTTAAGCTTCTTATATTCACGCAAAGCAAAGAAAATTTACACTCTTTGTTAATAATATTGGCTTCGGCCTGTGAGCAGTATTTTGAGTCAACCAAACCAGAATTTAAATCATTTAGTAAGCTTTTTATCTTGTTGTCTACCTGTAAGCATTTAGCTGGGAAAAACGAATTATTTGTGTGATTAATATCAAAGTTTAGTTTGTCATCATTTCTCATTTCATTTAACAATTGCTTATCATCTAGGGTTTGAAAAGGAAACAATTCACTGTAACAATTTTGGCAGAGGTATGGTTCAGTAGAAGAACAAAGAGTGTGAAATTTAAGGGGACCAATGACTGTGCATTTGAGATGAATCCATCCACCACATATATCACACTGAATAGCACACTGGTTCCTTTTACAAGGTCTTAAACATATTTCACATGGACATTTAACTGGCATTATCAAGCAGTCAAACCAATGAAAGATTCTACACTAGTTAGACAAAATAGCAAATTTAGAATCAGCCACAAAATATGCAGAAAAAGTTGCTTTGAATTTAAAATGAAAACAGGTGAAAAGTATCTTTCAATATACTGGTAATTATAAATTTAGACAAAAAGGTAGGCCTACAGAAAAAAAAAAAAAAAAGTCAGATCCAACTATGTACACAAAAATACAAAAACTACTAATGTCAGATCCTGCTATGTAGTCACAAAACACCAAAAGAGTGCTGAGTGTCAGGTTGAAGTATCCTTCTTATTCATACACCCAAGAGTTGTTAGCACAGCAATAATTGTTAAGTTCACCTTCTTTAAACCATAAAGCTATTTCTTTCTTTGCTGTTTCCACAGAGTCAGATCCATGACATATGTTTCTCCCAAAGTCAATACAATAATCTCCACGAATTGTTCCAGGAAGATAATCAACAGGGTTAGCCTCTCCAAGCATTTTACGATCAGGTTTAACTGCTCCTTTTCCTTCCCAAACCATTGCCACAACTGGCCCAGACAACATAAATTCAAAAAGTTTTGGGAAAAATGGTTTTGAACTGAGATCTGCAAAGTGCATTTCTAGCAAATCTTTACTGGCAGTCGTCATTTTCATGGCACAAAGCCTAAAACCTTTCTCCTCGAAACGGCAGATTATTTTGCCAACTAAACCCAGCTGAACACCATCTGGCTTCACTGCAATAAAATCTTCAAGAAAAAGTTGGATTTGACCAAAGAGGGGGAAGGCTTGAACCAAAAGTTGAAAGATTCCACCACCAACTATGAATAGGCCTACCACTAGGCCTACCGTTTAATCTATTTTTCCTGTCTTAATCAAATAGAATCTTTCCTGTCTTATTCAAATAGAATCCTCAAGAAATTTCAGCTCAACAGCTCAAGAAAAACAGCTCAAGAAATTTTTGCTTATTTCATTAAGGAAACCGTCGATTTTTCAAGTAGTACTCAAGTAGTACTCAAGTCTTTGCAAAACGAGGGTTTACGTGAACATACAAAATTTTGTTTGCATATGCAACGGTTCCGCTTGAGTGATTAGAAGCAAGTAGAAACTTCAATAAAAAATTAAGAATTTTATTCCAATTAAGAAAACATATCGAAAGTGTTGCCTACTGGTATATAGGCTGAAGGTTAAACTAGCTGCTGCAGAAGAGAATTAAAGCGTTATTTTAAGCAAAAAATATTTATTCTAAGTTGTTCGAGTCCAGGCGCGTCGCCAGCGGGGGGCATAGGGGGCATTGCCCCCCCCCCGAGTTTTATTTTTGCCCCCCCCGATTTATTTCTTGCCCCCCACTGTATTTTTTCATAAAAATGAGCATAGCCCTCACAGTTAAAATAGTGGTAATTTTAACTGTTCCATCCCCTATTCTGACATCGATTCTATTTAATTGATTATATTTGAATAAGCTGAAGATGGCCACTGGCCGAAAACGATTTTAGTGAAAGTTTTTGTTAATATACGTTAGTTAAATATACTTTTTGGTTGATTCTTCGTTTCCTTCATGCAACTAAGTATCCTGACATCTATAATACAATCTAGGGTACAGTACGCAGCACAATCTCGTGTCTTGAGTCAGGTTCAACCATAGTCGCTACAACAACTAGTCTGGACACTTCTGCAGAAAGGTTGTTGTTTGCACCGCCATCTTGTGGTGGTGTCTTGCACTTCCAGATTGACAAGGCTAAACTAATGCCAGAAGCATAGAGTTTGGCAGTGTTGGCGGTGTTATGACAAGAAAAACTTGGTTAAACGCTAATAAATCGCAAAATCGATTTGGTTTGGGACCTAGATGTTAGCCTAGCTTGAGTATTTGCTATAAATTGCTAAGCTTATGATGATAATATGCAGAATTATTTAGCCTACATGTACTGTAACCTAACTCTGAACTTAATTGAATGGCTGAGGGTGAGACCAATACAAAGGGAAAGTGTAAAAGGTATATATATGGAAAGTGTAAAAGGTATATATATGGAAAATTTTGCTGTTTACCGCAATGTGCTGGCAGGAACTCGGAAAGCCTTTCTTTGTATGTGGTTCCAAATGGTTTGCATAAACGGTTTGGACAAAGTACAGAGCTATGGGCAAAGAAATTTCTACAGGTTTGTGTACCATAGCTGATAGGCTACTGTAGCTGTGTAGTGCAATTCCGAATTGCAGGAGTGTAGCCTAATGTAGTAGCCTACCAGTATATATTGTATTAGTAGCATGTTTACCAATAGCAGACAGATTTCAAATTCTGTGTATTGTTAATACCAGTACGGTATCTGATATTAGTCTTTTAACAGTTTAGTGGGTAGACCTACCAGTATGCTACATTTACGATAGGTTTGTATCCCTGGGTTTGTAGCCTAGGCTATTAATAAGTCAATACAATGACATACGATAGCTGCAATCTGCTAAAGTCATTGGAATAATGTAGGCTTGATATTTAGTATATGGATAATGTGCACTATCCTCTGTCTCTTCTGAATCCTAATTGGTTACTCCAAGCCATCCCTGCCTAATCGTAATGCAAAACGCAAGCAACAACCAAATGACGCCAACAAAGCAAACTAATGTGTAGGCCTATATCATCTGATCATTGTTTTGTTTACATAAATAAATTTTAAATATCAGATATTATACTGTTATCGAGATGAACCCATATTTAAAGAAAGGGTTAAAAATGGCAAAGCATATATCGGTAGCAGACATTTTGACAAAGACGACATACAAAAAACTTCCAAAAAATCAGTATTGAAATTTGGAGCACTTCCAACCAAAAATCTTCCACAGAAGTCGCACCCAACCAAAACTCCAGCACCTCGCAAACAAATTGTGAAATATGAAGTTCCAGTGAAGCTGAAAAAAACTATCCAAATTTCTTCTACAATGGATATTGTACAACAATTTGATAAACTCGCTAAATCAAACTGGAGAATGGAAAGTGATGAAAAAAAACAAGCACTGCACTTCCTTTACTACAAAAATTTTATGCACCAACACATTCCTGATGTAAGTTTGTTCATTACACAGGAAGAGAACAAACTCATCTTTGATGCTGCATTTTGTGGTAGAGCTGCTCCACATTTTTCGAATAGCCTAAAGTTTGCTGATAATTCCAACGCATTGTGTTCATTCTTGGAGTTCATTCAAAAACAACTGCTGTGTAAAGGATACAATTATGTCCATGACAACTCAACTTGGATACAAATTCCATTTTGCGATGCTTCATCCAACAAAAATACATCATTGAGGCAAGCTTAATTATTTATGTGTAAATTCCTTTGACTTACATCTGACATTAACAGAACTTGTACAGTATGGGTCTAGTATGCAGTAAGCCATGGTTAGAGTTTAGGTTTGGGGTTTGTAGATTCAAGGTATTGAAGGTTCAAGGTTTGTAGGTTCGGAGTTTGAGTTCCGGAGTATTTGCATCAGGTTTGTATACCACGGCTTACTACATATGAACTCCAAACTTTTTCTCAGCCTAAGCATGGCCTAAGTCTGCCAATAAAGTAGTAAGACTAACTTTTGCGTTTCATCAAAAACAATTTGCAAATATGCTGTGTATTGTATATTATGCTTTTTAGCTTAACTAGATCAGTTACTCCTTTTCTGAATAGCTTTCTGTGTATAGGTATTTTTCTCCGAAGTGCTTGGCAGTTTCAAGGCATGACCAAGGTATATGCCAAGAATGCATGCTGCTTAATGTGAAGCAGAGTGATTCGTTAAAACGAAAAGTTCAGAGATTAGATGAGCTGCTAGAGTCACCCCTGCCAACATGTAGTCCCGTTGCAAATGCCAGTAGAGAGCGTATTCATGCAACTGTTATTGCCCAAAGAAAAAGGTTAGTATTCTTTGTCGCAGTTTATAATTTTAAGTTTCTTTATCATTAAATCTTTTTTTCTCATCTTCATTCACTATACTGTACAGTTACCCTTCAATGAAGTACAAAAGCAAGATTTGAATCAAGCGATTTATTCCAGTTAAAAGTGACATTCGTAAATGAAAATCAAGTGTTTGAGTGTGCATGTGTAATGTGTATGCCTAATATTATTATGCTTTACAGAATTTCTAATCTGGAGGCAGAATTCAAAATGAATGGCATCAATGTTAGCGACAGCATAAAATCAATAATTGAAAACCAAAAGAATAACAGCAATGCTTTTCTGAAAGAGTGGTGGTCTGTTCAAAAAAATTTGCTGTCCCAAAACAGTAAACTTAGCAACAGATACCCTCCATCAGTTGTGAAGTAAGTCTATTTTATTATTTTGTAGTTGATAGCTGATAATACTGTGATCTGCTGAGTATGCTTTACACAATATCTTATT
This sequence comes from Trididemnum nubilum, assembly GCA_963965965.1. Taxonomy (NCBI): domain Eukaryota; kingdom Metazoa; phylum Chordata; class Ascidiacea; order Aplousobranchia; family Didemnidae; genus Trididemnum; species Trididemnum nubilum. Next base: position 10,251,365 of record OZ014477.1, on the reverse strand, counting down.
ACATGTGCACTTTTAACATTGCTGCTTAACTTCAATTTCAGATTTTGTTTGAAGTTACATGCTAAGTCTGCTGCTGCTTACAAAATGCTGCAGCAGGTGTTGGTCATTCCATCTGACAGAAGTTTAAGACGAGAGCGGAGCAAGTTACAGTTAAATAAAATTGGCTTACAAAAATCTGTGATTAATCGCATTGCAAATGCTCTACAGAAGGCAGATAAAGAGTGCGATAGAATGACTATTCTTGCTTTCGACGAAATGACTATTAAAGGTAGCTTTGCCCTAAACACTATTTCAGTAACAAATTGTTATTCTTTCCTACTGCTGTATGTTGGTAACTGCGATAAAGTGTTGCTTGTAAATGTAAAGAACTAAGTCCTAAACTTAATGTATTTAATTTTAAGGGCCTATGCCTTTTTTGGAAGAGGTCAGGGGCACACCCAGGGGGATGTGTCGAACCCTCCCTTTAAAAAGCTTCTGCATTGTAACTTATATGATATCCTATTTTGAGAATTCAAGTTAGATTTCAGAACCCCTCCCCCCCTTTGAAAATTTCTGGGTACCGCCCCTGGAAGAGGTACTTGGAAAACACGATTCCTTTGTCATGTGTATTTCTTCCATCAGTTGTTCTATGAGAGACAGAAAATTGATCATTTCAATTTTGTGTTACTTCATCTAGAAGACATTGCCTTTTCGGCTTCATCTGGCGACATCGTTGGCTATGTAGATTTTGATGACGAAGCAATTACAGCTATGTCTCATTCTAAAGATTCTGTAGCTACCCACATGCTGGCATTTTTTTTGCGAGGTAGATTGTTTGCGTTATTTCATTTGACAGCATTTCATAGTATTCGCGTTTTATAGTTTCACAGATATTTGAAGTATGTTTTGTAAATATCAGTGTTTTTTGATTTTGGCTTTTGTTACGTGCTCTCATCGCTAAATGTGTACGCTAGCTGCAATTCCAAGCACCAAAATAATCTCTGCTTGTAAAAGATTCAGTTCTTGCATTATTTATTCCGTAACTTCTTCATTATTTTCTAATAGAAATCACCAATAGCGCAGCGGATGGTGTTGTGGCCTTTTATCCAACAGCAAGACTCCACTACCAAGAACTTTTCCACATTCTTGTAGAGTTATTGATCGAAGTGCAGGCACAGACTTCTTGTTTGTTAACTGGCATAGTATATAAGTACAATATTTGTCAAAGATAAGTTATCTCGGTAAAGCTTTCCACCATCTTATTTGGTTGAAGCAACTCCAGCATTGCTCATTCACGAAGAATGTAACACATTCATTGTGAGCCCTTTTTATATCCGTACTTTCTGCTTTCATTTTGAAGCGTGGCGCTGCAGTTTCACCGCTTCATTCTGCTTAGCTTGCGGTTTTAGATGGATTTCCCAAATTTATTGCCATTAAATTCTTTTTTCATTTTGTGAAACAATGTCCCAAGTGCTCTTGTCCTGAACCACCTCAACTGGACTTATTATTTACGCTCACCAATCCTGGTTTGAGCACTTTCTCGGTTTAGGAATCTCTCGACTATGACTCTTGTTTTAGCCTCTCTCAACTTATATATATATATATATATATATATATATATATATATATATATCCATATAAACATTTTATGCACATTACTGATGTATGCATCATCGGAGTATTTTTTTTGCAGATGATGGTCTGGCAGCGAATAGGACAGTTATGAAATTATTTTGCGATTCCTCCAATGACAACATATCGCACAGAATGAAAAATCCATTGGACCCAACAAGGTACTGTGCTGAAATGGTAGGGTTGTCGGTTTGGCTAAACAAAATGTATACTAGTTTCATTAAATGAAGGGCAATGGGAATAACTCAATAATAGCATTGAATACGATAACCACGATAGTAGATTCTCATATTTATTATTGGCATCACCTGTAAAATCTAATTGCGATTTAACTTAAGGGGGTTTGTCAATAATGAAGCGTGTTTGCATTGATTTGTTTCCCTTTTCAATTACTAACCTTCTGACAGGTTATGATATTTTTGTGTAGGTGGATATACTTTTTACGTGACCCTCCGCACACGCTTAAAACTTGTCGCAATAATCTTTTAAATTCCAATAAAAACTTGTGGAACGGAGGTGAAATATACATGGAACCTATCTAGAATTTAATTCGTGTAAGTACCTACGTATATACATAGTTTTGGATCAAAATTTGACTTTATACCAGCGTTTACCAAACTTTTTTGGGTTGCGGCGCCCTTTGAAAACTCTTAAAGTGTTTATTTTTATTTATTTAGTCATGTTTTATCCTCCTTTGCGAGAAAGTGACAGAGGCGCTATACGAGCTCGCTTAGGAGTTGCACATTCCAATAAAGCAATTGCTGTAAACCTATGCATCATAGGCTCTTCTAGAGAGTGTTGGAGAGCACTACTGCTTCCCCAGCGGAGTTCTGAGCCCCCAATCTTAAAACATTGGAGTATGACCTAAAATGTTATCTGTTAATTCCCCCAAAGGCTTTTGCATTTTCTTATTTTGCTCCGTCAAATATAGCCTAAAAATGGAAGGGGAGGGGTTAGTTGACCCCCAAAACACCCTCCGTGCATACGCCACTGAACGCAACTATTTAATGGTAAACACATTGACGCAATAATTTTCCGCGGCGCCTTGCCAAAGTTTCGCGACGCACCAGTGCGCAGTGGCGCCCAGTTTGGGAAATGCTGATTTATACACATTAGCATCATATTCAGTTTTTATTAAATGTGCGCTACTTCACAACGCATTATTGTTTTCATACTTAGGAAGACTTGGCGCGAGGCGAGCTGCGACTTTTTCATAAGCTGACAGAAAAGCACATCAGCCCTAGTCCTTGGGAGAAAATGAATGTTGCTGTTGCTGCTCAGACTCTTTCAGAAACCGTGGGTAGGTTCTTGAATAAACCGAGCAAATGAGTATCATCAATAAAGCTATTTGCTGCATTAACAGGTATTGCTCTTGAAGAAAAAGGCTTTCATGCCCTTGCCGAATATGTCCTTCAAATAGACAAATGGTTTGATTGCATGAATGCAGGTTGGTATCATTTTTGTTTCGTGCTATTTATTCGATTTCGAAACAGCGTGGTTATGCTATTAATTAAAATCCTTGCTTTGCTTATCCTCTTTCACTGAAGAAAGAAGTGAGTTACGAATATTGGTAATATTTACCTTACAAGAGTTACGCTCATGAATGTTCCCATCCATGGGTTACTAACTTGATATAGGCTAACTGCTTTATGACTTCTCTTGTTTTTTAAGGATTTCAGCAATCGCACTTCAAAGCGTCGCGTAAGCCGTACTGCTCTACTGATGATCCTCGTCTGCAATGGCTGAGCACCGATTTCCCCGCCTATCTGGCTAGATGGCAGGAACGTGTTGCGGCACGAGGAATCGCGCTAAATGTTCCAACAAAAAAGATGAAATTGAGTGATGTGGCGGAGGATGGCCTTCTCGTGTCGTGTCTTTCAATGCATGCTATTGTCTGCGCAACTCTCAACGCTGGGGCGGAATATGTATTGGCGAGACGGATCAATCAGGATCCACTTGAATCCTACTTCGGCCATCAACGCCAAAGAGGACGACGTCACGATACTCCAACAGTGTCTGCTTTTGCTAGCAATGCTAAAAGCTTGGATACCTTGAAGCACTCTGTTATTGACATTGAAGGATCGAATGTCCAGCTTGACAAATCTACGGTATAACCAGCAAGGTTTTGGCCTGAAAAACGATATTGCATGACTTAATTCGCCAGTGATTGTAAAATGTAAATGCTACGAATTTAGGATGATATTGCCTGCTTACTTTGCTCCAAGTTTTATGTATTGCGTTTGGTTAATGTAGGTTTATAATAAATGCCTTGTCCTGCATACTTGCTTTTGATTGTTGTATGTAATCCAACTTTAAAATTGAAAAAGACGTTCGTAATCGTGACATCGTAATTAACATTTCAACATGAACTGTTTCAACTACCGGTAATATGCTAGCTTATGTCCATCAATATTACCATGAAACGCTGCTATTTCTGTGCAGAGGCTTGTAACGCCTTGCCTTTTCAAACAATTGTTTTGTAATTGGGCCTACTCGAAGAAAGGAGTCCCTAAAACAACCGCTGCTTTGCTGACATTGGCGAACTGTTTAGGCCTTGTTGCTTGCCTGGACTATGCTGTAGTGCAGAGGTCGGCAACCTGCGGCCCGCCGACACATTTTATCCGGCCCGCGTCCTCTTCGAAGTTGTGTATTTAACTATTTAAACAGCTCGCGACCTTTACGTAATTACGACAAATGTGGTAGCAAACAGACGTTTGACGACCACTATTTAATTGAACTGAAAAATCACGCTTCTAAACAATTGCATGACGAAATAGATTTGACTGGAAGCATTTAGATCGGCCGAAGGAAAAAATAATTATTTGTGGCCAGCGGCCAATTGTTGAGCTTGATTTTGGCCCGGCAGCATCGAAAAGTTGCTGACCCCTTGCTGTAGTGTGTATTGTAGGTGCGTCCCTTCTAATCAGAAGATTAGGCTGAAACTGAATACCAGATACATCACGAGAAAATTCAGAGAGGTTTAATATTTTTTTTTGCACATCCCAAGTGTAAGTCGTTCAGTGAAAAATCGAACAAAATAAACGCTAAAAACTATACAGTATTGAGGTTGACAGCAAGCACAATCATCAATATCGACTTTTCAGTAGCCACAAAAAAGGTCGGCAACGGTGATTGATGCCATTTTTCGCGAATTTGAAAGAATGAAAAAAACAGTATCTCATCTCTACAAAAGAGAACCTAATTGACCTAGGTACCGTATAATGCATTAACACAACATCTTAATGTACAAACTAACAGAGGTGGAGTCGAGGACACAAGGCTCGAGGCCAAGGACACAAAAAAAATCCGAGGCCAAGGACAGCCTTTCCGAGGACAGAACCTCTCAAGGCCAAGGACAGGAATGCTCGAGGCCAAGGACACAGGCGCAAGTGTTCTCCAAAAAAAAAAGGTCTTTCAAAAATTTTTTTCAGGCGATTTCCATTCATTGGCGTACCCAGAATTTTTGATTGGAGTAAGCACAGCACTCAAAGTGTAGGGGGGACGCGTCCCCCCATCGAGATTTAGCGTCCTCCCTACGAGATTTGAGCGCTGGATGGACAGACGAAAAAGGCCTAATTTTTCCCCAAATTTTGGCAAAAAACCGCTTCAATTTCCGGCGAAGATCATTTTTTTTTTGGTCTTTACCTAATTTTGGCGAAAAAACACTTCAATTTTAGTCGAAGAACTCTTTTTTTGGTGTTTGTTCAATTTCGGCAACGGAATTACGTAATCTTTCCTAAAGTACTTTCGCATGCCAAATGCGTTTGGTCAAGGCTGCAAAAGCCCCCCCCCCCCCGTGCAAAATTTTACAATTTAAGTACTGGGAAGCCTAAACCACAAATCACATGAAATGACGTCATCAAAATTTTTCCAAAAAGGAAGTTTTTGTGGGACAAAGATATCGTAGGATGGAAGATCTGAAATCGTTGCCTGTTGGCACGTAATCAGGATTTTGCAAAGGGAGAGGGCTTATACTGATTCTTCAAAAAAGCAAATATTTAACTTTGGAAACGTGTTGAGAAATCTAGTGTAACTCAAAGGTGTCACAGACGGGGGATCTGGGGGTGGGGCTCCCAGCCGCCGGAGGCTTTGGGGGTCTGTGTGCGAAGCCCCCGGCCGTTGGGCGATTTTTTGTAATTTTTTGGAAAAAAAAGCTATTTTAATGCCATTGAATCACATTTTGCAAGTGTTCAAAGCCATTTAAAAGCACAAGATTTTTGACATTTGAAAGCCAATTGAAAAAATCAAATCATTTAATTCTCCTTTTACTTGCAATTCAAGTTTAAAACACGCTTAACATCTTGCATTTTGGAGGTAATTTTAATTGTAAGTGATCTGGTCCAGGTAGGGGAAAGTAAGGTGCATTGTCTCTTGCAACATTTTAGCGGTAAATAATAATCCAGTCGAGGATTTTCCTTAGAGATTTTTGTTTTGTCATGAAAATAACCAGTTTTAGGAGTACATGTTCGGCCAGGGAGCCCAGGACCCTCAATTGAAGTTCAACGATTCGTTCAATCAACATTTTCCATGGCTAATTTTTTTTAAAAGTATTTTGTGCATAAAAACCGGCGAGGTTGGAGGTGAATTACTGAATTGTTAATGAAAAATGTAAAAATAGATGGTTACGTCAACTAACCATGTTATTGCCGGGCCAGATTTACTTCGCGCTAGGCCCCTGGCACTTTGGAGATTTTCGCAACATCTTTCTGCCAAATATAGGTGAAGACCAAAAGAAGTCTTACGATTTTAGCTCGGGGTCCCTAGCTATTACTCAGGCGCGTAGCCAGAAATTCGCAACGAGGGGAATGTTTTGGGGGTCTGGGGGCTGGGCCCCCAGTCGCCGAAGGCCAATGGGGTTAAGGGGCAAAGCCCCCAGCTGCCGGAGGCTTGGGGTCTGGGGGCGGAGCCTCCAGCGCTCAAAATTTTTGCATTTTTTTGCAAAATGAACTTAATTTTAGAGCTATTTTAATAGAAAATAATGCTTTTAGAACGTGGCATAAAAATTGGCAGCCCAACATGATTCAACTGGGTGCATTAATGGGGTATATGAGAAGTGGCTAATGATGACATTGCAGTTCTCTTGTTTACTTGCTGGTAAATCATAAAATCCTATTATTCAATAAAACTCATACGGAGTAATCTATTTCGTCTATATTTTATAAAGAAAAGTAATTGGGGGAAGGGCTAATGGAAAGACATTTGAGAGAAATGATTGGTAATTAACTAAGACTGAATAGCCCCTCCCTCCCCTTATTCATGAGTTTATGATTATATTTGTTGATAAAACCTATGTTTGGCGTTTTTACATTAGCGATCAGATTTGATTGTTTATTTTCGGGTATGTTTTCAAAATTTTCGTTGATTTGTGACTTCAATTTTTGACAATTAGCCCCCCCCCTGAATATATGTTTCAAATGATGCTTTAAATCACTTTTTAGTCAATTCCAGCGCAAAAAACAAAACAGTCTCAAAAGAGCTAAAAACGTGATATTTTTCTTATTCTGCATTTTGGTTGATAGGTCAATGGGGGGGGGCTAGAGCCCCCGCCTCCCCCATGGCTCCGCTATTGCTGGTACTGCGTCATATTATGGTAAATCCGGCCCTGATTAATGCATTACGTTCACAAAAAGGCTAGATGTGGGCCTGAAATAGCAACTTTTAGGACAAAAACTCCCCATTTTCTTCGGGTTATACGTTTAAATTGGCTGGCAAAAATTGAATTGAGGGGGACCGGGACCCCTGGTCTTCAATATTGTTGGTAGTTATACTGTTGTAAGCGAAAAATGCTAAAAAGAAACTGAAACTGAAGAAACTATAGGCTTTTTTGTCACATTTTTGTCATTGGTGAAATTTCAATTGGGGAGGGGGTGGACCCCCTGTCCCCCTCCCCTTGGCTACGCCCATGCTCCAAGAGAGGAAAACAAAAAAGGTGCTCGCAAATTTTCTGCGAGGTTTCTGGCGTTTTCCAACGAAATTTCAATTGCTCAAAAAATAGTGCTGTCCTCGAGCCGAGGACAGGGCAATTTTCGAGGACTTGAGGCTTCGAGGCCAAGGCCAAGGACTTGACCTTCGAGGCCAAGGCCAAGGACTTCAAAATGTGTCCTCGAGGACTCCACCTCTGCAAACTAAGCCACTGAAGCAGATGATGTCAATTGCAATGTCAAAAGCAATCACGTGTGTCAGCATATGACAATAAATAAACCACGGTAATGACAGTACACAATTAGCCGATCCACTTGTCCACAATTTCTTGGTTCTTCAGCCCAGTGGTTCTTTTGCGTCATAATCAAACAATTGAAATCAGAATAGTTTTTTTTCATTCCGACTTCGATTGTTTGATTATGACGCAAAAGAACCACTGGGCTGAAGAACCAAGAAATTGTGGACATGTAGATTGGCTAAATCACAGTAAAAAATAACACTAGCTTTAACTAAATTTAACCTATTTACAAACGTTTAAAAAAAAGCTGTAAAACCATAAAACATGAGAAAAGTACAATCGACTTCTATGAAGGGTCTTAACTCAAAGTCTCAAACCACATTCAATAGAATCAGTAACTAAGAATTCAAATGAAATCACTTGAGTAAGCATAGGGCCTACTCAAGATGCCGTCCTAGGCGAAATATATTTCTGCTTTTTATCGATCTGCGGTTTTGGTTTTAGTTAAGACCCTGCCTAGAAGTCAATTCTAGTTTCTTAAGTTTGATTTTAGTTGCTTGTCAACAAAGACAGAGGAACACCTAATTTACACAATGAACATAAACTTGCAATAAGCCCGAATACACACAACACACAGCGACATATACTGTCTGTCTCGTAGTTAGAAGCATTAAAACAACAGCAAACAACAAATTGTAGAAACAAACACCTCTTTGACGCAAAAAATCATCTGGCTACAGCTTTTGTTGCGTATTTTTCAAGATTTGCCTGGTAGCATTGGTCGGCTTGGTTACTTTTCTCTTCACAATATGTTGACGTTTGGCATAGGTGCACGCTATATGGCCACGCATTCTAACGTAGCGTGCCAACAATTGAAACAAAACATTTTTTTTCATATCTTGTATTTCAGGATATATTTCTTGCCATTTCAATGTCCCTAGAATTCCGTTGACATTTATTTTTCTCATTGATTTTTGCTTTCTATATTCCATTTCGCATTTTGTCATTAACTTGGTAAATTTTTCATTTGGACAAATTAAGCTGCGGTTAATGTTTCGGAAGTGAGAATGTGTAAAATCTAAATCTGAAATTTGGCTTTGGCACCATTCCTGTTCCATTCCTAAAAATTTTTTTATTGCCCATTTTAGTATTGCTCCACACAAATACTGGATAATGTGGTAGTCATCATCGGATAATGGTAAATGGTTTTCTTCTCCAATAGAAGCTGTGGTTGTCTCTTTTTTTAATAAAAGCTGTGGTCCTACAGCTTTGATAAATCGTTTAACTTGTAATTCCGAAAATGGAGAATTAGTGGCATAACCATGCTGCAAAACTTCAGAATATTTCCTTAATGCATTATTTTCCTTTAGATGCACCAGCGAAAAAAGTGCAGGATTGACTTCTTCAGACACAAAAGAATAGAATTCTGCTGGAGATTCTAAGTCCATTTTTCTAATTGTGGTCTTTACAAGTTGATCCAAGGCGTCAACAGTTGATGGATCCTTGTCCGTAAGCTAAGAAAATGTAGATATGATCAGTGAACTAGATACGAAATGGGATACACAATTAAGAGATGGCCAATTCAGAATAATGAACTATTCTAGAATAGCTAAACAGAATCCGAATCCTATGTTTTTTTCAAAAACTATAAAGCAAAATTCATTGATTCTTTAATGAGAGAGGCATTAGAAGAACTAATTCACCCATGGTTTGAAAAATCATGTACCGCAGTTCAAGAGCATCCCAATCAATAGTCACTCTGCTCTAGAGAAGCAAAACCGTTCCTTTTACGTGTATTCGTAATTGGTGAAGTTTTAAATGTTACTTTCGTGTCCACAGTGCTTCGAGGGGTTTTGGCTCACGGCCACAGGGTTTTTGCATCATATTCAATTTTCATTTACGGAGTGAATGAAATGCAGAACTCTGTGGCAGGGGGGAACAATGCCAAAAAAGTTTAAGAAGAACTGAACTAGGTTAGTTTCTCCTGGTTGGCATTTTTTAGCAAAAAAGTGTGTGTATTTTCATGTTAAGCACCAATGAATAAATAAATAAATCTGACTCTAGTCGAGTCAAATGTTATGACAATTTTGAACTGCATGCAACTTAGTAACTTACTGGTTCTGATTCAAATAATATAATAATTTCTTGCCCATCTTCCTCAGAAAGATGATCCAGGCCACAGCTTTCATGTGATACCATCATAGACATGGCATATAGATCATTAGCCTATTAACTGAGCCACAATACACCAACAGCTAGGGTATTATAATTAGTCAAGGCAGCTAGAAGAAGCAACATGTTTAATTAGAGTAGGCATAACCTTGTAAATTCACCGGTCTCCCTGACACATTGCTGGTTGATATTATTCTGCAGATATAGCCTACTCAGTTGCTTGCAGTAGGCTTATTGTATTCACATTTAACCGAGCAGTGGTCGAGTGGATAGAGCGTCTGCTACTGAAACGGTAGACTTGAGTTCGATTCCCGGTCGGGTCAAACCTAAGACTATAAAAATTGGTACTCACAGCTTCCCTGCTTGACGTTCAGCATTAAAAGGGATAGTGTGAAGCCTTCACTGTGTGTGGTAGACAGGTGGCAGCTTGACTCGAAGACCGAAAGGTCCCTTCGCTGACTCCTGGCCAAGGCAACTTGGTAAATAAAAGTAATTACAAATTACAAAATTACATTTACACCTTACAGTGTTTAATGATGCCAGTTAACGCTAGCCTGATTTCTAATACCAGAAGATTAATGATGCTGGTAGATTATGTTATAAGGTTGCTTGTAACTTCTGTAGCTAACAATAAACTGTAACCTAGTTCTGAGTTAAAACAGTAAGACACTTACAGACTTAGCCTGCCATAGATGATGTTGTTTCTCAAACCAATTGTGGCATCTATCTATCGGTAAGTATTTTGAACTGTATAATAAATAATATTTTATGCTATGCCTTCCAACTTCCAAGTACACCAGTGAAACCATACTGCCATAGTTGCTATCATTGGGTGCTACTGCTGCAACTACCAGTACCTGGTACTTCAGACTTGGAATAAAGTTCAAGACACGTGTTGACTAGCCTTGCCTATTAACAGTGTTGATTCTGCCCACTAATCTATAGCCTACATGCTATATAAGCCCTAAATACTACATCTAGGTATTTTGAACCATACAATATTATTTTATTCTACACCTGCTCTTATTTTTATCCATACCACATTGACGATTTGCGACTTTGCGACTAAAACCACTAGCATGCTCCTACATTTACAGCCAACTGCAACTACTTAAAATGACTTTCGAGACACCACCACCAGATGGCGGTAAAAACAACAACCTTCGCGCTTTCTCGCATTGAGTGTCCAGACTAGTTGTTGTAGCGACTATGGTTCAACAACAACAGCAAATCAATTCAGTACGGTATAATAAAGCATAGCTACCAGCAGTTTGCCTGTACTGTGGAGTAGACGTGGCATCGTAGATTATGATGTCATATACAACAGCACTTATAGGCGAGGCCTTATTACAAGTCAGGTGTTGTGACTGTTAAAGGTAATGTACAGTAAGTCGGTGTAGGCTGTAAGTTGGTGATCAGCGTTACATGCATAGTACAAACCATCCGCATTGTACCTTGCAATCAATAGTTACAGAAAGGAAAATAGACTATCGCCAAATGCCTCCGGAAAAAAAGATAAGAATTCGATCGGTCAGTTGCACTTCTAGGCTATGTAGCAAACGTAGGCTACGGGTAAGCAAACTTAGCAAAAGTGACTTGAGTTGACAAGCCCATGTGTGGAAGTGGAAGGCCTAAGCTTAGCAACTCAAACCATACTGTATTTTGATTGGGATCTTGTTCAGCAGTATGAGTAATCGATCTGCTGAAACTCTGAGCTAACAGAGAAACAGACTGCATTCCTCTCCCAAATCGGAATCCATTGACCAATTCTTTGATAACTAGACTTCGGAAATTATCTGACTTTCAAATTTGCAAGAAGTGTCCATTACCGTATAGTTCATTTAACTAGATCGATTAGCACCGGTAGCAAGACAAACTAAGCAGTGTTCTCGGCACTAGTAACGCCATTGATATGTGAGATTTTGAGTAAACTTTAGTAGCCTATAGTACCGTTTTGGCTGTTTGGTGCTGGTATTTGGTGATGATTTTTTCAGAGCAGTAATACAGTCCTGGTGCATTACCGATACAGTAATCAGTGGTGCCGATCCATATTGACCGTTGGGGGATGATTTAAGGAGTTTGTCTATTTTTTGATAATTTTGAACATTGGGAGGAGGGATGATACTCAAACTGGAGATTTTCGGAGCAAAGTTCAACGCTTATTTTCGCCAATACCAGCAAGGAAGTCCGCAGAAACGTTTACTAAGGTTTGGAAGGAGTGCTGGTGGCAATTAAGAATTTTCAAGCACAAAAGTTATGGTGAGACGGCCTTAAAGCCATCTAGGGGGTCTGGGGGGGCGCTGTGAGCTCCCCAGCAGGGTCCGGAATCTTTAGTTTTTTCGAGATAAAATGCATCGTTTAGCAACGTTGCAAGTTGTAACACCAAAGTTACACACCGTACCGATGCGAACTATTGGGAGGAATGCAGCACAAATTCTTTTGGGGGATGCCACCTCCTGGATCGGCACTTTCCTGTCGTAATGAAGTTATAGGCAATGTAGAAACAATATGCATTCAAGTATGCATAAATGCTAAACTGTTCATTTTTCTACTTTGGCTTGTAATACACAATTGTACATTATTAGCTACAGTATTCATCATAGAGGTACCGATATTAAATTTTGCTCATATTTTTTGTGGAGTTTCCTGTCGTCAGTAGTTTCTCGCCGTTATGCTAGCTGTAATCATGTTTAGTTAAATGAAAAGATTTACGCTATTTTTTCAGTAATTGTTGAGTTTGCGGCTTTGCCAATATTTCAATTTGCCAGAGACAGTCTGCTTTCTGCATTTATTCAAAAATCATTCAAGGTAGCAGAGGTGGAGTCCTCGAGGACGTCCTTGGCCTCAAGGACGTCCTCGAGGACACATTTTGAAGTCCTTGGCCTCGAGGCCTCAAGTCCTCGAAAATTGGCCTGTCCTCGGCTCGAGGACAGCACTATGTTTTGAATTGTAAAAATTTTGTGGAGCGCTTGAAAAATTTTTTGGAAAACGTTTTTTTGTGGAGATCGCCTGAAAAATTTTTGTGAAGAACTTTTTTTCTTTTTTTTGAAGAGCACTTGCCCTTGTGTCCTTGGCCTTGGCCTCGAGCATTCCTGTCCTTGGCCCCGAGAGTGTCTGTCCTCGGGGCCTTGGCCTCGGATTTTTTTTGTGTTCTTGGCCTTGGCCTCGAGCCTTGTGTCCTCGACTCCACCTCTGCAAGGTAGTTTTTCATGCGCAGTTTTTAACTTTTTTTATTGTTTATATTAGTTCTATATGTTTACCAACGCGATAGCCAAAGAATATTCCTAAAATTTTTGTTGCAAGTTTGTGTCTTGCTTTAAACCATGTGGTATAATAACCGATATGAACTTATGCTGTTCTTATGTAAAAGACAAAGACAATCATGCACGTCAGATAGGCATTAAATAAATATACGGTTTAGTAATCGTTTCATAGCAACCTAAATAATTAGTTTGTAAAAAAAGCTGAAAATGGTTCTATGAACTTAATCAACGCCAATAGCTGTATTACTCAAAGGCGAAACGAAATTTACAACCCCGCCACTCAAACAATCTACTTAACTCTTAAAATACTGCAATAATTTACCGTCAAAACTTTGCCCCCCTGATCTTGGTATGCTGGCGACGCCCCTGTGTTCGACATAACAATGGGTAACACAGGCAACAAAATTTTTGTAACTTTGAAGTGAAAAAGTGCTTTAAAGTGTATCTGGGACACTGATGATTTCAAATCTGCCGTTATTTTTGGGCTAGCACGTCAGGTTTTTTAGTTATTTGAGAAAACATAATGAAATAATGCAATATATTTGTCATAATAATCGCTGTACACAGCAATATATAAGAAACGTCTTTGATGTATTCCTTTACAAACCGGTGTCACAGCAATTTCGGCTACAGTAATTTGAAACTTGATTGAGTTCAAAACCCACGAAATATCAACTGGCTTTTGCAGTTAACAGTTAAAAATACTTTGCGCTTTTTGCTGGATTTTCACAGTATGCTTAGCACCAGTTTCTCGCTGTAGAAACCAGCACAACCTAATCTGCCGCCATAGTCCCAAGTTATTCTCCCCAGATAGCGATCTTTCACATGTTTAATTTTTTGATGAAATCGTTTCCGATGTTAGAAGAGAAAAAATCAGATGTGGAAATGGAGAAAATAAAGTTTCAGTGTTATTCTTGCACAAAGACTTTCGTAGCTGCGTAGAAAATCTTAAACAATGCTGCCTTATGAAGAAGATTAATTGTTGCCTAAAAAAATTTTGACCATTAGGCAAAATTTATACCATGATTCGTTTCCTGATGAGCTTAGCCCTTCACCAAGACTTTCTTCTTTCATTAGCTTCCAAATTTCTGTTCCTATGAATCTTCAAGCAGTTATTTTGGCATCAGATTGCGCAGAAAATCGCTGATGCAGGTACCTTTAACCCCATTGCCATTTACATCCATTGCTATTAATAAGTTTTTTAAGATTCCTAACTTAATCTGTATCGGCGCAAATACTTTGGTGGGATCAAGAAAAGAAACACGATAAATCTTGCTAAAAAAAAATCTTAAGGAGAGTGCCAATCTTTTCAAATTTAGAGCTGTTTATCATCTCGGCTGTCCCAACGACACAAGAAGCATTGGTGCTTGGTATAACTGATTTGGAAACCAAGGAGAAGGCCGATCTGTTTGAGATCTCTACAAAGATTACATTTATAGATTGAATACTTGATCAAATGTAAAACCAACTCGATTGTTTCATAAGTTTCGTGTAATCCAGAGACATGTGCTAAAGGAACCACAGACAAATGATTTCCCTTATGAAGCAGAACAGCCTCAAACTTGCTTTGCATGAATTAATGAACCGTCTCCGCTAGTTAGGATTGCACTTAGATTTAAGGTCATAAAACAGGTCATTGATATTACTACAATAGCATACATCATTATGTACCATAGGCGTAGCCAGGATTTTTGATTGGGTGGGGGGCCCAAACCACAAATCACATGCAATGACGTCATCAGAAATTTTCAAAAAAGGAACTTTTTGTGGGGCAAAGATATCGTAGAATGGAAGATTTGAAGCGGTAGCCTATTGGCACTTAACCAGGAGGTTGGTTAAATACGTTTGGTAATGGGAGAGGGCGAAAACTAATAGTTAGAAATGCAAATGTCTAACTTAGGAGACCTGTTGAGTAAGCTAGTGTACTAAAACGTATCGCAGACGGGGGTCTGAGGGCGGAGCCCCCAGCCGCCGGTGGCTATGGTGGTCTGGGGGCAAAGCCCCCAGCCGCTAGGCAATTTTTGTAAGTTTTTGAAAAAAAAGCTATTTTAATCCCATTGGATCACATTTCGCACGAGTTCAAAGCCATTTGAAAGAACTAGATTTTTAACATTTGAAAGCCAATCGAAGAAATTTAACTGTTCAATCCTCCTTTTACTTGCAATTAAAGTCCAAAACATGTTTAAAATCTTGCATTATGGCGTAAAATTTTAATTGTAAGTGATTTGGTCCATGTAGGGGTAAGTACCTCACATTGCTTCCTGCAATATTTTAGCAGTAAATAGTAATCCACTCGAAGATTTTCCTAGGAGATTTTGGTTTTGCATTGAAGTTAACCAGTTGTAGCAGTATATGTACGGCCAGGGGGCCCAGGCCCTCTCAATTGAAATTCAATGATTTGTTCAATGGGCATTATCTCTAGCTATTTTTTTAAAAGTATTTTGTGCGTAAAAACTAGCGAGGTGGAGTTGAATCGTTATTAAAAATGGTACAATAGATGGTTACGCTTACTAAACATGTTATTCCTGGGCCAGACTTGCATTGCGCGGGACCCCTAGCACTTAGGGGATGTTTGGAACATCTTCCTGCCAAATATAAGTGAAGACCAAAAAAGTCCTATCATCTAAGCGCTTGGCCCTGGCGCTGTGCCATATGGCAAATACGGCGCTGGTTATTGCGTCACGTTCATAAAAAGTTTAGATGAGGGTCTGAGGTAGCAACTTTTAGGACAAAAACCCTCGATTTCATCCTGGTTATACATTTAAACTGGTTGGATAAAAGTGAATTAAGGTGGTGCACCGGGCCTCCTGGTCGTCAATATTATTTATTGTTAATTACTGTTGTATGCGGGTGTTGTTGTATGCAAAGATGCTAAAAGAAACTGAAAATGAAAAAACAAGGTTTTGTTGTCAAATTTTTGTTATTGGTTGCATTTCGATTGAGGGGCCCGGGCCAACCCCCTGGCTACGCCTATGGTTTTGAGATAAGATCGCGCCCTTAAGTTCTTTCATAAAAAACATTTAAAGCAAAATTCAAAAAAAAAACTTTTTTTCCAAAACATGGAGGACTCGAGTCAAGTCACTTGACAGTTTTTTGAAACCTCCAGGAATTGCATGACATTATTATGACGTTGACAGGTGGTCGTCATTATTATTACTTACTTTTGTACGCGTAAATCCTAAATTAAAGAAACTGCAATTCCGGACAAGGACAACATACTGGCTATGCTCTCATTATATTTATGATTGGTAGTATTTCAGTTGGGGTTAGTATTACCGCCTGTGTTATAGCATTAAGTTCGTTACGTTAAACAAGGGTCTGGGATTGCAACTTTTAGTACAAAACTTTTAGATTTTTCACAGGTTTTGCGTATACATTGTTAAAAATTTGAATTGCGGGGCCTCTGGCCGGGGACCCTTGGTCGTCAGTTAGGGGCCCCATGTCATCCTGGTCGTCAGTTAGGGGCCCCGGGTCCCCCTGGTTGTTAGTTAGGGACCCTGAGGGTCTATGATTGCCAATTAGGAGCCCCGTTTGTAAGTTGGAGGCCCCGGGGCCCCCGTTTGTCAGTTAAGGGCCTCGGGACCCTCTGGTCGTTAATTAGGGGCTCTGGAGCCCCCTGGTCGTTAGTTAGGGGCCTGGGGCCCCACGGTTGTCGGTTAGGGGCTCCTTGGTTGTCAGTTAGGGGCCCTGGGGCCCCCTGGTTGTTAGTTAGTGGTCCTGGTTGTCAATTAGAAGCCCCCAGGGCCTCTTGTTTGTCAGTTCGAGGCTCCAGGGCCCCGGTTTGTCAAGTAGGGGCCCTGGAGCCCCCTGGTTGTCGGTTAGGGGCCCCGGGGTCTCCTGGTCATGAGTTAGGGGCCCCTGCTGGGCCCCCTGGTTGTGGGTTAGGGGCCCCTGTTTGTCAATTAAAGGTCCCAGGGCCCCTTTTTCAGTTAGGAGCCCCGGGGCTCCCTGGTTGTCGGTTAGGCCCCGGGGCCCCCTGGTTGTTTGTTAGGGGGCCCCCTGGTTGTTACTTAGGGACCCCGGGGCTCCCTCGTCGTCCGTAACTGCAACTAAACATCGCTAGGCTATGTTGTCATAATTTTTTATCATTGGTGGTATTTCAATTGGGGGGGAGCGGGCCCCCTGCCCCCCCCCCCCCCCCGGCTACGCCTATGCTATGTACCGAGAAGCATTTTTTTTTTCTGAAGCTTGGTAAGCTGCGAACGAAAATATATGTACATTTAACGGGCTTGTGGCAACATGTTCCACTGTTTCAATCTAGAAGCAAGAAGCTCTAATTTTTTTAGTTAGTCCCAAATCTCTAACTAAATTGTTTGGGTCATTTTGGTTCAATAGGTTTGGAATTACGCGTATAAATGTGGTTTTTCCTCTGCTTGTAGTTAAACTTTTTGATCTTCAAGAAAAATCATTTGATTCTCCCGAGCTGCAACCACTTTCTCGGTTAAAGAGCTACTATCGCTTTCTTCATTTACATAACCAGTTTAAAAGGAACAATAACAAAATCTTTTATCAAAGAGAAGGAGCCAAGCACATTCCAGTATATCCAGTACTTAAATCGTAAAATTTTGCATGGGGGACGCTTTTGCAGCCTTGACCAACTTTACAAAAAGTTTAGTGGAAATGACGTATTTCCGTCGCCGAAATTGAATGAAGACCAAAAACAGGAAAAAGGTCTTCGCCGGAAATTGAAGTCATTTTTCCCCGAAATCAGATGAAGACCAAAAAAAAAGTCTTCGCCGCAACTTGCGACCATTTTCGGCAGGAAATTTGTAGGATCTTGAAGTTCTGGATGGCTATGTTTTCTCTGGTCATCCAGCGCTCAACTCTCGATGGAAGAACGCCTAAATCTCTGTGGGGGGACGCTAACTCTCGATGGGGGACGCGTACCCCCTACAATTTAAGTACTGAGTATATCACAAAAATGTGTAACTATTAACTCCTTTTAAATTGATAAGGTATTGTGACGAAGTTTTTAAAGCATTGATCGATTACGAGAAAAGAAAAGACGATCAAAACATATGTTTTTGAGCTCATTTAGTCAAAATGCAAATGCAGAAATTGCTACTATTGCAGTACACGTTATCACAATAAAATTGTATTCAAATAACAAAAAACTAGACGTCACAAAAAAAACAAACTAATAACAGTTTTGAAATCAGCGCCCTCAAGTTAGCCAAGAAATGTTAAAACACCTTGAGAAGCATGAGAATATTTTTTTTTTGTTGCCCAGAGTAATTTGAATAATTTCTTCACATCCAAGCTCTTTGTTATTCCGACAAAAAAGCGTATCGCGGTAGTCGCGTAAACTTTTAAAGAGAAATTTTTGTGATAAAATCTTATTGTGGGATGCAACTGTCGGAGGTGAAGTCCTTGAGGACGTTCTTGGCCTCGAGGACGTCCTTGAGGACACATTTTGAAGTCCTTGGCCTCGAAGCCTACAAGTCCTCGAAAATGCCTTGTTCTCGGCTTGAGGACAGACTATTTTTTGATTGGGTGAAAAGGAAAATAACCGAATAAAAATTAACCTAAACTTCTAGTTTGTCAATTCATTTCTTTTCCTTGTTTGAAAATAATATAATGTGATAGCCAAGAAGTCATGGTAAACCTTATCTTAAAAGGTATTGTGTGAAAAGCTCCTAATTGGAGAATTAGGGGCAATAGGCAGTGTAGAATAGCTCTTTTTATTTCTGCTGATAATTCCGGTGCGGGAGGTACAAACAGCAAAGTACTAAAACTATTCGGGACCTTAACATGAGAAAGGGGTCCGGAAACAACCATTTTGGAGTTGGTAATGCTGAAAGATGGCCATGCCCATCTTAGTGTGGATTAAGAAGAAAGTATATATGGATGTGTTTGACAGTGAAATGTAATGCAATTACCTGGGATCATAGGCGTAGCCAGGGGGGGGGGCTTAGGGCCCCCCCAACAATCAAAATACGACCAATGATAAAAAATTATGACAACATAGTCCAGCGATGTAGTTGCAGTTTTTTTTTCAGTAATTACGCACATAACCGTAATTAACAACAATACTAATGACAATGAGGGAGCCCCGGGGACCCTAAATAACAACCAGGGGGCCCCGGGGCTCTTAACTAACGACCAGGGGGCTCGGGAGCCCCAAACTGATAACCAGGAGCCCATAGGATCCCAACAACAACCAGGGACCTTGGGGTCTCTAACCGACAACCAGGGGGTCCCTACTTGACAACCAGGGGGCCCGGGGCCCCAACTGACAAATAGGAGACCCCAGGGCCCCTAACTGACAATCAGGGTGCCCATAACTGACGACTAGGAGCCCCAGGACCTATAACTAACTACAGGGGGCCTCGGGGCCCCTAACCGACAACCAGGAGACCCCGGGACCCCTAACTGACAACCTGGGGGCCCTGGGCCCTGACTGACGACCAAAGGTCCCGGACCAGGGGTTCCTTAATTCAAATTTTTAACAATTTGTATGCAAAACCTGTGAGAAATCTAAGAGTTTTATCGTAAAAGTTGCAACCACAGGCCCTCATTAAACGTTATTATGAACTTTATGCTATAACACAGGCGGTAATGCAAACCTCCCAATTGAAATACTACCAACGATAAATGTAATAGAACACAGTCAATATGTTGTCATTGTCTGGAATTGCAGTTTCTTTAATTTAGGATTTGGATTTACGCGTGCAAAAGTAAGTAATAATTATGACGACCACATGTCCACGTCATAATAATGTCATGCAATTCTCGGAGGTTTCAAAAAACTGTCAAGTGACTTGACTCGAGTCCTCCACGTTTTGGGAAAAAGTTGTTTTATTTTGCTTTGAATGCTTTTTTTGTTGTTTATGAAAGAACTTAAAGGCACGATCTTATCTCAAAATCATAGGCGTAGCCAGGGGGTAGCCGAGTGGGCCCAGGCCCCCTCAATCGAAATGTTACCAATAACAAAATTTTGACAAAAAAGCCTTGTTTTTTCATTTTCAGTTTCTTTCAGCAATTTTGCGTACAACAGTACAAGTGTACAACAGTAATTAACAATAAATTGTATTGACGACCAGGAGGCCCGGTGCACCCCCTCAACAGTGGCGGATTTAGGGGGGGGATGGGGGGATGTATCCCCCCCACCAGCCTAAAAGTTACGATTTTGGCCAAAAAATCAGCCCTTATTTTGAATAATTCGGCTCCATTTCGGGATGCATCCCCCCCCACCGACATAAACGTAACGAATCCGGCCGAAAAATCAGTCTCAATTTTGGTTAAGACCTTTTTTTTTTTTTTTTTTTTTTGGAGACCACCTGATTTTGGGCGAAAAAAACGTTTGAATTTCCGATTTCGGCCGAAAAATCACTCTCAATTTTGGTGAAGACATCCGAATTTTTGAGGTTTTGGCTTCAAATCCCCCCCACCAAAATTTTCTGGATCCGCCACTGCCCCTCAATTCAATTTTTTCCAACCAATTTAAACGTATAACCAGGGTGAAATCGAGGTTTTTTTTCCTAAAAGTTGCTACCTCCGGCCCTTATCTAAACTTTTTATGAACGGAATAAAATAACCAGCGCCGTATTTGCCATAATACAGTGTGCCAGGGCCCCAGCTCAAATATTCGGTCTTCATTTATATTTGGCACAAAGATGTTGCAAAGCTCCCCAAAGTGTCAGGGCCCCCGTGCAATGTAAATCCGGCCCGGGAATAGCATGTTTAATAAGCGCAACCATCTATTGTACCATTTTTCAATAACGATTCAACTCCACCTCGCCAGTTTTTACGCACAAAATACTTTTAAAAAAATAGCTAGAGATAATGCTTATTGAACAAATTTTTGAATTTGAATTGAGGGGGCCTGGGCCCCCTGGCCGTAATATACTCCTATAACCGGTTAACTTCATGACAAAATAATAGTCTCTAAGGAAAATCTTCGAGTGGATTATTATTTACTGCTAAAATATTGCAGGAAGCAATGTGCCTTTCACTTCCCCCTACATGGACCAAATCACTTACAATCAAAATTTTACACAACAATGCAAGATTTTAAACGTGTTTTGGGATTTAATTGCAAGTAAAAAGAGGATTAAACAATTAAATTTCTTCGATTGGCTTTAAAATGTTAAAAATTTAGTTCTTTCAAATGGCTGTGAACACGTGCGAAATGTGATCTAAAGGGATTAAAATAGCTTTGTTTTCAAAAACTTACAAAAATCGCCCAGCGGCTGGGGGCTTTGCCCCCAGACCACGATAGCCACCGGCGTCTATGATACGTTTGAGTCAGAGGTGGGCAAAGCGCAATTACAAGTGCAACTTCCGCAATTGCGGAAGTTGCATTGCGCATTAATTTTTTATTTTGAAACATTGCGAAAGTTGCGTTGCGGACAAAAGTCTTTTAAAATTTGTTGCGCTTTAATTGCGCTGCGCTTTCAAAATTTTTTTCGGTTTGCGCAATTCTTTACACTGAACGTAGTTTTGTTCCATTTCGATCGTGATAGTGATGTCTGCCTTCTTTAGCAAATTATTCACTCTCTTACTGTCTAAAGTCGCAAAAATGCTGTGTTTGCATTGTGTTGTGAAATTTCAATTGCGGAAGTTAGGTTGCGCTTTAACTTGGTACGAAAACGCTGTGCCGCAATTGCCGAATTTCGTTGCGCTTCAATTGAATCAAAAAGTTCATTGCGGAAGTTGCGCTGCGCTTCAGAAGTTAAAAAAAATAAACTACGCATTTTGCGTAGCGCTTTTACTGGTTGAAAAGATCGTTGGCGTTTGTTGCGCTGCGCTTTTGGTATAATGTTATTTGTGCCCACCTCTGGTTTGAGTACACAAGCTTACTCAACACGTCTCCTAAGTTATACATTTGCACTTTCTAACTATTAGTTTTCCTCCTCACCTTTACCAAAATCCTGGTAAAGTGCCAACAGGCTACGGCTTTAAATCTTCCACTCTAAGATAACTTTGCCCTACAAAAAGTTTCTTTTTTGAAATTTTCTGATGACGCCATTGAATGTGATTTGTGGTTTGGGCCTCTCCCAATCAAAAATCCTGGCTACGCCTATGCCAGGGACAGCCTATTACACAAAATTAACATATGTTGAGGAGGCCAACACTTGTTCTGAAAATACTCGAGCGGATATTGCAAAGTATTTGGTTTGAAATTAGAAAGAAGAACTTTAATCACTAGCAAGTGGTCTGTGGTCAAGCGATATCCGCTGAACGATTTTTGAGTTAAAAATTGCCGCTAAGAATCCCAAATAATAAACTACTGCATCAGAAAAAACGCTGCATGAAAAATTATTGAAAAAGCGAGTGTGAAATTAATAAATGCCTGGAAAGATGCTCGCTGCACTTACTCAATTTTCATACGACTTACGAAAAATTTGTGCATTTCTGGAAAAAATTAATTAACTTATTTGTTATTTTTGCGATTTTACAGTAGTGGGTATTTTGAAATGTCTCCAATGTCTTTCTCCTTAATGCAGCCCGGTTGGTATCCCCACGTTACTTTTGGCAGTTAAAATCCTATGTAAATTTTGCAAAGTGTCTTTTGGCGGCTAAAACTTACGCGCTCATTCATTGATAGGCATTAGATGCGAGACTGTAGACCAAGGGCGTCCAACCCGCGGCCCGCGGGCCAAAAGTGGCCCGCCAAAGGTTTTGAAATGGCCCACCAAAGGTTTTTGCGTTGGTTGGTTGATTGATGCTTCCGCGCTGACGTTGTGAGTTGCAGAAAAATACCACAAAATCACCTTGTTTTTGGCAGAAAACACTGATCAAATCTGAGCGTAGACCTTTGTTTTTTTTTTGGTCTTCACCTACTTTTTGGCAGAAAATACTGATCAAATCTGAGCGAAGACCTTTTTTTTTTTTTTTTTTTTTGGTCTTCACCTACTTTTTGGCAGAAAAAACGATAAACTTTTGGCTCGCCAAAGTTTTGGAACAGCAAATTTGGCCCGCGGCTGAAAAAGGTTGGACGCCCCTGCTGTAGACTATACTGTAGAGGATAAAAAGAAATCATGCACTAAACCGCAAAGAAAAAATTGGCTTGAAATTGGGATTGGAAAAATGTAACTTAACTTTTACGGTACGGTATTTTCTTTCAAACCGCTTTGAAAATTTGACTAATATCCTTTAAACGTCACATAAATTGCTATTTTTCTGAACAAAATTCACCAAAATAGTTCAACAGAGCATGGAGTCTTTGCCTCACCCCTCAGAACCCCGTTTTTTTCCCAACGATTTGAGCATGCAAATACCGGATAACGGTATCTCAAAATTCAATTTAAAGAGATACTGCTCGAAATCGGTTTTATAGAAGAAATGAGAACTATACTTGAAATAATAAAGAGGTGTCCCAAACCTTTTTTCACAATTCACGGAAATACGATTTAATCCGTTTTAATCCCCAAGAAATCCCCCAAAATCAAGTTTTGGAACAACTTGCGCAATCTAGAGCGCTAGTTTTTTATATTTGTAGCAATTTAAGAGAAAAATATTTTGAAGTTTGGGGGTACCACCTTCGGAAACCCCCCAAATGAATCCTCAAAAAAATCAATTGTCAGTATTTAATATGCGTCGGTGTTTTTATGAGCTTGCTTCTCAGCAAGCTGCCATCTACTTTTGTTCCTCGATCTGACGATTTCTCGACTACTCCAGCGGCGAATCGCAACATCACCATGGAAAAGGTTACAACTCATAAAATACCACAAACAAGCAGATAAAAATTTATATTGCGAGCTTGAAAAAAATCATTAAGTGTGACATCTCGGTTGTTCTAAACAGAGATGGTAGGCATGCAGTTAGTAGTACGGTATGGTTAGGGTTGGCGGTAGCGGTGTCTACTATGCCTTAACTTTAAACTACAGTATTCTCT
Source organism: Trididemnum nubilum (assembly GCA_963965965.1). NCBI lineage: Eukaryota > Metazoa > Chordata > Ascidiacea > Aplousobranchia > Didemnidae > Trididemnum > Trididemnum nubilum. Next base: position 10,227,319 of record OZ014477.1, on the reverse strand, counting down.
ACTATGCCTCTTTAAAACAACCATTGACATCTAACTGCGTAATAACTTTTAGACGGAGTATATTAAAAAATACCAATCAAGTAGGCTTAAGATGCGTTTACAATGGATGCAAGGCGACGCGACGCAACCAAAATTTGACATCATCAAAAACTTGCGAAAGGTTTTAACCGGTCGCAAACTTCGCGAACGGTCGCTTAACTTCATTTAGACAAAACTATTTTTGAATAGTTGACCTATTTTGAGCAAGTGATGTAAGCGACCACTCGCGAAGGTTGCCAAACTTCGTTTCGCGTTGCTTCGTGTCCAGTCTAAACGCACCTTAACTCTATCGGAGTTGATCCTCTGATAGCACACACAAAAACAGCTAAATATGGCTGCTCTCGACATACATTTCGTCGTAAATGCTTTCAGGAATTGCGGTATCTTGGATTAAATGATCTATAAAGAAGAAATATTGATAGTTTTAGTGCCGCATCAAGGCATCTACTGCAAAACCTTGCTTACAGCGAGGCATTACTAGAGGCGCAACCAAAGTGGATAAGGGGGATTCATCCCTCGTCATGGCCGAGACACTAAAAATTTAACCGAATATGCAAAGCTTGCAAGCATTTAAACGTGCTTTGGACTGGACCTTTTTCTGGTGCTGGGAGATCTTTTATCAGACCCAGTATGTAATACGCTAACGTTGCACTAGTTTGCTCAACACGGCGCCCCTAATTAAAAACCTTTTTATTCAGAAAAAATTTAAATTTTGACTTTAGCCTTCCCATCCTGGTTGCGTGCCTGCTATGTATTACAAATGCTTATAGAGCAATATTAGGTCACAGCTGATGAAAAGAACAAACTGTGCTGATAGATTTAGAGTATGCAGTTAATTGAGAAAAAAGGTTTGCAAAATCAGCAGAATAGAGAGAATCGAACACCGATCCTTCGCAGTTGAGGTTTCGAGTTCATTATTTGCCTCTGCTTTCTAAAAACACAGAAAGTCGAAGAGGCCGAACGCTTCCGTCACATTCAGAATGTCACTGAGATTTGATAAACTCTAAAGATTTATCACAAATCTAAGCACATTGAATTTAAAAGATTTTTATCCAAAAGAATTAGTTACACTTCATTGAAATTCAATTGAAAAAATTTAGCAACAAAATTTGTCTGTGAGTCATTTGAACATATATTATACAACATTCAGCTTTCAAGAATACAAATACGAATCCTCTTTTTGGTTATGTCCGTTTTTTAGCCTATGTTGCCAGATAACATCACATATTCGAAAACTTAGAGCATTTCATTTACTCCCAGAAGTCATTATGATGACAACGCTAAATTTAAAATTTATACTGCTGAGTCAGGGTTTCTCACTTTTTCATTAAGTTGCATCTGTTATCGCACCGAGCTAGTTTATTGTTATTATCTGTCTCACTAGGGCCTCGAACGGACATTTATAGTTCTTATTTTTGCAGCAATCAAAAAAGCGTTTGCCTGCAGCTCGTGTACACTTTTTTGCATCGGTTTTCCACAGCTTTAATAATTATTTTTTCACGCTTTTTGCACGGTTGCTACTTATTTTGGCGCCGAATCATTTGTTTTGCTCATTCTGAGTTTTCGTTGTCTGGCGGTTGGACGCATTTTTGCAAGAAAAGACTTCGCGGTTTTCGGTTGTATTTTCATTTTTTCCGGGAAACTTTTGGTTCATTTTTGCCGCGTCGATTTTATTTTACTTAACGCAATAAATTTTGATTCAGTTCTTTTCCTTGAGAAATTGTTTAGTAAAGTCGGAGCGGTGAAGACCAGGATGTATCTTCCAGGACATATTCAACATCAAGTTACAGGTCATTCTGTAACAGCATCCGTTGCATACTTTTAGTCAGGTGTATCATTCATGCGTACAAATTGACAGTACACTTGCTCAGTAATTTTTTTCTTTGAAGTTTATACGTTGATTGATTGACAAAGCCATGTTCGTTATTGGTTTTGCTGCTATTGCTATTTTTCAACAATTTGGATTTGCTTTCATTGCTTTTGTCGAAAATAAAAGCAACCACAGCTACAACTATTGCTGAATAGTATTCTTACCATTGCGCCCGGCCACAAAAAAGATGTTTCTATTCAATCAAACTTTTTATTCTGCCGGAATCTTATAATAGAGAAACAGAGATTAACTATTTTCTGGTGTAAAAGTATTCCAGGTTTTGAAAAATTAAGTTTAATTAACTTTCTAATGAATACATTAAGATTGAGTTACTTGCGTGAGGCAGGTTTTTCTCAGCAACAGATGAACGACGATTAATTGATCTACAAAAAGCAAGAGAACAAATCAACTCGAAATGGAATTGTGGATTAGTTTGCACTGAATTTTGACAAAAAAAAAAAGTGTAAAAACAAACCAGATGAGCCAACTACAATATGTTCTTGTTGTGCAGAGCATCGATAAAAGCCACTAAACTTGGTGTTGAAAACGGGAATTTTTTCAAATGCTTTCTAAATTGTGGCAGACTTTGTACAACCATATGTCTCGGAGTTGTAAACGGGCCGACAAGTTCAGGCCCGAACCCGAAAATATAAGCCCGAAACCGTGCCGAACCCGAAAACTAATTTGAAGCCCAAATCATGCCCCCCAAAAAAACGAAATTAAGTCAGGTATGAAAAATTTAGCAATGTTGCCTAGTTAATTCAATTATATTTTTGTGCACCTAAAGCAAAAAGTAGGTCTCAGGTTCGAATTAAGCCCAAAATTTTTTCAACTTTAGGCCCGAACTCGGCCCGAACCTGACCCGAAAAGCCTGGCCCGACTTACAACTCTGATATGTTTATACTGTACAAAAACTTCAATTATGTACAGTGCATTTTATACCTACACCTTATATGGTGCATTTTATGCATAAAATTTATCGCATAATTTTATATCGATAGCAAATCTAGATATAAAATTAACCCAGTTTATAAGTAAGCAAAAATACTCCATTTTAGGGGTTTTTCGTAATAAAGCTCTTTAGAAAAAAGTTTTTCGTTCAAATTAACTTGACTTAGAGAGTCAAATTTATTCACAACTGACCCCTAAACATTGGAAAGTGCTATGGTACGGAGAAGTTTTCCAATTTTAAGGTTTTCTGAAGTCACTTATGACATCTGAGCATTTTTTAATTAAATGACTTAAAGCAAATTAACTTAAATGACGTCACGAGATACTTTTGAAACTTAATCACTTTAACTTAGACATTTTTTGATTCAGTTTCAAAAAACAAATCTACGTGTATTCTGGAAACGTGACGTCATTTTAAAATGTAGTCATTTTAGAAAAATATGAACCTGACGTCACTTTGAAAACGTCATTACACCAAAACCAATTTTTCTTAAAATTTTCGTTAAATCCAACCTACAAGCCAAATTTGGTGTTTCCTTGACTTCCGGTTTAGGAGTTAGATAGGGGGACATTTTTGTCTCCTTCGGTGCAAAATACGTTGGTCGAATACCCCGTGTAAAATAAGATTAAATATTTATTCAGCTCTAGGCTATCAGTTCGAACCTGATGAAGTTAAAACCAGAGCTGTGTTTGTTTGCAATTGCAACAACGAAAATAGAGTAGCAGAAGATCATCCTACTGTATGTAATTACAATTGTAATTTGAAAGCACTACATATAAAACCAAGGTTATAACTTGGTTGAGTTTTATATCGAGTTCAGCGTGTTTTAAGAGTTCGAATTCAATATTTTTATTTTTGCAAGTTTGGTTTGAGTTTTTACAAAATACATCCAAGTTCTGTGGAGTTCAGAAAGTAAAGCGATTAGGCTAAGCACGTTTACTGTAAAACGGTAAAATTGCTGTAAGGTTAAGCATGTTTGCTACAAACCAATAAAGTCTAATTAGACCATGTTTTTGCTGTGTCAATTATGTTTTTATATAATTTTAAATTTCCAACATAAAAATTTACTTCTTAAATTCAGTGTTCATAATATAAACAATTAAAAATAAACTAAATTTGCTTCAACCTATTTTAAACGGGCTATTCGACCAACGTTATTTACACGAGGAAAGAGGGGGGAATGCTTCCCTATCTAACTCATAAATCAAAGTCATGCGAACACCAAATTTGTCTTACGAGTTGTGTCTGCCAATTTTTTTAGAAAAAATGGTTTTGAGTTGATGGCAATTTTATAATGACGTCACAGCCATGTTTTGAGAAATAACGTCATGTTTTCAATGAATTGTGCGTAAGTTTGATTTTTTAACTGACTCAAAAAATACCTCAAGTCAAAGTGGTTGCGTTACAAAAATGTTTTGTGACGTCATTTAAGTTAAATATGGATCAAAAATGCTCAGATTTTGGAAAGTGACTTTGGCAAATCTCAAGGTTGGGAAACTTTTCCATACCTTAGCAACTTCAAGTTTTTATGGATTATTTATGAATAAATTTTTATTTGAAGTAAAAAGCTTGTTTTTTGTCGAGATTTACAGTAAGCGCCGCTTATTATGACCACGGATAATATTACCAGCCGCTTATTTTGACCAATTTGATACGGTCCGGAATTTCTCATTTAAAATTCTCCGTTTAATATGACCAAGTTTCGGATAATATGACCAACATTTTCTCCATCTCTCTTATTACAGTACAGTATTTTTTCCCGCCACACACTTACAACTTCGCCTTTTCAATATGCGTGTTTTCTGTATGCATGCATGAGGCGTGTGGGCGCTCTGTACCAATATGTTACTTTGATTAAACGTTACTTGAACTGTTATTTACTTTGTTATGCTGTACCACCGCTTGTACATATTGTTACACACTGTACTTAGTTTTATCGTCACTTGTAGGCCTACTGTTACAGTAGTGTACTTCGTTTTACTGCCAACGTCACACTGTTACTTCGGTTAAACGATGAATTTGATGGTATTTGGACTTCTTGTGGCTTACGGCGTAGATTCAGGCGCGGTTATGGCGACTTCGGTTTTTATGACCATTCGGATGTTATAACCAAAATGGTCTGGTCCCAAGGTGGTCATATTAAGCAGCGCCTACTGTATTACAAAACACCGAAGAACAAGCATTTCTATCCCTCCTCCACCCGTGTACAACTGAGTTAATATATCTCGAATTTGAGTTTAAGTCCGCAAACTTTTGAGTTCGGCAAAAAGATCGAGTTGACTTGTATATAAGTTCTAGGTCGAGTTTGCAGCCCCGAATAAAACACTTATCGGCCAATTGGTCGAGTTGTAACGCGTTCGTCTCTGGAATGGGAGGTCCTAAACTCCTAAGTTCAAGTCGCTGCCTGTCAAAATCGGACGCAGTGTTGCAAACGGTTTGCCACTGCTGCGGCATTTCTTGGAATGAGCCAGGTTGCCCGGGCGCGATGACGCAAACGCGTTCCATGCTTCGGCGTATCACATCGAGTATAATGAAAGTTTTGATTTGAGTTTTTGGTAAATCAGTAAAACACACCTTGGATCTAAATTTCCCATTGTTCTGGCTGCTGATGGTTGAGCTATACTTTCTGCAAAGCAAAAAAGCATTAATTTTTTTTTGCAGTAGTGTGAACAAATCTTGTTTGCAATATTACGGTAAAAACAAAGTGGCTTTGAAACGAAATAATACGAAAGCTTAAATATGCTAAACTGAGATGAAGGGCCAAACTGCAACAAAATAAATCAGGACGCTCATGTAAATGTTTCAGAATTATTCCAAGACATTTTTTATAGGTTAACTCATTCGTATGAACGGGGTACTGAACGTCTGTCTAACCACGCGAACGCAGAGCACCCTTTGTTGGGTTCTGTTTTCAAATCTTTCGTTAGACTGCCTTACCATCACTTGTAAACACATTTGCTCTCATGGGAATGTGCGGAAAGTGTCTCTCCCCAAGGTCACAACTTCGCACTGACAGTTCAAGATTCGAACAAGCAGCCAGCAGCCTTTAACTTCATTACTAACGCAACGCTTATACCAACTGAACTATCGTCACCATTTTATAATCGACAAAAAGGACTTGTAGAATCCGCAACACCTAAGCAATCATAGTTCCAGCTCATTTTTGCTACTGCACCATCTGAACGAACCGCAATTGGAAGATGCCTAACTTAAGCGACGCAAAAATTTCTTCGAAATTTCAAGAATTTTTTGAACGGGTAATGGTCCTTCAAAGTCACTGAGATTTGTTTAAATCCAAAAAATGTGATTTGAGAAGTTTCAGATAAAATCAATCTATTCCTTGTTTAACAAATTTAAGATCTTCCACTTCCAAAAAGAATGGACAGCTCCGAATTCGACATTTTTCCGACAAAGTTTTTGCCTGGGTTACCATATAAAACTATGCATTCAGAAACTGAGTCCGAGTTACACGTGAAAACCTTTAAAAGGACATTCAAGTCAAGCTTTTCACTCTTGACCAAAATGTTGAGATAAACCTAAAATGCATTCTCACCAAATTTGAACTTTCTACGATTTCCCGTTTTCAAGATATTACAGTTCTAATTTACTCGTTTTCCTTTTATTTCAGTGCTGCCATTTCGTCAGTAACTTGACAAAAGATTAAATTTTGGAAAGCTGGCTTACATTTACTGAAAACCACCCATTTTTCAGTTCTAAATCTTTACTTTGTTTTACAATTGGTATGCCGCAAAATATTTATCGAGGACCAAGAATATGTAGTAACTTTTTTTTAATTTTGTTTCTGATTGGTAAACCTGGCGAAATTTCTAAGGGAAAAATGTCTTCCGTTGGGGAAATCTAATCTGGTATATATACTGTATATATATCAGAAACGCAAGTTCGTAAAAAGCTCAATTTGATGCAGTTAGTTTTCAAATCTGTCATTTTTTTTTAAAGAAAATGAGCAAAAAAATTTGCGACCTGAATGACCTTGAAAAAACTTTACCTCTTGGTAGACCTTGCTGAAAAATTGAAGCAGTTCTTGGCCTAAGCAAATAACAAAACAAATCAGTTTCGATCAGAACAATTATAAATTTAGCACTGAGTTTTCATTAAGGAAGTTATAGAGTTAAAATAATAATATGAAACGTATTGTATTAAAAACTTTTCGGGTTTGTCAATAAATTTTAAATTCTTTTTGAGTTTTCTTTGAATAAGGCAGACAAGGCTTGATAAGAAACCTAAAAATTTCCGTTCAAAATATTTGCAGCTCAAAATAACTATAATAAGCTTCTAACTGACAAACACCATGATGTCTTTCTCACTCCTACAGGCCTACTTCGATTGTCCTTTCGTCCTTCTTTTGCCAAGTTTATAATAACGCATTCGTATCTGAAGTGGAAGGTCATAAGTAGGGCAAGTTTTTGTTGTACTAAAAAATTGAAAAAATTGCATTTATTTTTAACGAAAGTTGCAAAAAGTTGCATTTATTCACAGACCTTAAAAACGACAGTGATTTACTCAAACGATTTGTTTACATATTATGCCAAATATTTGGAAACATTACTTGGGGAGAAATGGCGATCTTTTGCCAACAGCTTACGAAACATGCTAAAACTTCGCTCCACAGTGCACGAAGTTGTAAGCCAACTGTTGCGTCATAAATAACATTGAAACGGTGGTAATCCGTCTCGTAGCTCTTTGTTATGCAAATCAAAGACAATAGAACTGTACTGAAATAGTTTTAAAGCATATTTTTTAAATTACACTAACGTTTTCGCCATTCTTAATGAAAATTGCTGTAAAAAGTTGTACGTAAAAAAGAAAAAAGTTGCAAAAAGTTGCAACATAAAATTCCTAAAAACAGTTAGGAACATTGTATTACATAAATTCTTAGTATTTAAAAAGCTGTCGGAAGCTGTAAAAAAAAGTTGCATAAGTTGCAAAAACTTGCCCTAGCCATAAGTTAAAACTTCGTGCAGATCAAATCAGAGACATTGTTGCCAGCGGTTCGCCGCTGCTACATTTTTTCGAAAAGAGCTAATTTGGCAGCAGGCGCAATGACACTGGGATGAGCCCCGCAAACTCGTTTCACGCATTGGCATAATACATCGAGTATACTGTAATGAAAATTTTAATATGATTTGATTTTATGATGAAACAATAAAACATACCTCGGATGTAAGTTTTCAATTTTTTCGGCAGCTGGTAGTTGAGTGATACTATCTGCAAAACAAAAGAGCAATCATGTTTAGAAAAATTGAAACGCTATCAATATCCTCTGCCCTTCTCGCAACTCAAAACCAGAACCAGTGACTTGCAGTAACATCAGTACTATGTACCCTGTACCAGGCGTGAACTAAGATTTTGTTAAGGGGGAGTTTGCGCCAAAATTAAATTTTTTTTTTGTCCTAATCTAGGTGCTGAACAATAACACAGACGAGGATCTAAGGGCGCTGCCCCCATTTGCCAGAGGCAATAGAGATTTAGAGGCGAAATCCCAGCCGTCAGGCGATATTTGTAATTTTACTGAATATAACCTTTTTAACGCCATTAGGATCACATTTTGCACATTGCTAAAATTGGGATGTCATTTGATAAGAAGTAATTGCTTGGACACTTCTTAGTCCTTACTCCAGGTCAAGTTGAAAACTCATTTTAATGCTTTTATTTTCGGTTAAATTTTTTAAGTGACTTGGATAAGCGGGGGAGGATGTGGGCTAAAGCTTCCCCAGCCACCCCTGGTTGCGCCACTGCACTGTACAGTGATTATCCTTGTAGCTACGGAAAACTGAAACAAGGGGAGTTGAGGGTTAGCTATAGTCTACGGTTTCTTCTGAGAAATATAAGGTAAGATATTGTGAATTAGCCGGAAAAGATTTGATTTATAGTCCATGGTTTCAATTGGTAAGGATTATTTTAATCGCATGTTCAAGTTCAATTTATTATTTGTCGTTATAAGATGCAATAAATAACACCTACGTAAAAAATGCAATAGCAAGACAAAAAAAAATGACCGTAGACTGGAACGGACCTGTTACGGTTATTTAGTCAAGCAGCCCCCGATTATGCACCTTTTTACTCATAAAAGCTTTAGGTTTATGAGTATTTGAAGTTATTGCTTTGAGAGACATGAGGCAGTTCTAGTAAAAATTTTAGTAAAATGTTATCAAAAATTTTGGTGTTGTTGGGAATAGAGTTACAGGTTTTTACACTCTGGTATACTGCAAGAAAGATTGTTGCAGCTGTGTGCTTTTCATACATGCATAGGGTAATCCACTTAAATCTCGTTTCATTAGCTCCCCCATCCCCAACTGTCTCACTCTATAAACTACCGGTACAGAATATTATTGCTTTTGAGTTTTTTCAAATTTTGATTTTATGATTTACCGGCTTGTAAATTATAGGACTGAAATATTACGATTAGCCCCCGCCCACATAGCTCACTAATGCGCAAAGGCGTAGACTAGTAGAGGAGCTAAAGCCAGGATTTGGGTAAAATCGCTCACTTCCGGAATAAAGTGTGAAATTTGGCACAGACCTTCCGCGGGGTGAGTATAACGATTTCCGAGGGGGAGCCAAAAAATCGGGCTTGGGCAACTCCTACAAACGGCCCCTAAAGTTGTGCTCCAGCTCCAACAAGTGGTTAAAGAAAGTTTCTTCGTTGTAAACAAGCTTGCAGGACTAACTGACAATTTTATAAGTTTATTTTATTGTTTTGGCAATGTAGAATATTTTGGCATGCCATGACGTTAAAGATGACGTAGCTATGACGTCATTTTTGCCAAAAATGTGTGGTTTTAAGCAAAATATTGCTCAGATTGGTGGAGTCCCTCATTGATATCAAACCCTGTTAATTGTTTCAATTATTATAAATAAACATCTTGCGTAGCTTAATTTACGTCACTTTGTGACGTAATAATGACGTCATGTTTGCCAAAAATTTCAATAAAACAATAGCAATAAATTGTTAATTGAAAATATTGGTTCAATGACGACATTTTGCAATCAGATTATTAATTCAAGATGCAATAGCTGCTTGTAGCAAATGACGTCATTTTATGACGTTATTATGACGTCATGTTTTCCAAAATTTGCACAAAACAACAGCAATGAATGGTATGTTAAAGCATTAGTTTTAATGACTCCATTTTGTAATCAGCGTATTAATTCAGGATACAGTACAATAGTTGCTTGTAGCAGACGATGTCATTTGGTGACGTCATTATGTCTGGTGATGTCATATTGCAGTGTTTTGTCCTCCGCTGCAAAGTTGACAAAAATAGAAGACTTGCTTTGTCTAGGAACAATTAGAGGACGCGGGTATAATATATTATTAAATTGAAACCAAGCGAAAATTTTCAAAACGTTGACTTGTTGTTTATGCCCCAAGGTGCATCCAGGGTTGTTAGGCAGCTTGTGTTGTAGCAAGGGTGGTTTCAAGACAACGGTTTCAAAAGGAAATTATAGAGCCTAAAGTTGAAAAACGGTGTCTTTGTCAAATCTGACGTCAAAAATAATAGTCTTTTTGTTCGTTGTGCGTCATTCTTTTGACTGTTCTTTGGTGCAGATAGTGAGACTCCCATAACAAAGTTATGTTTGCACCCCTGGATAATAGAGCAAACAATGTCGTAGAATGTAATGCTGTTGTTACATCACCATCGTTGATTTTAGTCTAATTCGAACCTAGGTTTTTATGTTTCTGTATTTCACACGTCCATTATTCTCATTTGCATATATACCTTTGTGTTGCGCGTCTTTCCTAAATTCGCTCGGTAGAAACTCTGCAAAGTTGCTTGAAATACGCGCCGTTTTGCCTTTGTTAATCTCCTTTTTTGTAGCGCGTTGTATTATAGCACCTTATTTTTGGACTGTAGCGTCGTAAGGTTTTTCATTTTATGCTGTTAAGTTCAGCCTTTTAGCTTTACGTGTTTTCCGCCCAGCCAGGTAATTTTTGATATTTTTTGCTGAACTGGTCGTATTTATTTGTCTCTGTTAAATACAAGTCTATTTTGGAATCTCTTTCGCTAGCCTCTTGAACGCAAGGACCAGATAGTGATATAAATCTGTAAGAGTTGTGTATTACCGATGCTTACGCGGTTACGAATGTAAAGCAAGCACAGTTTACTTCAAAATACGTCGATCATGGTTGCCCTCTTGATTGCTTTCCTAGCATTTACTGCCCAGCATTAGTACAGTTTCCCACAGAGCTGTAAACGGGCCGACTAGTTCAGGCCCGAACCCGGCTTGAACCCGAAAATATAAGCCCGAACCCGGCCCGAACCCGAAAACTAATTTGAAACCCAAATTATGCCCGAAAAAACCCGAAAGTTAAGTTAGGTCTGAAAATTTAGCAATGTTGCCAAGTTGTTTTGCTGGTCATATTTTTGTGCACTCAAGACAAAAAGCACGTCTCAGGCCCGAATTAAGCCCGAAATTTTTGTCAACTTTAGGCCCGAACCCGGCCCGAACCCGACCCAAAAAGCCCGGCCCGACTTACAACTCTGGTTTCCCAAGCAAGCACATACTTTTGCATACAATTTCGTTCGCAGCACACTTTAAATATTTCTTGCGCCCGCATTTAAATAGGACACCACAAACTTTGAAGCTACCGGCAAGTTAGTCCAAACAGGAGAATATCCCACCCAGAGATGGAACCGGTCAAGATTTTCTCGACCCGACCCGACCGGTAAATTTCAAAATCATCGCCGGTTGACCGGTCCGTCGACCGGTTTCTGACGGGCCCGGTCGACCGTTTTTTTTACAGAAGGTTTTTGTTCACTGTTCAATGTATCTCATGAAAAATTCTCAGAAAGGGGGAGGGGCATAGGTGAGGTGTTAAAATTTGTGACTTTGGACGGGAGTCACAGAAAAAAAACGCAAAAATAGTTTGTTTTTTTTGTAAAAATAACTCAATTTTAAGATCCTTTTTATTTAAGTTTCGGTTTGATAGATCTGTTTTGAGCAGCGCAAAATGAGCACAAAATAAGCATAAAAACCACTGAAGGGCACAAGCTAAATTATTAGACGTTCTTTCCAATGATATTATGCGAAGGCCAAAAAATGAAGTTACAATTTTTTAGCATTTTGTGACAGATTATTTGCAATTTGCCGAGCAGCAAACACTGAACTTTTTTCGGCAGTGCTGCTTTTGCAGTTACAAAAAGATAAATGAGAAAAAAAAATAACAGCAGAAGATAGGTAACTGTAAGAACATATGGACATCACAATACTTGTACTGTTATACCCAAAAACATTACAATTATGGAGCATTAACATTATGTAAGATTGAAAATTATGTCACTAACAGCGTGAAAAAAGGAATATTGAAAAATTATGTCACTAACAGCGTGAAAAAAGGAATACTGAAAAACTATGTCACTAGCAGCGTGAAAAAAATTAATAATATTCGTAACAACTAGGCTGCTTCACTTACAGTTTGAGAAAGTATGAAAAGGATCTATTGCAAAACATTACGTACTGGAAAAGGTTTTTAGCTCCACAGAGATTTATATACGGACGGAACAATTAATATAAATCTCTGTGGAGCTAAAAACCTTTTCCAGTACATAATGTTTTGCAATAGATCCTTTTCACACTTTCTCAAACTGTAAGTGAAGCAGCCTAGTTGTTATGAATATCATTAATTTTTTTTCACACTGTAAGAGACATAGTTTTTCAGTAACTTATTCCTTTTTTCACGCTGTTAGTGACATAATTTTTCAATATTTCTTTTTTCCACGCTGTTAGTGACATAATTTTCAATCTTATATAAAGTTATTGCTCCATCATTTTAATGTTTTTGGGCATAATAGTACAAGTATTGTGATGTTCGTATGTTTTTACTGCCACCTATCTTCTGCTGTTATTTTTTTCTCATTTATCTTTTTGTAATTGCAAAGGCAGCACTGCAAGTTGTTCTGAAGAACTTCCCGGTTTGGGAAGCGAAACATCAAACCGGTAGTACGAAGTGGTTATGAATAACTATCCCGATAAACGCAACGCGTCCGTTATTTTCATTGAAAACGCTAAACTGTTATGACATGGGCTAAAAAACATTCGAAATATAATGTGCCCCAGCAGTTTGTAGAAATGCTGCGACTTTAAAACAAGCCATGCCTAGTTAAATATAAAAAAGTAAGAGCTATGTCTTTCTTGCCCAGTGTAGAGTGTGGTAAATTTAAGTTGAAAAAAGCTTTTTAAAGCGGCAAGATTTTAACATGTACTAAAAATCTGTAATCAGCGCCACTTCTACTCTTAAGCTAAATAAAATGATGCTAAAATGCCAGGTAGCGAAAGCCTCTTCCACATGCATGCTTTATTAGAATCTGATTACGCGATTTTAACGTATATTTTGCACTTTTTTGCTTTGTGCCGTGGCCCAAAGTGGGGGGCATGGCACAACACTTCCGCCCTAATTACGTCCTTGGATGTGCATTTCTTAATGGTCACAGCATATTAGCCACAGCTTGAAACCATTCAACAAGTGTTTTTGAAAGGTGTGGTTTGCTAATACTGATTTTTTATAAAAAGTTTTATTTATGATAAAATATATAAGTATATTTTGGTTGGTGCTTAGATGTCTTTTAGTTGCCAAAAAGGATAATTTGACCGGTTTTTCAACCGGCTTGACCTGCCGGTTAAAGAATTTCGACCCGACCAGCAACCCGACCGGTTTCCATCTCTGATCCCGCCTCTGTTGCTTGCCAGCCCCAAGCCTAAACTTGAAGATGGATTTTTAATCAAACACTGACTCCATTTAATGGCTTGAATACTGAACGTTTAATGTGTTGTTTCAAAGCATCCAACGTTGGTGGTATATTTTCTACGGTTCTTCCTGCTTTAGCAAACAGAATTCCTCTAGGAAGCCGTTGATGAAAGATATAGTTTTACAAAAGTAGGCGTTATTTCTGGACTATTTTGTAAGGTTTCAAAAAACGACTTTTACTTTTTCCACAAGATGAACATGGGGTATCGCATCCGCTAAAGGCATGAAAAAATAATTACCCATTATATACTGGTAGTCCAAAAGTTTTGCTGATTTCGTGAAAGTTTCGCTGAATTCGTGGAAGGGAATAAATTCCTTTTTTAGTGGTCGTTTTCTTAAGGATTGAAAATCATTTTTGCGCTGCGATGAAAATAAGAGTTCTTTTTTCTGCTGGCAAGTTCTACGATTGCAAATATTCAGTTTAGCCATGTTTTGGTTGCAAACTGCATCGAAGATGTGCTATGTAATCATAATATTGACTGAGTTGAATAAATACCATGAATCCTTGAGGAAGGCGATCAAGGATTATTTCTCCATGCTAAACATACTTCCAAAACTTGCAATTTACTTCTAGTTAAAACGGAACACACATAGCTGGTTGTCATTGCAGTGTACACTTTTCAACAACTTCCAGAACTAAATAAACTTTGGATTGAATTTAGAACTGGAAAAACGAGGGAATTTATTGTAATCCACGAAATCAGCAAAACTCTTGGACTACCTGTATATAATGGATAATTATTTTTTCATGCCTTTAGCGGTTGCGATACATTTTGTGGAAAAAGTAAAAGTCGTTTTTTAAAACCTTACAAAATAGTCCAAAGATAACGCCTACTTTTGTAAAACTATCTTTCATCAACAGCTTCCTAGAAGAATTCTGTTTGCTAAAGGAGGAAGAACCGTAGAAGATGTACCACCAACGTAGGATGCTTTAAAACAACACATTAAACTGTCAGAATTCAAGCCATTACATGGAGTCAGTGTTTGATTAAAAATCCATCTTCAAATTTACGCTTGGGGCTGGCAAGCAACAGAGGCGGGATATTCCCTCTTTGGACGCTGCCTAACAACCCTGGATGCACCTTGGGGCATAAACAACAAGTCAACGTTTTGAAAATTTTCGCTTGGTTTTAATTTGATAATGTATTATGCCCGCGTCCTCTAATTGTTCCTAGACAAAGCAAGTCTTCTATTTTTGTCAACTTTGCAGCGGAGGACAAAACACTGCGATATGACATCACCAGACATAATGACGTCACCAAATGACATCGTCTGCTACAAGCAACTATTGTACTGTATCTTGAATTAATACGCTGATTACAAAATGGAGTCATTGAAACTAATGCTTTAACATACAATTCATTGCATTTGAATAAGATACCCCTGATGATCCCGATTATGGGTGAAACAGACTGTAGGGTTTTAAATTTTTAAATTTTAATTTTTGACGTGTTCTGTGTTATGTTGTGATGTTGTTATGTTGTTACAATTCATTGCTGTTGTTTTGTGCAAATTTTGGAAAACATGACGTCATAATAACGTCATAAAATGACGTCATTTGCTACAAGCAGCTATTGTATCTTGAATTAATAATCTGATTGCAAAATGTCGTCATTGAACCAATATTTTCGATTAACAATTTATTGCTATTGTTTTATTGAAATTTTTGGCAAACATGACGTCATTATTACGTCACAAAGTGACGTAAATTAAGCTACGCAAGATGTTTATTTATAATAATTGAAACAATTAACAGGGTTTGATATCAATGAGGGACTCCACCAATCTGAGCAATATTTTGCTTAAAACCACACATTTTTGGCAAAAATGACGTCATAGCTACGTCATCTTTAACGTCATGGCATGCCAAAATATTCTACATTGCCAAAACAATAAAATAAACTTATAAAATTGTCAGTTAGTCCTGCAAGCTTGTTTACAACGAAGAAACTTTCTTTAACCACTTGTTGGAGCTGGAGCACAACTTTAGGGGCCGTTTGTAGGAGTTGCCCAAGCCCGATTTTTTGGCTCCCCCTCGGAAATCGTTATACTCACCCCGCGGAAGGTCTGTGCCAAATTTCACACTTTATTCCGGAAGTGAGCGATTTTACCCAAATCCTGGCTTTAGCTCCTCTACTAGTCTACGCCTTTGCGCATTAGTGAGCTATGTGGGCGGGGGCTAATCGTAATATTTCAGTCCTATAATTTACAAGCCGGTAAATCATAAAATCAAAATTTGAAAAAACTCAAAAGCAATAATATTCTGTACCGGTAGTTTATAGAGTGAGACAGTAGGGGATGGGGGAGCTAATGGAACGAGATTTAAGTGGATTAATAATTAACTAATACTGATTAATGAACTAAAACTGATTCATTAACCAATACTGAAACCTATCTCCATATTTTTAATATGGCAATAATAAGCATTTTTAGGGGTTAAATTTGCTAATTTTGGCAATTTTTTGAAGTTGTTACTGATTAGTAAATTTTATCTTCCACAAATTATCCCTCCAAAAAACTCTAAATGTTTCAAAAGTTGCTTTAAATCATGTTGAAGTCCATGTCATTGCAAAAAAAAATAGGCCCAGAAGAGCTGAAAACGTGATATTTTCTTAATTGTGCATTTTAGTCGACAGACCAATGGGGGGGGGGGAGTGAACTACCACCTCCCCCTGCGTACGCCCTGGGGCTGGAGCCCCATCAGCCCCCGCCTTAATTCGGCCCTGCTGACAAGAAATAAAACACGTAAATCGATTCCGAAACAGTATGTCTCAGACCGTTAATCATTGCTTTTATTGTGCCTCTAAGACTCTGGATACTGTCTATAGCTTATCATTAATTTCTCAGTATATTGTTCTTAATATTAATTATTATTTTTATATACACTGTAATTATGGTTTATGTTATCGTCAATGATTATGAGTTCTCTTTGTACAATGAACATTGTTTTATTATTTTTGTTCATCCCTTTTGTTACTGCAAGAC
Source organism: Trididemnum nubilum (assembly GCA_963965965.1). Lineage (NCBI taxonomy): Eukaryota > Metazoa > Chordata > Ascidiacea > Aplousobranchia > Didemnidae > Trididemnum > Trididemnum nubilum. Next base: position 10,210,705 of record OZ014477.1, on the reverse strand, counting down.
ACCCTAAAATGGATTCATAATGTGACTTGAATACAAACTTAAATTTTTTAAAAATATTGAACATAATTGAATATTTCAGTTTTTTTAACGTTCAACTCGGAGTTTTTTTTACCCTCCTCTTTTAGAATTTATATATGTCACTTGCCATTTTTCCTTGACCTTTTCTTTTTGTGATGCCATAGCCTACTGTCAAAATTACTAAATATTTTTGCGTGTCACTTAACTACCTTTATGACTTAAAAGCAAAAGTGCAAAGCTTAGTAAGCACCTTTAATATTTAAGAAAGAGCTCTGATTTGTTGAATTTATTAGTCTTTGAAATTTTTACTGTTCCATAAGTGTACATGATTAGTTAAGCTGTTTGCCCTGTCTCTGAACTGTGTGTTGCCAGCTTGACCCACAGATTTTTCATTAAAATGCCAAATTTATTGACAGTATAGTACAGATTTAAGGAGAGAAATAGTTAATAACCAGGTCTTTACGTGGAATTGTGATACCCAAGGTAAGTTTTATAATTTTTTGGCTATTGTGGGTGAAGGGTTTTAGTTTTGCATTATCTGTGGCAAATTATTATAATTGTTTTTCCGTTCTATTTCGGTTCAGTTTTAGTATTATTATCTTTTACATTTTACCTTTGACCCTGTTATAAACTGTACTACCTCCGGCTCATCATTTTGGTTTATATTGATAGTCTTTCAACAATTCTAACGTCATGATTGTTTATAAATTGATAATGACTTTATTTTAAGTCGAAACGTTTCACAAACAGAATGTTTCATTTTATCTTGTTTTTTTTTCTTTTTGTCAAAGCTTTCAAAAAAATTGTTTCACCTTTTTGTAGACTTTGCTGAAGAATTGAACGTATTCTTGGCCTAAACAAGCAACAAAACAATTAAGTTTCGAGCAAAAGAAATTATGAACTTAGCACTGACATTATTAAATTGACCTTAGATGGTCGCATGTTCTTTTCGCTGTTTCCTGCCTGCGTTATACTATTAAACGTATGGCGAATTAAACTTATAGGGAAATTCAACGCATTTTTGAAAAGCGGAGGAATTAAATTTAAAAAAACTAACTTTACCGACATGGCCCCATTGCAATTCCTGCAACTCATCAGGTTAAAAGTTAAAACTTAAGGGGAAAAGTTTCATGTTTTTTTTTATTAGAATCGAAATTTCGTTCATCTTGTTTAAAGTAGATTACGCATTAAATCAGTTTTGTAAATTTCTCTCACTTCACGCAGTAAACCCCCCCCCCCCCCATTGGCATGTGCACCAAAATGCAGAATAAGAAAAATACCACTTTTTTTTGCGCATTTGAGGCTGCTTTATGCACTGGAATGGATTAAAATAGTGATTTAAAACATCTTTTGAAACACATCCTCAGGGGGGCTAATTTTTCAAAAATTAAGTTCACAAATACATGAAAACTTGAAATAGCAACAAATACTCAATCAAATTTGATCGCTAGTGTAAAAATGCTAAACATACGTGTCATCAACATATACTTTAAACTTAGGAATAGGGGGGGGGGGGGGGGGTGGGGGCGGGCTTTTCAGTATTAAATAATTACCAATCATTTCTCTCAAATCTCTTTTCATTAGCCCCCCCCAATTATTTTTCTCGATAAACTGTTGTCGCAGTTCCTGCTTCAGCCAGTGGCGTTGTGGAAGCTAGCAACGAAGTAACCACAAACGAAAGATAATTGGAACCGATAGCGTCATAACTCAACAGATCTTCGCTCACTAGAGGTTGTACAACCGAGCCGGTAACCGCAACCGGAGCGCGCTCCTTTTGACTCGCCACACTGTGTACGAAATAGATTACTCTTTGCGAGTTTTATTGAAATATACGATTTTTTAATTTATCAGCATCTAAAAATCAAAACTGAAATTTTATCATTGGCCACCTCCCAAATAGCCCATTTATGCAACCAGTTTAATCATGTTTGCACAGCCAATTTCTACGCCACGTTTTAAAAGCATTATTTTTTTTATCAAATTAGCCCTAAAATTAAGTTATTTTGAAAAAAAAATGCAAAAAGGACTTTGCCCCCAGACCCCCAAAGCAGCCCACTATTTCGAATTTCTGCCTACGGGGGGCGTGAAGTTAGGTGAGTGCTGAACAGGGGCGTATTTAGGGGGGGTCATGGCCCCCCCTTTGGGTCGCCAGGATGGTATATTTAGCATAGAATAGCATGCGAAATTGCGGCATCCCCCCCCCCTGCAAGTTGGGCAGAAGCTTTGATTACACAAAGGGTATGATTTGTACGTTTGTTTTAGGCCTGCATCCGAGTTTGGGCAAAAAATTGGACCAAATTTGAGTGAAGACCTTTTTTTTTTTTGTTGTTGCTCTTCACCTAAATTCGGGCAAAAAATCGAACCAAATTTGAGTGAAGACCTTTTTTTTGCTCTTCACCTAATTTTGGGCAAGAATTCGGACTAATTTCTGATCTTTCTTCTTAAATTTTTTGAAGTTCCTGGCCCCCTTTTCAAAATTCTGCGTACGCTACTGGTGCTGAAGCATAGGCGTAGCCAGGATTTTTGATTGGGGGGGGGGCCCAAACCACAAATTACATGCAATAACGTCATCAGAAATTTTCAAAAAAGGAACTTTTTGTAGAGCAAAGATATCGCAGAATGGAAGATCTAAAGTCGTGCTCTGTTGTCACTTAACCAGGATTTTGGTAAAGGGAGAGGGCGAAAACTAACAGTTAAAAAGCGAAAATGTTTAACTTAGGAGACGTGTTGAGAAAGCTAGTGTACTCAAACGTGTCACAGACGGGGGTCTGGGGGCGAAGCCCCCAGCCGCTGGACGATTTTTGTAAAATTTGGAAAAAATGTTTGTTGTGGAAAAAAAATTGTTTTGGAAAATGAAAAAATTGTTTTGGAAAGTTTTTGAAAAAAAATGTTTGTTTTGGAAAAATGTTTGTTAAAAATGTTTGTAAAACTGGGATTAAAATAGCTTTTTTTTACCCCTGGGCCACCCCCCTGGCTTCGTCTATGATTTTGAGATAAGATCGCGCCCTTAAGTTTTTTCATAAAAAAAACATTTAAAGCAAACTTAAAATAACTTTTTTTCCAAAAAGTAAAGGACTTGAGTCAAGTCACTTGACAGTTTTTTGAAACGTACAAGAATTACATGACATTATTATGACGTGGACACGTGGTCGTCATTATTATTACTTACTTTTGTACGCCTAAATCCTAAATTAGAGAAACTGCAATTCAGGACAAGGACAACGTATTGGCTATGCTCTCATTACATTTAGCATTGGTAGTATTTCAATTGGGGGGTTTCCTTTACCGTCTGTGTTATAGTATTTAGTTCATAATAACGTTAAACGAAGGCCTGGGGTTGCAACTTTTAGGAAAAACTCTTAAATTTCTTACAGGTTTTGCTTATCATTTATTAAAAATTTGAATTAAGGGGCTCCTGGCCCAGGACCTTCAGTCGTCAGTCAGGGGCTCTGGAGCTCCCTGGTTGTCAGTTAGAGGCCCCGGGTACCCCTGGTTGTCAGTTGGAAGCCCTGGGGCCCCCTGGTCGTTAATTAGGGGTCCTGGATCCCCCTGGTCCTCAGTTAGGGGCCCCCTGGTTGTAAGTTGGGGGCCCCCTGGTTGTCAGTCAAGGTCTCCGGGGCTCCCTGGTTGTCAGTTAGGGGCCCCTTGTTGTTGGTTAGAGTCTTCGGGGCCCCTGGTTGTCAGTTAGGGGCCCCGGGGCCCCTGGTTGTTGGTTAGAGGCCCCGGGGCCTCTGGTTGTCAGTTAGGGGCCCTGATGCTGGCCTCGTGTTTGTCGGTTTGGGGCCCCGGCCCCTCTGGTTGTCAGTTAGTGTCCCCGGGGCCTCTGGTTGTTAGTTAGGGGCCCCCTGATTTTTATTTAGGGGCCCTGGGCCCCTGGTTGTCAGTTAGGGGCCCCGGGGCCCCTGGTTTTCGGTTAGAGGCCTGGGGCCCCCTGGCTATTAGTTAGGGGCCCTGGGGCCCCCTGGTTGTTAGTTATGGGCCCCAGGGCTCCTGGTTGTTAGTTAGGGGCCCTTGGGCCTCCTGGTCGTCAATTAGGGGCCCTCGGGGCTCCCCTGGTTATTAATTAGGTGCCCCGGACCCCTAGTTGTTGGTTTGGGCCCCATAGTTGTTAGTTTGGGGCCCCCTGGTTGTTAGTTGGGGGCCCCGGGGCTCCCTCATCATTACTAATGTTATTGTTAATCACTCTTATGTACGTAATTGCTGAAAAAAAACCTCAACTAAACAGCGCTAGCCTACGTTGTCGTAATTTTTGTCATAGGTGGTATTTTAATTGGGGGGCCCGGGCCCCCCCTGGCTACGCCTATGTGCTGAAGGTACTTGCAGGTAAATAAATTAGTGAAACAACTCCTGTTTGAATTCGGAGAGGTTAGATGTTTTTCTAGATCGTTTTGGCCGCCAAGAGCTAGCAAAGTATTCGGAATCACGATGAGGAGTTGTGCTTAATTTAGGCAAAGTAGCTTATTGTGACTATTGCTTACTATAAACAACCTATCCGAAGAAATGATTACATGTTGAAGGCTAAATCCTAAGGCACCGTAGCTGACTAGATCTAAGACAAAGATTTTAGTTTTTTGTAAGCCATTAAGTTGTATACAATTATGCACAATTAGTCTAGGCCTGAAGGTCTGTATGCCAGTTAGTTTTTCACATAAGCATGCAATTGCAAACTTCAATACAAACCATTTTACCTAACATTTTTCGTATTAGATTTGCTGCGGTTATCAGCAGATACCTACGAAGCCACTGCCTCGACAGCTGCAACTGTAGTCAGTCATTTGGAACCAGTGGCGTAAGCAGAAAGTTTCCGAGGGGATAGTCAAAGTTTTGTCACACTGTGGCGTCACAAATCAACTTTATGAGGAGAGCCACAGGCATGACTTTTCTAGGGTGGTCCGGGGGCATGCTTTGGAATATTTTAGCAAAATTACACTCAAACTACACGTTTTCGTGCATTCTGGAAGCACGTTTTAGTATAGCCTAATGCTTTTAGGAGACTTATTAGAAGAACGAAATCGTAAAATGAAAATCAAGCATGGACCAGAGTTGTAAACGGGCCGACTAGTACAGGCCCGAACTCGACCCAAACCCGAAAATATAAGCCCGAACCCGGCCCGAGACCGAAAACTAATTTGAAGCCCAAATCATGTTCGAAAAAATCAAAAGTTAAGTTAGGTCTGAAAATTTAGCAATATTGCCAAGTTATTTTGATATTTTTATGGAACTAAGACAAAAAGCACGTTTCGGCCCGAATTAAGCCCAAAATTTTGTCAACTTTAATTCCGAACCCGACCCGAAAAGCCCGGCCCGACATACAACTCTGGCATGGACGAGCGACGAATCGACGAGCTAATAACTTTGTAACTATGGTCATTTGTGAAGGCAGACATCAATATATAGTGATCGATTTATTATTGCATTTACTAAGTGAAAACGTATACAATACATCCTTCTATAACTGCTTGGTTTTGCTTTCTATTTTTTCATTTTTAGGGTCTGTGTGGGAGGTCATGGCACAATGGCCTTCTCCTCCGGTACGCTAGTGTTTGGAACGGTTTTGACTTACTTTTGTTTGGTTCGATAATGTTCGAAAAACGTTTCTCCTTCGTCTAAGGGGAAAAAGATTTTCGATTACATTATGATTTCTTGGCCGAAGATAATCAAAATTGGTGCGAAAAAATTCTAAAAAATTGCCAAAGTAGTTTCATTATGCTAGTTTCACAGAAAGAAAATTTCAAATAAAAACGTCCTGAATGCTCTTTTAACTTGACTTTGATCAAAAAATTGTGGAGCCAAAAATATAAAGCAAAACATATTACATTGCGTTATACTGTAGAAATTTTTCGGGTTTGTCAAACCACTGACTCTTTGTTAGTATATTAGTAGACTGGAAACTGACAGTTTCGTCTTTTTTGTCACTGTTTATTTGTTCTAAAACATGCCGATTCGTTCAATCAGCATGATTTTTTTCAAGGTTCACTCGTTTTACGAATATGACCAATCAAATATCGAATACGCGTGATCGCGAAAAAAATCTTCGCTACGCTTTTTTTCTTCAGTGCTCTTTTATTTTTTTCTGTTTGTCTACGGTTTCTAGTCTACTAAATAAATAGTCTATGGTCAAACTTATCTAATTCTACTAGAATTTCCTTTGAATAAGGTTGACAAAGTTCAATACAAGGAAAGAAAAACAGAAATTTATTTTCGCCAATTTAAAACTGACATGATGAAACAAAAAACACATTAAAACAAGCACAGTCAAAGCATATAGACTCTTTATTAGTGGACTGGAAACTGACAGTTTTGTCTCTGTTTTCTTCACTGTTGATGTTTCTAAATTATGCCGATTCGTCCAACCAGTGTGATTTTTTACTTCTCGGTTCACTCGGGCTAAGAATATGTTCAATCAAGTCAGTCGAATACGCGTGACCGCAAAAAAAAATTTGCAACAAGAGCGAACTTTTTTTCTTCAATACTTTTCTCGTTTTCTCCGCGCGTCAGTTTTCAGTCTACTAAACAAAGAGTCGATGGTCAAAGTAATTGACAAGCAGCACCAACGAACCGTTTCATTGGTTATCGAGCCAATGTGCTCCGTTAATAATAATTCGAAAAGTTTCAGCTCAAAATTATGGTGGCATATAGCATCACATTGAAACATGTGATGTAGACTATAATGGCTATTACAAACACCATGATATCGTTCTCACCCCTATTCTTCAATTAATATTCTGCCCTATTTTGGCCCAGTTAATAATAACGCCTTCGTCTTTGGAGTGGGAGGTTGTAAGTTCATATCTCTGGCCGGTCAAATCAGAGCACAAGGTGTTGCCAACGGCTATGTTGCCCAGGCGCAATAACGCTAAGACGGGCCCCTGCAAACAGGTGCGTTTCCGGAAATTCGCAATAGGGGGCTGTTTTGGGGTCTGGGGGCGCAGCCCCGAGCCGCCTGAGGCAAATGGGGGTCTGGGGCGAATCCCCACAGTCGCCGTAGGCTGGTAGTTTGAGGGCAAAAGCGCTCGAAAATTTTGGATTTTTTTGCAAAATCAACTTAATTTTAGGGCTTATTAGATAAAAAAAATAATGCTTTTAAAACGTGGCATTGAAATTGGCAGTACAAACATGATTAAACTGATTGCACAAACGGGCTTTTTGGGAGGTGGCTAATGGTAAAATTTTAGTTCTCTTATTTAGATGCTGGTGAATTGTAAAATCGAATAGTTCAATAAAACTCACACGGAGTAATCTATTTCGTATACAGTTTATAGAGAAAAATAATTGGGGGGCTAATGAAAAGAGATTTGAGAGAAGTGGTTGGCAATTAACTAATACTGAATAGCCCCCCTCCCTATTCCTTAGTTTATAGTATATTTGTTGATGACACCTATGTTTAGCATTTTTACACTTGCGATTAAATTTGATTGCTTATTTTTGACCATTTTTCAAAGTTTTCATTTATTTGTTAGTTTTATTTTATTTTTGACAAATAGCTCCCCCCCTGACAATATGCTTCAAAAAATGTTTTGAATCACTATTTAGTTCACTTCAGTACGTAAAACAGTCTCAAAAGTGCTAAAAACGTAGTATTTCTCTCATTCTGCATTTTGGTGGACATGCCAATGGGGGGGGGGGGGCTATAGGGCCAAACTCGATACACGCGTCAACATATTACATTGAGTATAATGAAACGTTTTGAGACTTTGAAGACCGAGAGGTCAACTCACAGTCTCCCTTGCCAAATTAATTCTTTAACTTTAATCGTTTGTTTATATTATGTGAATTTTGTGGCAAAAATAAGTAAACTTGAACTTGAAAACTTTGGTTTGATTCAATTTTTTGCTAAACCATCTTAACACACCTTGAATTGAAGTTTCCCATTGTTTTAGCCTTTGGCAGTTGAGCTATACTATCTGCAAAACAAAAAGCATTCATGTTTTGTTTGCAGTAGAATGAGCAAATCTTGTTTACAAAATCAAAACCGAGTCTTTTTAACGAGTTAATAGGAACGCTTAAAAGGACATTCAAGTCGGAGTTTTTTTGCTCGATTTTCTCTCAAAAAGATTTCACTGATCATTAAAACATAACTTCACCAAATTTGAGCTTTCTACGGCCTTTCGGTCCCAAGATATGGCAAAATTGGCAGATTTTCCTTTAAGAAACGCTTTTTGCTTTAGAATTTTTGCCTCGGTTGCTAATCAGAAAAAAAAAAATCAAGAAGTTACTGCATGTTCTTAACTCAAAAAAAAAGATGTTTTGCGGCAGTGTTATTGTCAAATCAAAGTTAAAAGTCAAAATTTGCGGCAGTGTGATTTTGCTGCCTTTCAAGACTAAAGCTTAAATCTAATTTATCTTTTTAAAAGCAGGAAAGATAGCCTAATCTTCTGTCACAATGCAGACAAAATGGCAACGCTGAAATAAGGCGAATAAAGTTAACTTAAAACTGCAATCACTTGAAAACTACAAGACGTAGAAAGTTTAAATTTGGAAAGAACTCATTTTTTGCTTTTCCCTCGTTTTGGTCTGCAGTGAAAAATTTGAAATGAATGCCTCTTTAAATGAGAACTGCTAGCAAAATCAATGGGATATCTAAAGTTAGTCCAATCTTAATAGATTAAATTGGCGTTGACTCCATTTTTCTTGACCCAGCCGTTGCAGGGATGCAATACATCAAACACGACGTATGGGCCTTTCTGGTTTTAATTTTTATAGGTAACCCTCACGTTGATAACATTGGCGACGCCATACCAGTTCTATCCCAAGACAACACCGCAGTAAGGCTACTACATTGAGCTGTTTCGCTGCGCACTAATTAAAAATTAGTTTGATCTTGTTAGCAGAGCACATCCTAGTTGAAAAAAGAGTAGACTGTACAGTTCTGCCGTGATTTGTAAATATCGAACTTCAGGCATTTTTGCCTTTTTTAAATTTCTGAGAAAATCAACTTTTAAACTTCCTTTGTTTCGATACTATTACGTAAAAAATCCCATTGTTGGTCCTGGGCCAACTTTCTAGCATTTATTGCATCATAAAAAATATCTAAAAGTTCGTTTTTTTCCGATCATGTTTGATTGAAATCAACGTAAATTATTTTTGTAAAATTGTACATTAAGTTTATTCTGCTGTTAGGAACATAATTGAAACATATAATGTTGAATCACTACAGCCTATTTCCAGGTTTATTTGCGCAATATGTCTTGTAATGTAAATTTAATGAAGAAATGTTGGAAGAATAATTAATTATTAAGTCATTCAAATCTTTCGTTGTACAAGCAGTATTACGCCAAAGCTTGAAGCGAGTTTGCGAGACCCATCTCCGAGTCTTTGCGCCCGAGCAACACCGAATATTAAACCTAATAGTACAGTGGAAAAAATCTTGGGATAAGAAGATTGTAGCTTATTTTTCCATCAAAATACTCGACTGCGTAAAAGTCTAGAGTTCCAAAACTAAAAACTTCTTTAATAACGTAGCATAGTTTTTGCTGCGTTGTTTTGTCTTAAAATTTCATTGCTTTTCATGTAAATTTTTTGTTCGAAGAAAGTTTGTTTTTTTTGCGCAGTGAAGAGCAAAACCATTCTTTGACTAAAAAGTCCATCATAACTCAGCGGGCCCGTGCGTTTACCTTGAATTCCAAGGTGTATGGGTTCTATAATCTAGTTCTGCTATGGAGGGTTGACTCGGCCTGTACCAGCTTCTTTGGCAGGGCAGGCTCAGTAGGCTCTCAACAGTTTAGCTTTGCTATGATTCTCACTTGATGTCAATTTTGGTTGGTTTTCATCATAGAAATGAAAAAATGAAACGAAATTTTTCGAAAATTTTTTTGGGTCTACACCTCAAATGGACGGAAAAATGCAGTGCAACTTTAGCGAAGACGCAGAAAGGAAATTAACACAATAACGCAAAGCAGTTTTTGTCTTTTATTTTGTTGGTTTTCTCCTAAATTTGACAGAAAAATGTAACGAAAATTTTGGAAACGATCGTTTTACTTTGGACCCTACAAAACCAATTTTTGTCGTTAATCTTGGTTAGACTTACAGTATACCAAAAACTTATTTGCTTAAAACGGCAACACTGTTGTAATGCTAGCGATTAGCTAGGTTTACTGTAATTTTTTGGTATTTTCTTACCTATTAATGTCAGTTTTCAACGCAACGCATCTGCTTAAAATAAACAACATTTTGGCCAATTTTTGTTTAAAAATTACTCGAAAATGTTAGAATTTATAGCGCTACCAACCGCCACTAAAGCATTTAGAAAAATAAGCTGTAGTTTCTTAAAAAACTATCAAGTACGTAAAATCAAAAATAGGATAGCAGACCAGCATAGTGGCTTTTACGTTTCGAATCTTTTCAATAATTGTTTAGTTTGTTTATGCTGGAGGGGTTCCACAAATTTTTGCTGTTTTAAAAACTATTTTGTGCCATTTAAATGAATGGCTTACTTAACGAACCCAACGCAATAATGGTTCGATGAATAGATTTAAAAGCACTAGTTTGTATCATAATCTTTTGCTTATAATTATTTATAGCATCATCAAACATTGCAGATAAATTATGAGGTAATGCTATAAGAATAGGTATTAACTAGAAGGTTACGAAACGGCGGTGTGGGTATTTTAGATACCCCGAAAATTATGAAACACCCTCAATACCCACATTTTTTTCTTAATTATTATATTTGATCAATATTTTTTTAAATTGAATACCTTTAAACAAAAAATTTTTCATGGTATACCGGTATTTTAGCTTAGTAAATAAACGTCGAGACATAGTACCGGTAATCAAAAGGTTACTGGCTCCACGTTTGATTATTGAACGGGCGATTTGTCGTTGTATTCATGGAAAAACACACATAGCTTATTTCCATGGGGCCAAATGTTATATATGCCGTGCAGCCTCTCAGTACAAATTAATCCTAAAAAAAATTTTGTTCGTTATGCTGTACAGAGGTAAACATTGAGCGCTTGTTTCACAGCATAATTTCAGTTCCCATTGACCACTTGTTTTTGATCAGTTTTATCATATGAATTTTAATGAAATTGATTGCCCAACAAATTTTGATGAATTGGATTAGGATAGTGGTCGTGCTATTTGACCTCTTCCCGATTAATAAAAACGCAGAGAAACTCAGCGGAAACCCAATAGTCGGGCCGCACCCCCAACCAATGTCTGGACCAAAAGTTGAAGATACAGTAGACCCAATAACAGATTTGAGCGCAGGCTCAATGACAGAACAGTAAGAAAGAGTTGAATGACATCCCGTAAAGGGTGTACAAAGGCGATCAGGAAAAGTTCTCTTTATGACTAGTGATATTATAATTTGTAATAACGGTAATGAATAGATATGATGATAGTCTAATAATTTATAGACTGTGCCGTAACAGCAAAGGCAGGAGAGCTCACAGAGTATGGGGTTTGATAGGACCAATTCTTCTGAAGAAATTAAAGAAAATTGACAAACAAGATGTGACGCCTCCATTGGAGATACTTGGTGTATTGAAATTTGGAAATTGCAGTGGATGAAGAGCCAGGAACCAACGCGTTGGGCAACAGCTATGGCCAGGAAATCAGCAGGCGCAATTTCAGGACACTAGCGTGACTAGGGAGAGACCCATTAAAAGTTTAAAGTGACGTTGTTGGAGAGTGAAGATGAGGTGTGGGACTAGACATTCAGGACACCATACGTCCCCTTTTTGGAGGAGATGTCCTTCTTTTCAACAAAAAGTGATTATTCTTCCATTTTTTGGTCTGCATTCAAATTTAACGAAAAAAGGCAAAGAAATCTTGGCAAAAACTTCTTTTTGTTCTACAACTAAATTTAAAGGCTTAAGCTAGACCGGCAGGTTGATTATAATACTTGGAAAATTGTGTACTTTTTGTGATAAAAATAAGGTCACCCTACCAAAGGTGGGCACAAATAACAATATATCGAAAGCGCATCGCAACAAAGCGCAACGATCTTTTCAACCGGTAAAAGCGTACCGTAAAATGCGCAATTTAATTTTTTTTTATTTCTGAAACGCAGCGCAGCTTCAGCAAAGAACTTTTTGATTCAGTTAAAAAGCAATGGAATTCCGAAATTGCGGAACGGCAATTTCGTACCAAGTTAAAGTAAAACCTAACTTCCGCAATTGAAATTTCACAACACAATTCAACACTGCATTTTTTTGCGATTTTAGACAGAAAAAGAGTAAGTAATTTGCAAAAGAAGGCCGATATTTATCAATATTAAACTATCGAAATGGAACTAAATTAAGTTCAATGTATAGAGTTGCGCTTGAAACCGAAAAAAAAAAAAAAATTGAAAGCGCAGCGCAATTAAAGCGCAACAAATTTTAAAGACTTTAGTTCGCCACGCAACTTCCACAATGTTTCAAAATAAAAAATTAAAGCTCAACGCAACTTCTGCAATTGCGGAGGTTGCGGAAGTTGCGCTTTGAGCTTCTAATTGCGCTTTGCCCACCTCTGCACCCTACCCACCATCAAATCTTCCAAGGGGACTTTGTCAGGAGATTATGTGGAGGCCGATAAAAGTAAAAAAAGAACGAGTAGAAGATCGTGAGAAAGAGAACTGACTTGTAGTGACAGAATAGGATTTGGTTGTTACACCAAACGCGTTTCAGTCTAGTCTAGAGGTGGATTTCTGGTGTGAAACTGAAAGCGATTGGTTCTATGGTCCAGCTGTCAAGGTAAGGGAGTCATGGATATTGCATATGGAGTATATTTACGGCGTACACTCCAGCACCATCCGGTCTAAAGATGGAAGAGACAATCCACCAGCCTTATGCATGAACCTCTGAAGGAGGAAGAAAGGACAAACGCCTACCGGGAGATGCAACGCGGAATTCTCTGGTGCCAGTGCAGTTAGGTATGGAAGATGATATTATGAACTTGATTGGCGTTTAGGATGGAAGAGATTCCGCTGGGATGCAAAATGTTTTTGGGATGATTTCTTATTTAACCGGCTTGTCACTAATTCTGAGGCAAACGCTTTGAGAATAAAATGATGATTCTGGAAGAAGCCGCAGAACACTTTTAAAGCATGTTAGTGCTTGGTTATTTTCAAAAGGAAGATGGCTTTTAAAAAAAAGCAATGAAGTGGGGTGGAGGAGAGGCATCCAGCAATGACCCTGTGCAGCTCAGAAGAGAATTTCTAATTGGTTAATCAGCGTGTTGCACAGGAATGGGAACCAGCATTCGGGAGAAGCATACTGTTTATTGCACATATATTACAAAAGCTTGTAGAGGAGAAAGGGGATATTTTGGAGGAACCCCGAGAAGCGATAGCAATGGACCGGAAGGGTTTATGTCTTGGGTAAAACTTGGAGCACAGGGATTGGTCATGATACCCAGAAAAAAAAAGTTTGGTTAAAGGTGCTGAAGTATCGCTGTAGGTCGCTCGTTTAGCGTAAATTGAATTAAAAAAAATATATAACGTACTTAAATTTTGCACACATTTTATACATACCAAACTTGGCTATCAAGCATAAAACAGCGTTCTCAGTCTAGACCAGGGGTCGGCAACTTTACGTAGTTGCAAGCCAAAAACCAAATCAGTAAGGTCTCGGAGGGCCGTAACATATTTTTACTAACAATTTGATCCTTCAAAATTATGATTTTAAATAATATTAAGACATTTTGACGTATTTTAACTGAGTGCAGATTCAGCAGAAACTTTGTTGCTTTTAATAAATAACTAGTTTGCACAAAATGATGAAAATATGTTTGTTTCCAGCGCAACCAGGACTTTGCTGAGGGGAAGGGGCTTGAACGCAAAATTAAAATTTTTTATCAAAAACAATGTCTTTTTTGAGCAGGGTGCAGAGCAAACTTGTGCAACTTAAGGGTTTCACAAACGAAAGTCTGGGGACAAAGCTCGCAGTCACCGGAAACCATCGAGGTATCGGGAGTCAAACCTCCAACCACTGGGCAATTTTTGTAATTTTTTCAAAAAAATTGCCAATTTAACGTCATTCAGATCAAATTTCGCTCATTTTTAGAGCCATGTAAAATAATTATACGTTGCATGGCTTTATAAGCCAGTTGAAGAATTAAACTGCTCAGCCCCTTTAACCTCCCGTTTACTTACAGATCAGGTCCAAAGCACATTTTGAACGTTTGCCTTTTTGGGTTAATTTTTTTAAATATCTTAGTTAAGAGACTGAAACTCCTAAACTCCCCCGCCTGGTTGCGCCACTTGATAGTTTATTTTCGTTTCAAAAGTATTTGAAATTGCTTGAAAATTAATAAAGCAACAAGATTTGCTTTAATTCTGGTCTCTCATAGCATATCATTGGCTACCAAATCTATTTTTCTATACCACATGAAAGCTGGGGCAAACTTTCCGTAAACATTTTTAGAATTTTTTGGAAAACTAATTAATTTTTAACCCAATTGTACATACTCGTATAACGTCATTTTTCCAAAATATGACCATGATGTCAAAGCGGTGAGGTCATCAGCTCAAAATTAGATTTTTCTAAATAATTGGTAAACAACAACCTTCATGCCGAAATTGGTGTTCACGCGATTTCCGGTTTAGGAATTAGGTAGAGGGCATTTTTGCCCCCCTCTCCACCACGTAAAATGAGTTGGTCCAATAGCCTGTGCAAACTAGCGTTAATAATTATTTATTTTTCGTGATTAAGTTCTCATTGGTGGAGTTCTTTTGCGAGTTTTAATGCCCTTTATTATGAGAAACTTGATGCTGCCATGCCCTCAATCATGTCAAAACATAAAATAAAATATTTGATGTTATTTTGGGCTTAAAAGTTTCAGGCCCGGCGCCACGAGGGGGCATTCCGGGACCTTGCCCCCCCAAATGACTGCTTGTGCCCCCCAAACAAAAATTGTGTCCCCCAAGCGAGGACTGTGTCCCGAAAAAATTAACAGGCTCGGGGCTACTAAGACTCCCAAATTAGTGTTTACCGCCCATATTTTCGTAATTTTTGTGGACTCACACCGGATTTCATAAAACTTTTGGGACGAAGATCTTTTTTTTTTGGTCTTTACCTTTTTCGTTCGATCCACACTGGAATAAACTTCTCGTGCCCTCGTGCTCTTCTCGAATTCACATAAATAAACTTCTCGTGCCCCCCAAAATTTATTTCCCCCACCTAGTCATGCTATCCTAGCGCCGGGGCCTGAAAAGTTTACGTACGGTAAGTCCAGTGGTAATTTGGAAGCAGTAAAACCACAACATATTACAAAATATTAATAATTTAATTTAATGTTTTGACGTTTGCGGGGCCAGAGTTTCAATGTTTTAATCGTTTACGTGCTATCTAGCCTGCAGGCTACCAGCCCGAAATCCTTTAGGCCGGATTGCACGTAAACGATTAAAAATCTTGCAAATTTCTATATGTTGGTGACTTTCATTGATTGAAATATTGCGCGCTAAATAAATAATGCAAAACATTGGCACCGTGGCATGCTTGTTTTCATTCAATGTATTTTTATATGCTATATCAAGCCCTAATATTTCGCTTTTATGCGTGCTCCACTAGCAATACAGCTCAATATTGCGACAAACTGCCGCAATCGCAGAGATCGCAAGCCGGATGATTTTTTTTTGGCCGGCCGGATTAGGCCAGTGGGCCATAGGTTGCCGACCACGTAATGTGATGTCCACCTAGGTATTGACTCTGTCGTCCTGTTTCATTTCAAGCCTACTTATTTCATGGGTATAAGCTTGTAGGCTAGTTGATTTAACCAGCTCAGTTCTCCACTGCTCAACACTACGTCATTTTAAGTCAAAATTTTACAACTATTTTTCAAAACATTTCGCTAAATTTTTCGAAAGAATAAAGTGTTCGTTTTTTGCTTTGTCACTTAATCTGCCAATATGTCGCAACGATATGACTTGAAGTTTCAGTTACAATTTGTCTTTTTGTCGCTTGAACATTGAAAAAATTGATTTTTCGATTGAAATAAAAATTTTTTGTGACGTAATAAATGTTGAAGTTCGATTGTTTCAGATTACTTTCAAGTTCGATATTTTCAGATTTTTTCTATCTCCGAAACTACAGCACTTAGAAACTTTGTTCTTTCAGCAAAAGATAGAGAAAAACATTAGAAAAAAAATGATGAAAAAAAAATTTTTTGACCAAAAATCTCGAGTTCGATATTTTCAAATCACGGCAGAGTTGCTAGCGGTCTCGGTAACAACCGAGCTGTTACTGTAGATCATAGGTGGGCACAAGTCCGTTAATCCGTTAATAACGAAGCTAACTTTTTCATTAACTCGTTAATCCGTTAAAAAGTTTTTTATTGTCAGCGGACTAAATTAACTTCCGTTAAGTTCTGTTAACGGACTAAATTAACTTCCGTTAAGTTCTGTTAACTTCCGTTAAGACTTTTATCGTTAATATCTTGCACCATTCATTTATGGTATTGGTACAAACCACTTTGCAGTGGTAACACTTGTTGCGTATTAGCACGAGTTTTGTATAAGAAAGCGAAGAAAAAAGCTCATTTTTGTAGCAAATAATAAGCTGCAGCCTCAGAGGTCTATTAATTATCGCTGTTCACACTTTCCAAAGATTTTCCGATCGCAGCTTCGTTAGTGCATTTGAACTTATTTTTATCTTGAAATTAGATTGGACTGTAAAATGTAACTTCCAAAACACAAAAAGACCACCATAGCAATCAATATTTCCTTAGAATCAGCTCAACAGCGTCAATACGTGTTCTAGAAGCAAGTGAACAAAAAGAAATGTAAATTACACGCAAAATGTTAACGAATTAATGGACTTTATTAACTTCCGTAAATTAAGGCTGAAAATACCGGATTAACGTTAACGGAGGTGTGAAGTTTGTTAGCGGACTAGTGGTTAACGAAGCTAACGTTTTGCATTAACTTGCCCACCTATGCTGTAGATACGTTTCAGTAGTTTAGCCTAACATTAAGGTTATTTATTACTAGGCTGCCTGCTCATATCTGATAATAAAATTACCACTACCCGGGTTGGCCTATACCGTATTAGCTTATTTTGTGACCCTTGAAAAAATTTCTTCAGTCAAGTTGCAAACAGTGGCCTACTATCCTTACTTTCACTTATTCTTAAACGTTTGTTACACAATTTGACTACTTTATTTTTCTCAGATCTCTTGACGACTGCACAGAGTACAACTTACTTTTCCAACTCGGATCTGTTCTACTAACAAGATCAAACTGAATAGTGGGCAGCAAAACGGCTCAAAGAAATAGTCTAATTGCAGCGTTGCAATTGGATAGAAGTAGAACTGTTATGGCGCAGCAATGTTATCAATGTCAAGATTCAGCGTTGCCAATAAAAACTAAAGTAAGAAAGTGCCCTACATCGAGTTTAAAGTAAAATATTTCTTGAACGACTGAGTCAAGAAGGATGGAGTCTACGCAAATCTAGTGTAATTTAATTGTCCTAACTTTAGATACCACATTGATTTTCCCTGCTCTTCTTTCATAAGCAAAACTGAAATGAGGTGTTAATAAACTGCAAGGAAATAAAACATTTGGACGCTGGCATAAATTTTTGCGC
Source organism: Trididemnum nubilum (assembly GCA_963965965.1). Lineage (NCBI taxonomy): Eukaryota > Metazoa > Chordata > Ascidiacea > Aplousobranchia > Didemnidae > Trididemnum > Trididemnum nubilum. The sequence continues at coordinate 10,193,177 of OZ014477.1, read as the reverse complement.
GACATTTTTAATGGATTCATTCATTGATTTGTGTTAACGTTCTGATACTGGTATTGATATCCGTCTAACAACACCAAAGCGCAGAGCACTCATTTTTTGGTTCTCCCTGCGGGTCGTTCGTCAGACTGAACGCCAAAACAGGTGAACTGCTTGACCTCAATAGCAAATATGAGTAAAGTGTCTTTTCCAAGGACACAGTAACGACGCATTGCTAGTTTGGTGATCGAAACAGCAACCTTTAATTCTATTGCTAATCCGACGCTCCGCAACTGATCGAGCTATCATTGTCATTTCATACTAGGCAAAGAGGTCTAGAATCTGCTACAGTAGAGAGAAACCAACATTTAACCTTGGCAATTAGAGTCTTGGCTCATATTTTACCATTGCGCTGGTTGTTGGAAGTTGGAAGAGGCCGAACTAATAAGTTTAAATACGTAATGATTCGTCTTTCAATGTCACTTAAAAATTTGTTTAAATCCAAAAGATTTGATCTGGAAGTTACAAATTCAATTAATCTGCGCCTTATGTAGTAAACTTACGATCTTCACCTTCTGAGAAGAATACACAGTTCCAAATTTGCATTTTCCCAAAAAAATTTTTGTCTTGCTGTTTAGCAAATAAAACTAACCAATTAGAAATTGAGCCTGAGTTAAACGTGAAAAACTTTTTTAAAAATGTGTTACCTTTGGGTAGACTTTGCTGAATAATTGAACGTATTCGTGGCCTAAACAAACAACAAAATAAACACGTTTAGAACAGATCCGGCCAGTTAGTGAGCGGTATAACGCGTTCGTTTACGGAGCGGTAGGTCTAAGATTCAAACCTCCGGCTGTCAAATCGAACATATTGTAGCCAACGGCTTGTCGCCGTTCGACATTTCGCCAAAAAGAACTGTGTTGTTCAGGCTCAATGACGCGGAGTTGGGCCCCGCCAAAGTTGTTACACACTTTGGCGTAATACAGGGAGAATAATGAAACATTTAATGTAAGTTTTTAGCAGAATAATTATGGATTTAGCACTGAGTTTTTTTCGATCAAGGAAATCATAAAGCAAAAAATATAGTATGAACCATGCTGTTACATACGCATAGCTCATTACTCCGTTTACGTGATTTGTTATTTCGCGGAGTCAGTTTTCCGATTGTGAGTTGTTCAATTTACCGACTAATCGCCGTGCTTTGTTTTTGTACACGTTTAGTTTTTTGTCGGCTAGTGATGAGCATTTCGTAATACCGTACCGTTGCAATTGGTTAGCAGTGTCTTATTTTTTGTGGATGTCAGTAGCCTACTAGTTGATGTTAATTGCTTAAGGTTTTTTTCTGTACGTTTGAGTTAGGCTTCTCCAATGTGTTGAAAGTTGATATAGGCCTACCTGGTACAGTATTTGAGTATTGATTAGCGTACCGATTTCATACTGTTATGCATTTCTGGGTATCTACTATTAACCGTTCTAGTTGTATAAGGTTTCTCTGCAGCCTAGGGTTTCACTGCAGATATTGGTATTGATTGATGTTAACAAATGTTTACTGATGTGTTGCTTGACATTGACTGAATTGAATCTGACATAGCACTGCATAAGCTGATTGCTATTTACCTGTTATATCTGATATTTGCTGACTAATGAAACAATTCACTGAGTTAATGATCATGCCAATAGTCTGTTGGATAATATCGGTTGATGCTGACACTGTTCAAGTTCTGTAGCCTACTTGGTTCCCATTTTTACTTGTTCTGTGTCCAGTCTCCTTTGCTGCATTTATTGAAGTTGTTGTGTTAAAATTTGAATGTATTGTAAAAAGCTAAGACTGAATTGCTGCTAAGGTATAGGCTGCAGGAAAAATTCTTGGGTGTGGATCTTGACTTGCCGCACTCTACACATGTTATTAATTTGTACCAGAAATTTTTTGAGTTTGTCAAACTTGCTTTAAATTCTGCAGTACTTGAATTAGCATTGAATATGATTGACAAGGTGTACTAATAAACCAAAAAATTATCCCAAATAATTGTGGATATAGTGCCACATAAAACACGTGGTGTGGAGTTTTTGTGCCACGAACACCATGATGCTGTTCTCACCCACATTATTCGATTTTTCTTTTGCCCCTTTTTTTGACCAAGTTGATAGTAAAAAAGAGTCTTTTCGCTGAGGTTCAAATCTCAGGATGGTCAAATCGGACACAGTGTTGCCAACGGCTCACTACCGCTGCAACATTTCTTCAAAAAGAGCTGTGTTGCCCGGGCGCAATGATGCGGACACGGGCCTTATAGCCTACGTTTCGGCGTAGTGCAGCGGCTATAATGAAAGATTTGATTTGATTTGAAAATCCACAAGTCTTACGCTATATCTGTTTTTGGTTACTTTGTTTGTTTAACACTATTTTACACGAGCTATATGACCAAGGCATTTGACACTTGGGCAAAGACCCCCCTATTTTCCTTATCTAACCCCTAAAAGCAAACTTTATGGGAACACCAAATTTGGCATGCGGGTTGGCGTCTACCAAAAATTCTTTTTGATTTTGTTTGGAGTTGTTGACGTAATAATAATGACCTCAAGGCCATATTTTTGAAAAATAACGTATTTTTTCTGCAACTTCATTGGCGGTTCAAATTTTATGCATAGGTTTGTTTTTTGATATTGAATAACAAAATTATTAGATCAATGTAGCAAGTCACAAAAACGTCTTTTGACGTGATTTAGGTTAAATATTCGCCAAAAACCGCTCAGATTTCGGAAAGTGACTTAAGCAAGCCTCAAAATCAAAAAAACCATCAAATTTTAGCAACCCAAATTTTCAGAATTTTTTTTGTGAATAACTTTGATATAAAGTCAAGTTATTTTAAAGTAACAAAACGTTTTTTTTAAGGAATTTATCACGAAAAAACCAAGAGTGGGGAATTTTTGCCCCTTCTCCCCTAAAATAGGGTTAAGTAATACCGAAAAATACGTGTAGTAGCGAAGAGTTACAATGTTTTATTGCCATTGTAATTTTTGCAAAGCACCTGCAAATAACGCATACCTGTTGTTATAGTGTTTAGAATTATAAAAAGTTTCTGTAGGAGCTACATATCCCGATTTTATGACTCCTAGTCCATAATGATAATCACCACCTGCAAAGCAAAAAAAAAAATGCATTTGAATTAGTTTAGCGAGTACAACAGTGGCAATTTTTCTTGCAGTGTTAAAAAAAAGTCTTTTTAACGAGGTGCTATTGAAGTGTAATGATCAAAACTGGGAGGAGCTTAACTTAAAAAAAGTACACAATGTACTGAACATTTAAATTTTTGAAGTAACACAAGTTATTTTGTAGTTAAAGTAGACTTGCAGGCGTATTTGCTCCAGGCACCTAGATGTGAGCCCTGAGGTTCAAGGTTTTAAGTTCTGAGGTCTGAAGTTCAAACCTCGACAGGTCAAATCAAAAACAGTGTTGCCAACTGCTCGCCACCGCCGCGACATTTCTTCGAAAGGAGTAATGTTGCCCGCAGGCACAGTGACGCGGATATGGGCCGTTATCAACTTTTACCTAATTTCACCCTTACAGTGTTTTACGGCAACGAATTTCAACCGTCGGTGGCTTGGACACTAAAACCGACTACGCAGCAAGTTTCAGAGAGAAGTTGGTAGGTCAGCATTTGCTGCACTATCTGTTCTGCTGCATTTCTTATTGGCTTAACCCTCTTTTACAGTGGCTGTACTTCCCTACGCATTTTACACGCGGAGGGGGGGTAATGCCCCCCCCCCCCCCCCCTTATTTAACTCCTAAACCAAAACACCAAATTTTGCACGTGTGTTAATGTTCTCCAAGTTTTTTAAGAAAACTGGCTTTGAGTTGATGACGTTATCATAGTCACGCCAGAGCCGCAGCTTTAAAGAATGACGTCATTTCTCCAACAACGTCAAAGGCAGTTGAAATTTTGTGCATGGTTTGTTTTTAAAACCGATTTTAGAAAGGCCTCAAGTCAACGTGATTATATCACAAAATTGTCTTGTGACGTTATTTAAGTTAAATAAATATGTGCGAAAAATATGCTCGAATTTGAAAAAGTGACTTCGGCAAACCTCGAAATTGGATACTTCGGCTTACCTTACCAATTCCAAATTTTCAGTGGTTAATGGCAACAAAATTTGATTTAAAAGTCAAGTTAGTTTAAAGTAACACTTGTTTTTCTAAAAGAATTTATCACGAAAAAACAAGAAGGGGATATTTTTGCCCCCATTCCGTGTAAAATAGAATTCACGTAACTTCCATTTAGCCATCTAGGCTCGATAGGGTCCAGTTTCAGAACATTTATCATTCTCCCAAATTTTGCCATGCTATGTCCTACTATGACTTTACGGTATTTTTTAGAGAAAATTTTAGAGAAAAGCAAAATAACCATTACCTGCAGCTGGTGCAGTAAACCATTCCAGAGTTTGATAAACTAACTTAAAACTTAATGCTGTCTACGGTAAAATAAGTAGAATTGTTTTACCTCTTGCTGCGCTTGTACGTGACATAGAACGCAAAGATGCTCTGAAAAAAGCAAAAAAAAGCAACTAATTTTGTTACAAAAATATATTTTTGTTTTATTAAGAAACAGTAAATTTCGAGTTGAGGCTGGCCTGTTCTAAAATTTGGGCAAAGTTTCAGCCTCCTTTGTTCTTAACCTTATTGGAATGTCAATATGAAATTGATTGATAATAGATGTATCCAAAGTTAGGTCTATTGCATAAGACTAGATTAATTGGCGTTGATTCCATCCTTCTTGACCCAGCCGTTCCAAAGATCAAACTGATAAGCGCACGGCGAAACGACTCAATGCCATAGCCTAATAACGGCGCTGCTTTAGGCTAGAATTGGGATAGCGTCGCTGACGACGCTAAGACTGTTAACATCAAGGCTGCCAATAAAACTTATAACATTAGAGGTCCCTACGTCATGTTTAAATTAGAATATTTTTGGAACGGCTGGGTCAAAAAGGATGGAGTTAACGTCAATCTAGTTTAATCAGGTCTACCACGATTGGCCAAACTTTAAATTCCCCCAATGATTATGTCTTTAGTCCTCGTTTAATTGCAGGAGAGGAAACGTAATCAATCCAATTTAGTCCACCAAAAACACTCCTTTAGATAAAAATTTAACAGCCTTGCTGTTGTTGTACCTTGTATTGCATCTTTATCCTACTGTCACTGGACGATATCAGACTTTAGCTATAGGATGATCCGCGCATTTTTAATTGCGATTTAACTACTTCGTGTCTGGAGAAATCCGCACCCGCTCAGAACTTTCCACTAATCCAACGTTCCCGTGGATTTCTGTGAATTCTTGCCGACTGAAATTGCTGCTTGTTTGAAGCACCGAGCAGAGATAAACATTGAATAGTGTCTTACTCTTATTCAAGGACGCAACAGCAAGATGACCAGGGTGCAGGTTGAGCCCAGATCATGTAATTATGGGTCGTCGTAAACACTTTATTTGCCCTTTCTCTCCTCGTCACTAGAGTAATATAATATTACCCAAACATGGTTTCAGAATTTTTCGGACCCAAAACAAATTACCAGTCGGTACCCATTTTTTAGCTAAAATATAGAAGTGACGACCAAAATTTCTTCACGGCTCGGGGCCCGCCAAATTTATAGTGAAAACCAAAAAACTCTTCTTTTGAGCTCCAGAAATCAAGACCTGAAGCAATTACACTCAGTGCGCTGCTGCCTCACCTATATTCGCTACGTACTTGTTGTATTCTCTTTGTGTAATGTAGCTTAAAGAAGAACACCTTTCTAATTTTGCTCAAACCTTAGGAAGAAATTAAGAACAACATTAATGCAGAGGATTGGACTGCGCTGTTTCGAGCTCGTAGCTCTCATCAGCAGCGCTCAGCGTATTTAAGACAAAGGTATTCCTTAGCCACATTTTGACCAAACTCGACAAACCTTAATGGTTGCACAATGGCAGAGGGTTTGTAGGGAATAAACGATTTTTCACTAGTGGTACTTCATAAAACAACTGAAAAATCGCTGGGCTCTTGTATTAAGGACAGCCTTGAGCTTTCCTTAATACAAGGGCTCTCCTCTGCATGAGCACCAAAATCAAAACTGAACAAGCTTCACGTCCTTCGTGGCCGACTCCTAGGAAGTCAGAACGTGGAAGTCGTTCTGACTTCCCAACAGTGGACGTCGTTCTGACTTCCCAGCAGGAGTTTGCCACCAAGGACGTCAAGATTGTTCAACAATATTCATGCCAGCCTTAGCAGGGAAAAAATAATTAAGAACACTGACTAGTAAGTTATAATGCATTGTAAATAATTAGCAGAGCTTTTTTTGTCTTTATATCTTTTTTGGTATTTTATGAGTCAGTAGAAAGTCCATCGTTGATTTATCTAACAGCAATCACGATCAATAACAGATAACAACATTTAACCAAATAAAAATAAATTTTATTACGAACACTGTACTGAGAAATTAATGGAAAGCTTTAGACAGTGCATACAAAGTCTTTGAGGCACAATCAAACCTTTGATTAACAGCCTAAGACATAACTGTTTCGGAATCGACTTTCGTCTTTTATTCCTCTTCAGTATAGCTAAGACTACAGAGCAGGTATGAACATGAGCGCAGAAAGGCAAAGAATCGCAAATTAACCAGATTTTAAGAGAATGTAATTGTTTTGAGTTATCACAACAACGTTTACTTTCGCTTGTTCTTAGACGTTCTTTTATTGCCTTACTTTCGCTAGTTCTTAGAAAAAAGACTTATTACTATCAATTAAAAATAAAGATTTTTATTACCACTAAATTAAAGATTTATTAAATAAATCTTTTTATTACCAATTTATCAAAAAAAAAAACTATATTCTGTTGTGATTTGGATAATTTGCAATGCCTTTGCCTTTCTGCGCTCATGTTCATACCTGCAGTCCTAGCTGTACTGACGAGGAATAAAAGACGAATATCGATTCCAAAACAGTAGGCTACGTCTTAGGCTGTTAATCAAAGGCTTGATTGTGCCTCTAAGAATCTGTATACAATCCATAGCGTATAAAAATAAATTTGTATCACGGGTTCTTCTATAACCCTAAAAACAAATGAGGCTGAAAATTCGTAAAAATTTAAAGAAAAGCCAGCCTCAATTCAAAATTGGTGTAGTTATAGTTACCTGACGTGTTTATGATATGGAAGACGAAAACCGACGCAAATAACGATCACAGCTATTAGTCCAATTGTAATTCCAATTGCCACTGCAAATAAATTATGCTTTTTTCAAAAATCAAGTTTTTCGTTATACTCTCTGTATTTCGCCGAAGCGTGTAGCGAATTGGCTGGGCCCATCTCCGCGCCCTTGCGCCCCGGCAACACAGCTTCGTACAAAGAAATCTCGAAGCGGTGGTGAGCCGTTAGTAACATTGTGTCTGATTTGACCGGCCCGAAATGTGAACCTCAGACCTCCCGCTCCAGAGACGAACACGTTACCGCTCGGCCAACTGGCCGGTATTCAACTTTGAACTATACTTTTTTTGATATTTGAATTCACACAGGTAATACAAAAATCATTGGCATTGACGCAAAATAATTGGATGAATTATTATCTTATTTGCTGAAATATGCTGTTTAGCACAAAATCTTTGAATTTTGCCTCAAACACTCTTTAATGTAGGCCAGGCACGTAGCCAGCCGCGTATATTTGGGGGAGAGGGCAGGCACGTAGCGAGAACAAAATTTTGGGGGACAAGCAAAAGTTTGGGGGGCAACGACTTTGCAATGATCTTCAAAAGTAAAAAATATCTCAACGGAAAGATGAGCTAATTTTGCTGCCAAATTTCAATAAAGACCAAAAAAAAAGGATTTCGCGGAATCAAAACATGGTTTTACTCAAAATTGGGTGACTTAGAACATTTTGTTCCAAATCATTCGGAGGGAAAAGAAAATTTTGAGGGGGCAAAGTAACGTATTTAGGTACGAAATGCATGAAACTTTGTTAAAAATGACGTTTAATTGAAATTTTTTTGGGGGGCAAAGTAAAATTTTGGGGAAGCAGTTGCCCCCTGCTCCTTCCTGGCTATGTCCCTAGGAAAGGGGAGCAAGCGCAAAACTTTGGGGATCAATATCTTTTCTGTCATGCTGGCGATTGCATGGTTTTAAAACGAGTAATTTTTGCTTTGCTGATTCAAGTTGCAGAAGTTTTGTATTTGTCTTTTGTCATTATGAAAATTTCAGTCATATTAACTTTCTGAGGCTATTTGGGGCGTATGAAAATCAGCAGGATATTGGGGTTCTAGGGACAAAGCTTCCAGCGGCGGATGGCAAAAAGTTTGGGGGCATAGCTCCCAGCGCTGGAGAATTTTTTTTTTCCAAAAATACTTTAAGGCCTACTTTAGTTAAAATTATTGCTTGTAATCGTCGCATAAAATAGTTATGCAAGGCATGGTTACAGGGTTGCCACAGAAACTGCAAAATCAAATTCCAGGACTTTCCAGGACTTTTTTAGGTCATTTTCCAGGACTTTTCCAGGACTGTTTAAGATTTTTTTTACAGGACTTAAAATTTAATTTTGACTATTACTCTCATGCACCTACTCTTTTGTACTAGTGATTGACGAAAAATTTTGATGTAACGCATTTGCATTCCTAGTACTGACCACTATCCAGGTGCAAAGCCAAAAATTTGCAACGAGAGGGTTGTGGTTTTTGGAGTGGGGGCAACCCCCAGTCGCCGTAAGCCATTGGGGGTCTGGGGGCAAAGCCCCCAGCATTCGAAGATTTTGCAATTTTTTTTTCAATAATAACTTAATTTTAGACCTAGTTTAGTAAAAATTATTGCTTTTAAAACGTGGCATAAAAATTAGCACTGCAAAAACATGATTAAACTGGTTGCATAAATGGGTTACAGGATGTGGGTGAAAGATAGAGCTCGATCGATATGACTTTTTTAGGCCGATACCAATATATAACTCATAAACTACAAAATTTTGTCTATATTTTTCACTTGACTTGACACGAAAAGCTTCACTAATCCTCCTCCAAAGAAAGATTATTGCAAACACAAGTCATAATCAACGCAGGAACACTTGTGCTTGCTCTAAAAAAATATACAGTTTAAGGTATAATAATTGCGCTAAGCCGATATTTTATCAGCGGTAGATAGCCGATATGACATACCGGCTTGGCACTGATATCGGGCAAAATATATCAGCCGAGCGATAGATATATCAGTCGAGCTCTAGTGATGGGTAATAGTAAAACTTCAGTCCTAGCTTTATTTCCATACAGTGAACTATAAAATTTTACTATTTGAAAAAAAACAGAGCTTATTTGAACGCCAGGGTGCAAACAAAAAACTCTAACCAAGCCCTAACCCCAACCTTAAACTAAACCCAAACTGTAACCCTAGCTCTAACCCTAACGTTAATCCTAACCCAAACTCAAAATATAAACTTCAACTAACCACTAACGTTAATAATTTACAAAATAAGAGTATTTGAGCAAATAAGCACCCACTTTTGCTCTCTTATTCTCTAAAAGCAGAGCTCATCTTGCATGTTAGAGTGCAAATAGGCACCTCCTTTGAAAAAACTCTCAAGTATTAATTAATCCAAATCATCTGTATTTTATAACGCTAGATAAACATATAATTTGGGAGGAGAGGCTAATGAAACGAGATTTGAGAGAGTTGATTGGTAATTAACAGAATTAAATACTGAATAGACCCTTATAATTGTCTTACAAAGCCTACGTTAAGCATTTTGCATCAAGCGATCGAATTAATTATTTATTTTTAGCCATTTTTAGTTAGTTAGTTAGTTGTGACTGGTTTCTTATTGACCAATACTAGCCCTTCCCAAAATCATGTTCCAAAAGTGACTTTAAATTACTTTACTATCCATATTACTGCAAAAACTGCCTCAGAAATATAGTGGGATAAATGTTGTATTTTTCTTATTGCGCATTTTGGTCTGTGGGCCAATGGAGAGCAATAGCCCGCTATGCTACTGCTACTACAGTATCGCATTGCAATAAATTAATGCCCATGAATTCACTCTTCCTAATAATATTCAATAATTTACACATATTGTAATGCAAAGTGCAAATTTTGGCTAATTGGAGGAAGTGCTCATTTGCACTCTTGTAAGATTGCTTAAAATGAACAGTAAGAACTAGTAAGAACTGCTTAAAACAAACAAGAAAGCAAAAAGCAGAGGAATGGGGCTCATATTACTGTTAGGTTAGAGCTAGGGTTGCAGTTTGAGTTAGATTTAGAGTTGAGTTAGGACTAGGATAGCGATTTTTTGTTTGTGCACCAGCATACAAATAAGCTCTGTCTTTTTACAATACAATAAAGCTTTTTAAACCAACTTCACAATGCAAATTATTTCAACAATAAATAGCTTTGTACAATTACAAGGTACCAGTTATTATAAAAAAAACAACTTCACATTCTGTCCTGGAAAATCACGGGAAAACTCTATAAACATTTTCCAGGACTTTCCAGGACTTACAAACAAAATTCAAGGACTTTCAAGGACTTTCCAGGACAGCAAAAAAAATCCAGGACTTTCCAGGACTTTTCCAGGATGTGGCAACCCTGTGGTTAAATTGGCTGCGCAAGTAAGCTATAAGCGGATGAAGGCAAGCTATATTGATCAACGGAAAGTTTTCATTCACCCAAATTCCAGTCGTGAAAATAAATCTGTAATTCGGAAAGCTCACAAGTTTTATTCCAATAAGGCTAATTTGTCCACATTTTGTAAAGAAAGCTAATTGTAAGGGGACTAATGAGGCAATATCTAAAAGAAGTGATTGATAATTTACTTATTCAGAATAGGCCTCCAAATTGAAAAAAATAATAATAGTACATTTGATTTAGCTTACCTTCAGCATTTTTTGACAAGGAATCAAATTTGATCATTTTTGGCCGAATTATTTGCAAAGTTTTTAGTGATATTTGTAAGTTAAATTTTTCAAGAAAATGTAGCCCCTCTCCTAAACAAATATTTCAAAAACGGTTTTTAACGACTTTCGAGTCAATATCACTGCAAAAGACTTGCTCAGAAAGGAATTAAAAACGTTGTATTTTTCTTATTGTACATTTTCGTTGGCGGGTCAGTGGAAGACTTTAGTCCTCCCTGGCTACGCTACTGTTAATGAAATTGTTTTGAAGCAGCAAGTTTCTACGTGATTGCTGTTTTTAGTTCTGATTCTTGTCTTGTACTGTAGATGTGTGCAATTAGATTTGGCGAAATTGCGCAACATAGCCTATTATTCGAATGTACTGCTTCCAATTTCTCAAATAACACCAAACATGTTTGATTCAAAACAACTTTTGATGTTTTTAAAGCTGAAGGTGACTCGTTGTCAACTCATGTAACAATGCAAATAAAGTTTGCTTCAAAAGTTTTATACTTAATATCCCACAAATATCCAAGCAACTAAGCTTTTGATAAAGCTTCGTTGATCCGCTAATGAACTGTCAATGTGAATAGAAAAAGACATTGCCGTATAGGTTGTTCGATTTGATTTTGAAACTTAAATTTTTTTGTGTGCTCTGTAAATCCAACTGATGAATGACATGCCTGTGGCAAGCACGATACCAGTAAACTGCTATAATTAAAATAAAATTGAAAATTATGCCGATGCACATGATACATATGTAATCAAGCAACTTACTATATGATTTCTACTGCGTATTTTCGCTCAATCTTACCTTAGTATTAGGCCAGGTAAGATTTGCTTGGAGGCAACTGACCCCCAGCCCCCCGTGGCTACGTGCATGTAGGCCTACTATCACAATTTTATGATGTTGTTAGTTATCAGTGGACCATTTTAGATGAGGTTTTGCAATCGTGTTGATAAGTCTTTTCAAGACCATTAAGTTCTAAAAATATTGGTTATTGCATCACAAAAGCTTTTCTTAAGAATATTACTGCCTTGTAAAAGTTTTCATAACATCCTTGATATCTTTTACGACGAAATCATGTTGATTTTTTTAATGAATACCATTGCAAAACCTTATGTAAAAAGACTAACATAGCTAAACTCGATGAGCCGTCAATATGACAAAATTTTAATAAAAAAAAGCCTTTTATACTACATACGTCATAAACCTTAGCACGATACGTAGTTGTATGTAATCTTTGGATAGTTTGACTTTGGCCATGCATTGCATGTTTGTATTGTAAATTTTCAAAGTTATTGTTTCATGGTTTGTAAACCTATACTTCCAATATCTTCAATCATACTTACGTTTACTTGCGAAAAAATTATCGCTAAGTTTACTCAATATTTCTTCTACAGAGCTTTCAACTGAAAAAAAAGCAGAAAATTGTTTTGAGCTTTAATCCTATTTTCCCTGGCAAGTCAACCAACGCATTTTGCTCGCGGGGAAGATCGACAAAAATGCCCTTTTATTTAATCCTAAGCCAAAAGCTATGAGAACACCAAATTTGGCACGCGGGGTGGTGTTCACTAAAATTTTTTCAAAAAATTGTTTTTGCAGTAACCAGAGACCTATTTATGAAAAAATACTCCAATTTTTACAATGACGTCCCTGGCGGTACAAATTTTGCACATAAGTTTGTTTTTAGATACTGAATCATAAAATAACCAGCATCTCAATTGTTATATAGTTGTACATCAGGCATTTCAAGTAAGAAATTTCTGAAGCTCTGCTGGTGTTGCAGGCTAGCCTTGAGAAATCATTCAGGTACTAGTTTCGAAAGAAGGCATTTTTGCTACCCCCCCCCCACCGTGCAAAACAAGGTTAAAAGCTTAAACGTTCATCTTCTAGAATGTCATGCTCTCTTCCGATAGCTATTCTAAAACCAAAAAATCCCGTTTCCACTTATCAGCTCTCAGCAGTTTCAGCTTTGTTGATAATACTTGTACTCGCTTTTACCAAACTTAAGTCACTTAATTCGAGGTGCCAAAATTTAATGACGTTCAGTTACAAAACGTCTTCCCAGCTACAACCCTGCTGAAGTAGCAGACATCAGAGGTGGAGTCCTCGAGGACGTCTTTGGTCGCGAGGACGTCCTCGAGGACACATTTGAAGTCCTTGGCCTTGGCCTCGAAGCTCAAGTCCTAGGCCTTGAAGCCTACATGTCCTTGAAAATTTCCTGTCCTCGGCTCGAGAACAGCATTGTTTTTTGAATGGTTGAAAGGAAAATAACCAAACATAAAAACAGCCGTAGCCAGGATTTTTGAATGGGGAGCCCAATCTGCAAACCACATGCAATATGACGTCATACGAAATTTTCAAAGGGAGGGATTTTTATGGGACAAAAATACCTTGAAAAGTCCTCAAAATGCCCTGTCCTCGATTCAAGGACAGCACTATTTTTTAATTTGTTGAAAGCAGGCCAAGGCTATGATCATTTTTTTTTTGTCTTGGAGAGCGCCAGAGACCTCGCGGATAATTTATGAAAACCTTTTTTTTTGAGAATGCCTGAATTTCGTGGAAAATTTGCTTTTTTTTGCGCGAAACCCTTTTTTTTTGCAGAACACTTGCGCGTTGTGTTTTTGGTCCTTGGCCTCGAGCATTTCTATACTTGGCCTTGAGAGGGTATGTCCTCGGAGAGTCGGTCCTTGGCCTCGAATTTTTTTTTGTGTCCTTGGCCTCGAGCTTTGTGTCCTCGACTACACCTCTGGCAGACACTAGCCCAAACTGGAAATTCACTGCTCTTGGTGACATGGATGAAGCTTAAGAGACTATGAAAACTGAAACCGCCTTTGTTTTCTTTTGCATGAACAAAATGAGCTAGTACTGGTGCAGAAGGCGTATTCGCTAAAAGAACAGACCGCAAAACTATATGATGCTATTCTATCCAATACATAACTTCTTACAAAAGGCTCCAAACTCTCAATGATAGCATCATTCGTTTTGTCCCTGAACTGGTCATGCAGCGCGATGTAATGTCTACGTCCAATACGACAAAGCAGATGCACAACTCTAGTTATAGTTCTAATCTTGTTTTGAGCAAATGATGATCTACGAGCCCAAAATAATTTGCTTGCCACCATCTGCGTAAAGAAAAAAATAAAGCAAAAAAACAAAAAAACGCGATGGATTAGAAAATACTGTGATTAGTTATTGTGATGTATGATCCATTTCACTCAACAATGGCGTGTTTTACAAGTAGTACTGATTGTAGAGTACGCCATGCACACAACCAAAACAATTCTTAAATTAAAAAAAAAAACTCAAATTGGTTCTTTCGCTGCGCCATTTTATGTTCACTTTAAAACTATGTTACCGGTGGGTTTTACATTGAGGCATCACTTTTTGGCAAATTTTCTTTTGCAATTGCGTCCCCATGTTGATAAATATCATTTTGTTTTCTCGTTGTCGTTTTGTTGTATAGTTGTGCGCATTGCACAGAGCTGGACAGCGCTGTTTCGAGCTTTTAGCTCTCATCGGCAGCCCTCAGCTATCTAATTATAGTGGAAGTTGACATGGCTTCCCAGGAGTCGACCATGAAGGACGTCAAGATATTGCAGTTGTGCGCATTGTTTTTGCTTTTGAAGTACCTTGACAAGTTGGTAGATTTCGGTCAAGAGACCACGTGAGCGAATCTTCTAGACACGTGGTTTCGACTTTTCCTCGAGATACAAATCCACTATCGCATTCGTACGTTAATTTGTCGTCTGGCGCAAAAAATCGATCCACATTCTTAATAAGCGCATTGTTAACTCGCTTAGGAAAGCCACATCCTGCAAAATAAATAATAAATTGATTATGATCGATTGCCACAGAAGAAACATTTTATATGAGCAGCAAAAACAAAAAAAAAATAGAAATAGGCCTTGCTGGTATCCATGAACGATTATTCTTTTTTCATAATTATGGATGTATGTTTTGTTTCTGTTACTACTCAGGAAAATGTCTGAGATTTTTTCTGTTATCAGCAGCCAAACGAAGGATGACCCATCCATATTTGAGATCATATCGTTCATTTGAGGCTTGTGAATTGTTATTCTAAGGGACGTATTATTAAGGTGAATCCTTTGTTCTTGTTGGAACTTTATTGATATACAGATTCGTGAAAAAGAAGGCTGAAGCTTTATGAGAAGACGTTTTTTTGTTTGAAAGATTTAATGCACTCTTACAGTATCTCTAAAAAAGTGCCAGGTAGTACCAAATTATGGATATTTTAGAAACAAAAATGAGCCAAAATACTTTTTTAATTTTTAGCGAAAGCGTTGATTAACGGTCAATTCTTGTACAAATTTACAAAAACTGATCCGGTTCTAGAGGCTTTGTTTCCAGAACCTTGCTTGTCATGTACACGATTATCTTCTTTTACTTCTTTGCTCGCAGATAAATTTGGAAATTTGTGCGTCAGTATGATACGCTTACTGAGATATCAGATTAACTAAAACACACTATTTATCAAAACGAAAACAAATTTGATGTTTTTGACATTTCAAGAACGCTAAGGCTGTACTTGTACTTTAGAAACTCTGAAAGGGCCACCCACCGATTTGTGTTCCATGTCCGATGACCTAAAATGGCAATGTTGTTCAATAATGCAGTAGTTTTTACAGCAACTTACAACCAAGCAGACATCAAAATATAATCATCTTACTAGATGACACACAAAAATCAGATGAGTTTGGAGTCCACTGTCCCATTTCATTGCACGTGTACGATCTTCGTGGTCGCCCTTTACAAAACACTACGAGCACTTCCCCAACTCCAAAATGTGATTTCCTCCCATTTTTTAGCCCTGGGTGATTCGAGTCTAAACCGACCACTAGGCTTGAAGCACAACTCATTGCTGAAAACAAAAAGCACTGATCCTCTTTAAAATGCTGAATAGCTGAAATTTTTAAATCAGTGGTTCTTGAACTTACGGTCGCAACTCAAACATGGGTCTCTGAGGGCCGAAAATGGTTCTCGTCAAGGCATAGGTGGGCAAGTTAATGCAAAATGTTTGCTTCGTTAACCACTTGTCATTTAGCAAACTTCACAACTACGTTAACAATAATCCGTTATTTTAACCTTTAATTAACGGAAGTAAATAAAGTCCGTTAATTCGTGAATATATTGCGCGTAATTTACGAGTACATTTCTTTTTATTCGCTCGCTTCTTGAACACGTATTGACGTTGTTAAGCAGATTGTAAAGAAATATCTATTGCTATGGTGGTCTATTTGCTTTTTGGAACTTTTATTTTACAGTGCAATCTAATTTTAAGATAAAAATAAGGTCAAATGCACAAACGAAGCTGCGATCGAAAAATCTTTGAAAATTGTGAACAGCGATAATTAAGACCTATGAGGCTGCAGCTTATTATTTGCCACAAAAAAGAGCTCGTTTCTTCGCTTTTTCTTCTCTAGAACTCCTGCTAATACGCAACAAGTGTTACCAGTGCAAACTGGTTCGTAACGGTGCGATGAATGAATGGTGCAAGATATTACCGATAAAAATCTTGACAGAAGTTAACAGAACTTAACGGAAGTTAATTTAGTCCGTTAACATGAAAAAAACTTTTTAACAGATTATCGAGTTAATGAAAAAGTTAGCTTGGTTATTAACGGATTAACAATTCACGGACTTGTGCCCACCTATGCGTAAAGGTGATTTAAACTTGTCAAAACGATGTTTTCGTTTTATTTTTCAAGTTCTTTCAATTCCATTACAACTTAATTTTTGCAGTATGCAATAATTTACTATCTTAAAGGGGCTTTTCTTCTTTTTAAAGTTATTCATCTTTTTCTTTTCGTTGTTGTAATGTTAATTTAACGTTTTTCTTCTTCTTAATGAAGACAGTAGTTCAATTGTTGGAAACATTTTGCTTCTCAAAGGGGCATTGCACACTAATGGGAAAAGATAATTGATTGCCAACGTTACTCTCCCATTTTTTTATTGTTTGACGTTAATAGTTTTAACGGGAAAGATTTTAACTCTACGGAAAAATATTCCGCTGTGGCAACATGGCAGCATCAAATTTACATAAGTGGTTCAAACTGACTTGGTTATCTGGTAGGTTCCGTGGTTAGCATGTGATTTTGCCATGTTTCTTCTGTGACTTTGGCGGAAAAAATGTGTTTTTAAAAGTAAAATTAGGCTCATTTGGTCTGAATTTTGTTCTTTAGCACAAACGATATTTGATCTAGCGTAGTACATTTAGAAAGAAACTTGAAAAATAAACCTAGTCTGATCGAATAATATTGGTAATTTTGACCTATGTCATATAGGCTTAAGTAACGTCCGGTATGAAGACGCAGAGGCTTGATTAGACCTTAAATCTTTTTAGATTCAACTGGAAGGCTACTTAACCGATGGTAGGCTGTACATTTTTAAAGATTAAGATTAGGGTTGGGTTTGGGATAGTGTATGTGTTTTTGTAGTTGTAAGACTTGTAACCATTGTGATTATGCTCTCCTAACTTTATCGCTTCTTCCACACGAGCGACACCTAACGGTTGATTCAAAAATTATTTAAAAAATGACAGGATTGCTTACAAATAGCGGAAAAAAGAAATGCAAATATCTTCCAATGTAGAAGTCGAAGAATTCTGGAATCAGCGTCAAAAATGAAAAAAAATATAATTTTGTTTTGCTAGGCAATAAATAAGTTGACATTAGACCTCAGTGCCCTTTTATGGACCTTGCAACGTCAAATTTACCATATCTGAGGTAAAGGTTGTGAGATCATCATAAAACTCAGAGTTGAGTTGCGCTCAAAAAAAGTGTAGATACCGCTGCTTTTAAGATAATTTTCTTGCAAATCCACGATTTTGATGTGGTGTGAGTGCAGTGCAGTTGTATAGTGCTGTAGAAGTTTCTTATTTCACGTTTGCAAGACAACAATCACAACAAACAAACAAACAACAATGAGCTAGTTTAAGAATCTTCTTGGTTTGGCAATTTATTTTCCGAACTTATGATTAAATACTTAACGAAAAAAAACTCTTTCTCAGAAATCAAATATCCAACGCAGACCGACGTTTTGTTTAATTTCTGTTATTTTAAAGGGGGTGAAGCATCCAGCTAGGATTATATGCAAAAGATAAAGAATAATCTGAAGTATATCTTCACCAAATTTTATTAGCTTACGACTTATTGTTTTTAAGATATTGCATTTCAAAGTAAGGAGATCTCCCCAATAGTGTTGCCAGTTAAAATTTCATTTTTTCTAAAATGATGTTTATTGTGATCTTTCACATTGGTTTGAAAGCTCCTGAATGCAAGGCTTAGGCATGAATTGGTGTTACAACAGAATCACTTTTAAAATTTAAATAGTATTCTGGTAATCCCAAATCCTAGAAAAGGAGATCTTAAACGACAACACTGTTGGGGAGATCTCCCAAATTTGAAATGAAATATCTCAGAAACGATACATCGTACAAAGCTGAAATATAGTGAAGAAATACTTCAGATGTTTCTTTAATTTTTAAACATAATTCCAGCTGGATGCTTCACCCCCATTAACTGGACGATTAATTATGACGCCAAGCACTACAAATGAATATCCTGAGCTAACTACAGGGTAACTATCACAACAACATTATATTCTTATGGACATTGCAACAAGATGCAACTGCATGGAACTAGCAATCGAAAACACCTGTTTAAGTATTTTTCTAATTATCTTTTTCAGGTGTTGTCTAACTGCTGAATGGTATGGTAATTTACAGCTAGCCTACCAGCCTAGGCCTATTTTTCATTTCTTCTCAAGCGCAGCAAATCGCATATGCTCTGCTAAAAGCAGCAAATTCAAACCAATAAGTGTAACTTTACATTTGAAAAGCAATTTACCTCATCAAAGTCACAGCAAAACCGGGCAGAAGCCTATCTTACCCACAGACCTACAATCTGACTGAGCCCGTTGGAAATATCTAATTCAAATTTGGTGTTGTCATGCTGCCAGAGTCGAATTTTTCCCGTATAGTCAAAATCTTTTCCATTTTAGCGATGTAACGTCAAACAATGAAAAAACAGGACAAAAAATTTGGTAATCAATTATTTTTCACATATAGCATTAAAAATTCAAAAATTAGATTTCAATGCCCCTTTAAACTGAACCATAAAATGCAACACACAAAAGCGTTATGTCACGAAAACGTTTTTTGACGTCCTCTAAACAAGGACTAAAAGCAAAATCAATGGGGGTATTTAAAGCTACGCCAACGGCACAAGACTAAATTGGCGTTGACCTCATCGTTCTTGACTAAGCCGTCCCAGAGATATTCTACTTCAAACGCGACGTTGGAGCTTCTAATCAAGGATGGCACTACGATACGCCTCAAAATTTGCTGAGAAATACGGTACGCCTTTTTTGTAATGGTACAAGTACGGTACGTCAGGGCCGGCGCCACGAGGGGGCATTTCGGGGCCGCTCCCCTCCTTGCAAGGGGGCACACTGCTTGTGCCCCCCAAGCAAGAAGTGTGCCCCCCAGGCAAGGATTGTGCTACCAAATAAAGTAACAGGCCTGGTGCCACTGGAGTGCCTTTTGAGGTCTGTGCCCCCCCCCCCCCCCCAGCAGCGTACGCAGGATTTTAAAAAGGGAAGGGGGGCAGGAACTTCAGAAAATTTGAGAAGAACAAAGATCAGAATAAGAAATTGTTTCATCCAAAATTAGTCCAATTTTTTGCCCAAAATTAGGTGAAGAGCAAAAGAAACAAGGTTTTCACTCAAATTCAGTCCGAATTTTTGCCCAAAATTAGGTGAAGAGCAAATAAAAGGTCTTCACTCAAATTTAAGTCCGATTTTTTGTCCAAACTTGGGTGCAAGCCTAAAACAAACGTATAAAACGGACCTATTGTGTGGTCAAAGCTTCTGCCTTACTTGCAAAGGGTGGGGGGGGCATGCCACAATTTTGCATATTATTTTATACTAATTACACAGTATACTAAGATATACAGTAGGTTCACTTCAAGCAAAATGCATTGTTCAAATGTCCAGCATTTTTTTGCCTGTGTTGCGTCATAAGGACTTTGTTGGGTGGGTCACGTCACTACATGGTGAAAAAAATGTTTCCAATTTTTTTCAATTATTTTAATATTGTATATTTAAAAAAAAAACTTTGGGGTTTTTTATTTGAATTAATAGACTTTGTGCTTGAGGAAAGCGCAGTGGGCGAGCGAACGGTTACATTTGTGCTTTTTCAATTCTTAGAAATTGGCACGAAGCATGCTCGAAGATGTCGGGAGCCCACTATGACGTCATAATGCTTGTTAGAAATATACTAATTTCAAGTGTTTTAGTGCAATCGTTGATCTTAAATCAAAACAAGGTCTTCTAGGCTGCTCAAGGTTTTCTATTGAAGTAGACGGTGGACGAGATGCATTTGTGACGTCATAATGCATATACATATTGTTTAATTTCGTATTCATGCTTGCTATTGGACAGCCTGATTTAGCCAGATACCAATATTGAATAAATGAAAAATAGCTAAAAGAAATAAATCGGATCGAGTGGAAGATGTAGTCGGGAGACCACTATGACATCAAAAAGCTGTTACAAATTTGCCAATCTCAATTGATTTGACTGCAACATAATCCATCATACTGTACAAGGATTTGGTTGCAGCTAATTTTTATAGGGAGTAAAAAGGGTCGTGATCAACGCTTTCGTGTGTGACGTCATAATTCATTTAAGTTTTGTTTCAATTTCCTGTTCAAGCTTGCTGTAGAATAGTCACACTACAAGCTAATATAAGCATTGAATAAATTCAAGATAGTAATCGAAGTATGTAGTCGGGAGACCACTATGACGTCATAAAGCTGTTACAAATTTGCGAGTTTCCACTGATTTCACTGCAATTATTATCCATCATAATCATAACAAGGTTTTGCTTGCACGTTGCAGCTGATTTTATATCGAGTAGAAGGAGTCTAGATCAACACGTTCGTGTGTGATGTCATAATGCATTTACGTTTTCTTTTCTTTCATGCAATGTAATTTGGTTGTAATTGATTGAAAATAGTTTTAAGGGTGAGTTCTTCTCAGTGATATGCCATTGATTTCGATAGTATTTGAAGTAGGCTATCTAGTGACATTGATAGCCCCAAAATTCTGCAAAGAGAAATGCTCTTTGATTACTGTCTTAGTTCTTAATTGCTACAATAAACAAGTAAACACAACTCAAGTTACTTTGTTGGTGTACCGTCAAGCCAAAGACTCTTTATTTAGTAGAATAGGGACAGACGCGCGGAAAAAAAGAGAAGAGCATTAAAGAAAAAAGCATGCATTGGTTGTAAAGGTTTTTTTTGAAGCCACGCGTATTCGGCTGATTTGATTAGACGTATTTGTAGAATAAATAAACCGTGAAGAAAACAGTCACGCTGATTGGACGATTCGGCATATTTTAAAACAAATCAAGCAAGAAGAAAAAATACAAAACCATTAGTTTCAAGTTTACTGATAAAGAGTCTATGATCAGACAACTAGGCCTATGCCGCTCTATTCGGCTATTATGGTCAATCGTTTTGTTTAACAGCTTTTGCCATGCTTTTAGTTGAACAGCTTTGCCATGCTTTTTCGTGTGAGAAAGCATATAATAAATACAGCATAAGTACCTTGTTTCCCCGAAAATAAGACAGGGCTTATATTAATTTTTACTCCAAAATATGGCACTAGGGCTTATTTTCGGGGGATGTATTATTTTGATATATCAAAAAATGAAGTTACAAAGTAAAAATTACGAGATTTTAAATAAACAGAAATTACGAAAAAAGATCTACATTTACTTGCCATTAACATGTTTTTTATTCAGAAACTCATTAACAACAATTTATTCAAGAACAATCATATCATCATCCTCTGGAATGTCTTGCAAGTCATCAGTTTCCAAAATTGCAGCGGAGTTTTATAAAAATATAATATAAAAAAAGAATGTTTCACTCTTTCGTCTTTCTGCCGCTCTCAACTAGGGCTTATTTTAAGGGTAGGGCTTACATTAAAATCATCCTCAAAAATCACGGTAGGTCTTATTTTGCGGGTAGGTCTTATTATCGGGGAAACACGGTACGATAACTTACGGGAAGATTTCGAAACTTTCTAATTTAGAGCTAAATACGGTTATACTCAGTACTTAAATTGTAAAATTTTGCGTGGGGGGACGCTTTTTCAGGGTTGACTGAACCTTAGTGAAAAACAGGCACGTTGCCAGGATTTTTTGGAAGGTTGTTCCGTAACCGAACTTGACCCAAATTTTCATTGTTCCTGAAATGGAATGAGGCGATTTTTCAGTGAAAATTAAGTGAAAAACAGGTGATCTCCAAAAAAAAAAAGGTCTTCGCCGAAATCCGAAAGCTTTTTCTGGCCGAAATCGAAAATTCAAGCGGTTTTTCCGGCCAAAAACGGGTAATATCCACAAAAAAAACAAAAGGTCTTCACCGAAATCAAAAATTCAAGCAGTTTTTCCGGCCAAAAACAGTAAATTTTTACCTCCCATAAACCAGCGCTAAAATCTCGGTGGGGGGACGCCTAAATCTCAATGGGGGGACGCTCAATTTCGATGGGGGACGCGTCCCCCCCGGTCCCCCTACAATTTAAGTACTGGTTATACTTAGCTTAGTGATAGTGAATAAAACTAGCATAGCCCACTGATACGATGTATATTTTATGGCCTCGATCCTGACCATTGATAGACAGCTTATTTATAGATCCTGCTGACCGAGAGATGACATTATGTACAGGGGTGCCGATCTTTGCTGAGTATTGGGGGAATAATTTGCAATTTTATCCCAATTTTGCCCTATTTTCAACATTGGGGGGATGAACCTTGACCACGATTTTGTTCAGGTGAGCAAATTAAGTGAAGACCAAAAAAAGATCTTTCCAAAAAATGGAACACTTTTTTTTCCCTAAATTCAAGTGGACACCTACACTCAGATGTACACCAGAGTCAAATTATTGGGGGGATGCATTTGTAGACCATACTCAAACTATTAAGGGGTATACAGTCAAATTTTTGGGGGATATATCTCCCCCCCAGATTTCGGCACCCCTGATTATGTATTTATTACTGTTGCATACAAATTAAAATAATGATAAGTTATGAATTATGATCAAGCAGTAAACAAATTATTATGATCAAACGTAAATGCATTATGACATCACACACGAACGTGTTGATCTAGACTCCTTCTACTCGATATAAAATCAGCTGCAATTACGTGCAAGCAAAACCTTGTTATGATTATGATGGATAATAATTGCAGTGAAATCAGTGGAAACTCGCAAATTTGTAACAGCTTTATGACGTCATAGTGGTCTCCCGACTACATACTTCGATTACTATCTTGAATTTATTCAATGCTTATATTAGCTTGTAGTGTGACTATTCTACAGCAAGCTTGAACAGGAAATTGAAACAAAACTTAAATGAATTATGACGTCACACACGAAAGCGTTGATCACGACCCTTTTTACTCCCTATAAAAATTAGCTGCAACCAAATCCTTGTACAGTATGATGGATTATGTTGCAGTCAAATCAATTGAGATTGGCAAATTTGTAACAGCTTTTTGATGTCATAGTGGTCTCCCGACTACATCTTCCACTCGATCCGATTTATTTCTTTTAGCTATTTTTCATTTATTCAATATTGGTATCTGGCTAAATCAGGCTGTCCAATAGCAAGCATGAATACGAAATTAAACAATATGTATATGCATTATGACGTCACAAATGCATCTCGTCCACCGTCTACTTCAATAGAAAACCTTGAGCAGCCTAGAAGACCTTGTTTTGATTTAAGATCAACGATTGCACTAAAACACTTGAAATTAGTATATTTCTAACAAGCATTATGACGTCATAGTGGGCTCCCGACATCTTCGAGCATGCTTCGTGCCAATTTCTAAGAATTGAAAAAGCACAAATGTAACCGTTCGCTCGCCCACTGCGCTTTCCTCAAGCACAAAGTCTATTAATTCAAATAAAAAACCCCAAAGTTTTTTTTTTAAATATACAATATTAAAATAATTGAAAAAAATTGGAAACATTTTTTTCACCATGTAGTGACGTGACCCACCCAACAAAGTCCTTATGACGCAACACAGGCAAAAAAATGCTGGACATTTTTGACAATGGAGTGAACATACTGTATAGTTAATATACTGTGCTAATTATACTATCCTGGCCACCCAAACGTGGGGGCATGGACCAATGGCCCCCCTAAAAACGCCCCTGTGCCCCCCCCAAGCGTGAGTAAAGTTTCGTTCCAGGACGAAAAACATTAGCGTACGCCAAGATTAAGTCTAAGATTTCGCGCCGAAGACCTTTATTTTTTTTGCTCTTCACCCTCTAATTTACAGGCAAAAAGCAAGATCTGCACCATTCGATTCCGCCGTGCTCTGCCAAGCAATATGAACGTGCCCCCCGAGCGACACGTTTCCTACGAAAAAAAGTAAACGGCCAGGATGAAGAGCTTTTTTTCTATTTTTGGTTGGTCTTCCATCCCAAAGATGAGGGTAAAATTGATCTGTGCCGCCCCAAATATTTTTCTGCCCTGCAGTCACGCTACTCTGGGGCCGGGCCTGCGGTACGTTAGTACGCTGTTTGAATTGCCATCTAAACATTTTATGTGCAACGTGCGGCAATTAATGAAGACTTGTGTGACCGTGACCAGCGTGCACATAGTCTAGGCTTTTCTCAAGTAATTATTATAGCCTCTTAATTTGTTGTTGCAATTGTATTACGATGTCACAAGTCACAAGTATGGCCAATTGTGATGTCATAACTATTGCCTATAGATGCTAGTAGCCTAGGACTATCGTGGCTTGTCACATATTGAAGAAAAATTTCAACGGAAACAACTGTGACACTTCCGGATCGGACCCGGATCTTACTGTTTTTTGTTGAGATCCAGACCCGATCCGATTTCATTAGAAGGTGCGAATCCGGATCTGATTTTGCTCGTTACCCACAAACTCCTTGTTGATGTTTGTCAAAATATTCGTTAAAATGTACACAGTGTAGTAGGCCTAACCTTGTTTAGGATCCGGATCTCTTCTTGTTGGATGCCGATCGGTTCCAATTCTTTTGATGTGTGGATCTGGCCAGCGAAATTTTTTTTCTACCATGGTTTTGCAGATTTACTACGCCAACTCTTTAAAAGCTTATAAAACTTAAAAGATTACTAGGCTAGGCTATTTTGACTTGCTTAATGCTTATATCACAAATTTTGTCTTAATATTTTGATTTGATTATAAAACGTAAGTCTAGGATTATTGACTAACTGCTATTATTGCTTTTTGCTATTTTTTCAAGCCTATTCTACCACTGCCTACGATAAGACTGTACTACAAACTAAAGTCTTGCCTAACTGCCCAGTATCATCGTACCAATCAGCCTGCGAATATATAACGGATCAAGCGAAAAGCGAGAGCGGAGTATGAACCACATGGTTGGGACACAGGATGTGACGTAATAAATCTGCAAAACCATGGTAGAAAAAAAATTTCGCATCCGGCCACCTCTGTTGCATTGACTTGTTTCGCTGCGCACTAATTAGTTTGATCTTTTCAGCGCAAGAGATCTGTGCAGGTAAAAAGGGTAGACTGTTTGGTAGCCTAGCAATCAAACTGTCAGACGCATTTCAGTCTAAATCATAGCCTAGCCTTGCAATAAGGATTTTATTACTAGGCTACAGAGTACAAACTCATACCTGATAATAAGACTACCAGTACTTGAGTAGACCTATTGTATTTGCTCACAGCATTTTGCGACCCTAGAATAAACTAATGGCCAAATACTCTAATAGCTCTTCTAGCCTTACTTGCGCTTGTTATTAGACACTTGTTACCTAATCTACCGTACAGTCTACTCTTTTAGCTGTTGAAGTGTTTGGGCATTATTATTGGCTGTTTTTTCCAGTTTCCGAAAAATGATTAATTTTGTCTTGAGTCTCAATAGCCTAGTCAATAACTTAATTGTTTATTGTAGGCTATGTTGTTGGAATTAATTTGAATTATCTTATCTAATTGGCTGATCTTATAATTTATTTAATTTGCTTTGAAATTTACGGCAACTACTACTAATCTACTGATGCTGCAGCACTATTGACCATTACAGATTTTTCAACGAAGCTCAGCGTACCTTAGATAGAATGACTATTTATTTGTCTAGTGTGCTTGGCCTTGCCACAGCAAATGCATTTCAACTGCAGTTCTCAGCAATGCAATGAGCAACTATCAATACGAACAAGAATTAAACATCCATTGGTTATTATCAGGGATTCAAACTTTTTTCCCTGATTTAGCTGTGTTGGTAACCAACAACAACGAACGTAATGCAACGCGAGAATGTAAGGCCGTGTTTACATTCTCGCGTTGCGTTCCGTTCCGTCGCAGCGCAACACATCAACGCTTGCGCTTGTGAGGTTTATATTCTCGCGTTGCATTACGTTCGTTGTTGTTGGTTACCAACAAAGCTAATTCTGTGAAAAAAGTTTGAATCGGTGATAATAACCAATGGATGTTTTATTCTTGTTCATATTAATAGTAGCTCACCAGTGGCGGATCCAGAAAATTTTGGTGGGGGAGAATGATAAAAATTTTAGGCACAAAACCTCAAAAATTCGGAGGTGTTGTAACCAGGCACGTAGCCAGAAATTCGCAATGGAGCGGCTGTTTTAGGGGGTCTGGGGGCGGAGCCCCCAGCGCTCAAAAATTTTGCATTTTTTTTGCATAAATAATTTAATTCTAGAGCTAGTTTGATAGAATAATGCTTTTAAAATGCGGCATAGAAATTGGCAGTGCAAACATGATTCAATTGGTTGCATAAATGGCCTATGTGAGAGGTGGTTAATGGTAAAATTTTGGTTCTCTTAGTTGGATGCTGGTAAATCCTAAGCATAAAATCTTATAGTTCAATAAAACTCACATGGAGTAATTTGTTTCATTTATATTTTACAGAGAAAAATAATTGAAGGGGGGCTAATGGAAAGAGAATTGAGACAAGTGGTTGGTAATTAACCAATACTGACTAGCCTCTCCACCCCATTTCTGAGTTTAGACCTATAATATATTTGTTGATGAAACCGTGTTCAAGTTTTTTACACTAGCGATGAAATTTTATTGTTTATTTTTTGGCATTTTTCAAAGTTTTTCTAGATTTGTGAGTTTTATTTTCGACAAATTAGCCTCCTCCCTAAGCATATGTTCCAAAAATTGCTTGAAGTCAGTTTTTGGTCTATTTTAGTGCGAAAAACAGTCTCAGAGGTGCTAAAAACGTGACAATTTTTTATTTGCATTTTGGTTGACAGGCCAATGAATGGTACTGTTATATGGTCCATAGTGGACTAGTGGTGGTAGGGCTGAGGGGACTCAGGACTGAGCAGCTGAGCTTCGTGCACTGGTGCACCGAGTGTCCAAGGTACGCTGAGCTTTGTTGAAAAATCTATAATGGTCAACAGTGCTGCAGCACATGTAGATTAGTGGCAGTAGCCGTAAATTTCAAATCAAATTAAATAAATTATAAGATCAGCCAATTAGATAAAATAATTCAAATTAATTCCAACAACATACCCTACATACAATAAACAATTCAGTAACTGACTAGGCTATTGAGACCAAAGACAAAATTAATCACCTTTCGGAAACTGGAAAAGACAGCCAATAATATTGCCTAAACACTTCAACAAGTAGTCAACAACTTAAGTAAAGACTGCTAGGCTTACAAATGCTGGTGCCATAAACAGTGCAAGCTGGAAAAAGAGAGATACCGATTCGTTTGGCTATATAATTAGATAGGCTAGACTAATCTGCTACTAGAGTTTGCTAATCTTTGATACTAATGCCTTACTGATGTATTCTCTATTCTTGAAAAGAGCCTAGCCTGTCTTGTTTTGTCACAAATTCTTCTATTGATCATTGTGTAGGCTATCCTTTTTTGTTTTCAATAGCCGATGAAAAGCAAACTAACATTCCACAAACACCTAATCGACTGTTCTAACAGAAACTTTAGATTTGCATCAATAGTTCACTGCTCCGCTCTCCTCAAGGTCGTGTGCAAATGATATCAAGTTTTTCGAATTGCTGTGTTTAAGAATGATCTTTTTTGACCAATCACAACCAAGAACTGCTCTGACGTACACGCGTTCCAATGCAACATTATGAAATCTGCACAGAGCTGGACAGCGATGTTTCGAGCTTTTAGCTCTCATCGGCAGCCCTCAGCTATCTTTTTCAAAGGTATTCCCAGCTGAACAAACATTATTGCAATTATACGATATTGCAATTATGAAATCTATTTCATCAGCTCGCGTCGTTGCTAGACGTCACTAGCACTGCGTTAACGCTTTCGCAAGAATGTAAACCCCTTTTCTAAGTTTTATTTTCTTCAAAACTGCGCGCAAAAGGCAACGCAACGCGAGAATCTAAACACGGCCTAATAGCGGCGTTGCTTTACAGTATATACAGTAGGTTAGAACTGGAATGGAGTCGCTAACGACGTTAAGGCTATCAACGTCAGGGCTGTCAATAAAATTATTAAAATTTATAACATATTAGAGGCCCGACATCGTGTTTGAAGTAGAATATCTGTGGAACGGCTTGGTCAAGAAGAATGGGGCCAACGCCAATCTAGTCTTATGCGATTGGCCTAACTTCATCCATTGATTTTGCCTTTAGTTCTCGTTTTAGTAAAAAATCGGCGACATAGTGCTCAGCAGTGGCGGATCCAGAATATTTTGGTGGGGGGGGATTTGAAGCACAAAACCTCAAAAATTCGGATGTCTTCACCAAAATTGAGAGTGATTTTTCGGCCGAAATCGGAAATTCAAACGTTTTTTTCGCCCACATTCAGGTGGTCTCCAAAAAAAAAAAAAAAAAAAGGTCTTCACCAAAATTGAGAGTGATTTCTCGGCCGAAATCGGAAATTCAAACGTTTTTTTCGCCCAAATTCAGGTGGTCTCAAAAAAAAAAAAAAAAGTCTTCACCAAAATTGAGAGTGATTTTTCGGCCGAAATCGGAAATTCAAACGTTTTTTTCGCCCAAATTCAGGTGGTCTCCAAAAAAAAAAAAAAAAAAAGGTCTTCACCAAAATTGAGACTGATTTTTCGCCGGATTCGTTACGTTTAGGTCGGTGGGGGGGGATGCATCCCGAAATGGAGCCGAATTATTCGAAACAGAGGCTGATTTTTCGGCCAAAATCGTTACTTTTAGGCTGGTGGGGGGGGATGCATCCCCCCATCCCCCCCCCTAAATTCGCCACTGGTGCTCAGATTTGGGGAAGTGACGCCGGCAAGCCTCCAAATCGGAAAACTTACCCTTATTTCAGCAACTTCAAATTTTTAGAGGTTATTTGCGAATAAATTTGACTTGAATTCATATTAATTTAAAACAAAAAACTGCTTTCTGACGTGGTTTATCACGAGAAACCAAAAAGGAGAGCATTTTTGTTTGCTCTACATGTAAAATAGAGTTCACACTTTTGTTGATTATCAAAATTCCAAACATGTCTACCTACCTCCTATAGATTGTTGGCAGACGAATGATGCATTTTCATTACAATTTGTTGCTCTCCATTCGGAATTTGTCGTCGGAAGGTCAAGAGTACCGCCAAAAATAACGCAGCGTTCAGTCGTTGTGAAGGAAAAGTTCTTTCCATTTTCCCAATTTTGATAATCTTTTCCACTCAAGATTGTCAGATCTCTCCAACGAAATCTGTTGTTTCTACCACGAGTTAAACCAATAAAAAACGGAAAATCTGAAGCCGAATAAGTAAATGCTTTCAGAGTTGTAAGTCGGGCCGGGCTTTTTGGGTCGGGTTCGAGACTAAAGTTGACAAAATTTTGGGCTAAATTCGGGCCTGAGACGTGCTTTTGTCTTATTTGCATAAAAATATTATCAAAATAACTTGGCAACATTGCTAAATTTTTCAGACCTAACTTAACTTTTGGTTTTTTTCGGGCGTGATTTGGGCTTCAAATTAGTTTTTGAGTCCGGGCGTGTATTTTCGGGTTCGGGAAGGGTTCAGGCCTGAACTAGTCGGTCCGTTTTCAACTCTGAAATGCTTATAATTTAAAAGAATGATAGCAAAAATGTAGATTTCAAAGCTTTCAGAAAGTGCACATTATGGCACTATAGGCTATATCAGAGAATTATTAACAACTAGACCCTTATGAGACTGCTTTATCTTTCAACTAACCGTATGGCTGGATGAATCAAAAAATGAAACTGAGTTGTAGGAAAATTTTAGAGTTTTAATTCAAATCAAATCTTTGGTTATACTGGCTGCATTACGCCGAAGCTTGTAACGAGTTGCCGGGCTTAACTCCGCGTCTTTGCGCCTGCGGGCGACTCAGCTTCTTTCAAAGAAATGTCGCGGCAGGGCGAGGCGTTGGCAACACTGCGTCCAATTTGACCGAACCGAAATTTGAACTTAAGACTTTATTTCAGCGACAAATGCGTCACCGCTTGACCAAACTGACCGGCTTGTGTTTTAGTATTCAGCTTTCTCTGAGTAATATTACTTTAATTTATTTGATATTTTTCTCATACGATGTAGACTAGTCAATTAAGTAGTCATCTAAACAATTCAATGTCATTGCTCAAGAAAAAATACTACTATTGTTCATAAATTATGCTAGTTTTTTCATATTAAATGTAAATTTTTCAGAAAAAAAACAGCATTCAAATAGCATTATATATTATGAAGTCATTACGATAAAATTCTATTTCTGCTGTATTTGAATAGCATATTTAAAAGGAAACTATTATTTAAAGGTTTTTTCAATCACAATAAATTGCAAAAAAATTGTTTTGCAAAATTCAACAGTGTACATTGTGCATGTTTTGCAGCTGTGTATACGTGTATAGTTAGTAACTTGTATTTGCGTTTATTCACCAAGATGCCTTAGGCAGGAGAGAGCTAAGGGATGACCTTTTGGTCTTCGAGTCAAGCAGCCACCTGCCCACCCGTTTACCAAACTTGGTGGAGGCTTCACACTGTCCTTTTAATTGCTGAACGTCAAGCAGGAAAGGTATGAATCAGAGGTGGAGTCAAAGACACAATCTTCGAGACCAAAACCAAGGACGCAAAAAAATCCGAGGCCAAGACCAAGGACCGACTTTTCGAGGACAGACCCTCTCAAGGCCAAGGGCAGGAATGATCGAGGCCAAGGCCAAGATCCGAGGACGCAATTTTTCGGAATTATTGTCGGCGAATTTTCCATCATTTTTAAAACGCAAAAGTCTTTGAGATATTGCATTTTGTTAAGTTTTTGGTAATAATTCGAAAATAGTAGTTTCTAAAAACATTGAAGTTAGCAATAATGTTGATTACGTTTCGTAGCGGTATCGTGGTAATAAAACAATTAAGGCCATAACTCGTGAATTGAAGATGCTGGAAATAACTAATAACAAAAGCTCTTGAAGTGGAGATAGTCATTTTTAATGTCTTAATTTCATCAGTTAGGCCCCGGGGCAAACGTCAACTGATTATGCATCTTCACTTTTTTAGTAGTTCTTCAAACACATACCTTATTGTTTGTTTAAACTTTTACAGAAATTTTCTTTTCACAGAAATTTTTAAATATTCTCATAGTTTTTCAATATTGTATAGCGGCTATGGTATTACTACCTAAAAGTATTGCAAAATACTGTAAATTTATATTTTTGAAGTAAATTGAGGTACCGTACTTGCAAGCTCAAGTCCTTGGAAAAACTGGGCTTTGATGGCGAGGGCAAAGTCCCCATGCCCTTCGTTGAACAACTTTAGTAAACTTGTTTTTTTTTTTTTTTTCAGGAAAATAGCAATTTTTATGAATTTTAAAGATTATACGATTAAATTTTTCAAGCAACTGAAAGAAATAAAATAGGTAAAAGTTAAGTTAGAAAAGCTTTAGTTATCCCACATTTTTCCAATTCTAATTTTCAGCCAATCTTTTGTTTATGCATTTTAGTGCATGTGATCTATCCTTACTACAAGGTTTCAGCGATTTTTTCACTTTTTTTTTTAAGAACCACAAGTGAAAAATCGTTTATTCCCTACAAAGCCTCTGCCGCTGTGCAAGCCCTTAAGGGTAGTCCAGTTCGGCCAAGAGTCTTGTCCAGCTGGCCAAGAGTCTTGTCCAGCTAGGGAATACCTTCAACTAAAGAATAAAAAGACTAAAATTGATTAACATTGAAAACGATTGTGACATGTTGTGTTCTGTTTGTTTCTCGTAATTTTGTAATAAAAAAAAACACAACAGCTGGGGAATAACTTTGTTAGAGAAGCTGAGGGCTGACGATGAGAGCTAAAAGCTCGAAACAGCGTTGTCCCGCTCTGTGCATATTATGACTCGAGCTGCTTTGCAGCTGCAGGGTTGGTGGTTGATCTAGCCACCTAACTGCCTGTGGAAGTCGTTATGATTTCCCAGGAGTCGACCACGAAGGATGTCAAACTTTTTGGTTAATTATATTAATGTTGACAATCAGGGGGCCCGATCCCCCTCAATTCAATTTTTTGTCTATCAATTTAAATTTATATAACCCAGGTGAAATTCAAAGTTCGTGTCCTAAACCTTGCAACCTTTGGCCTTCATCTTACTTTTTTGTAAACTTAATGCAATAACATATGACCAACTATTATACCAACTTCAAATATCAATCCACCTCCACCTCGCCTGTTTTTGCGACAAAAAATGTTAAAAGAAATAGCCAGAGAAAATGTTTATTGAACAAATTATTGAATTTGAATTGAAGGGCCCAGGCTCCACTGGTTGTACATACAATCATAAAACTGGTTATTCTTATGACAAAACAAAGATATCCAAGGTTAATTTTTTTAACTGGCTTTCAAATCTTAAGATTTTAGTTCTTTCAAATGGCTCCAAAAACGTGCAAAATGTGATCAAAATGCATTAAAATAGCTATTTTTTCCAAAAAATTACAAAAAATTGCCTATAGCTTCCGGCCGCTAGAGGCCCCGCCCTCAGTCCCCCGTCTGTGATACATTGGAGTTATATTAGTTTTTTCACCGTACCTCCACAATTTAACACATATTTTGAAAACATTAACTTTTGGTTCAAGTCCTTTGTCTTTTAGCAAAATCCTGTGTACGCACCAACCCAGGCTTCTGATCTTTCATTCTAAGGTATTATTGTCCCACAAAAACTCCCTGCTTTTAAAAATTTCTGATGACGTCATATTGCACGTGATTTGTGGATTGGGGCCCCCCATTCAAAAATCCTGGCTACGCGTATTTTTATGTTTGGTTATTTTCCTTTCAACCAATCAAAAAACAATGCTGTCCGAGGACAGAACATTTTCGAGGACTTGTATAGGCTTCGAAGATAAGGCCAAGGACTTGAGCTTCGAGGCCAAGGCCGAGGACGTCAAAATGTGTCCTCGAAAACGTGCCTGAGGCCAAAGAAGTCCTCGATGACTCTACCTTTGGTATGAATACAAATTTTTATAGTCTTTAGTTTGACCCTACTGGAAATCGAGCTCAAGTCAAACGTTTCACCAGCAGACTCTCTATCCACTCGACTACTGATCGGTAGCATGCAAGCAATTTATTTTGCAAAACTCGACTGCAAATAATATTTATCCAAAGAGTTGCTTCAAATCACCAAAAAATACTTCATGTTTGCATAAATACTTATCATTCATTCCTAGCAGTGCACAAAAATTTACCATCACCAATATATATTAATCATGTAATTGATAAATATAATGCTTGCATTGGGGTGGGCAATCAAAGATATGTCGCAGAAAAAAAATCTTCAATCCCACTTTTATATCGCTTTGCTCGAGCCATTCACTCCGCTGTTGACAGTTAACAAATCTAGATCGACTTGATATTTATCAATTGGCATCATCTCTTTCTATTGTGGTATATTTACTTGGTCGTTTATTCAATTTGTTTGGTTCAGACTATGTAAAACTTGAGCCCCCTAAAGAGCCCACATGGGCGAAACAGACTGTTGGGGCATGTTAAATTTGGGTGGTCTGTAACTAGTTAATAATTGATAAAGTATGTAGGCAATATAATAGCATTATATCAATAACAAAAATCTCACCGTTTAATCGCGCTCTTTCTGCTTGATTTACTATCTCATCTTGTACAGCCTTGCTGTATATTTTTACGAGATCACTAAAATATCTTTCATCACAGAAACGATCCGCTTCAAAAAATGTTGAACTTTCACCGACAATTTTATATCTAAACTGATCGAATTCGAAAGTCACAACCGAAAACGAACTTTCTTTGGCGCCGGCCAAATAAACCCAAAGAAAATTATAAAAACATAAAAAGCACCACCACACTAGCCAAATAGTAAGCATGTAGTTTATTTTGGTAAAACTGTTCAATTAATCTTGAATAATAATTAAAGTACCACATTCGGATTGTTTTATTGCATAAAAAATCAACTTATAAAAAATGAAATTTTTATTGTGTTATACCCAATATTATGACATCATATTTAATTTTACTTTTGCAACTACAATTTGCAATATCACAATAAATTCTAACCTTTTTCTTTTGACATGAAAAGCTTTCTTAACCAGACGCGTTATTAAGATTTTGTTAAGGGGGTCTTGAAAAAAAAGTTAAATTTTTTTCGTTTGCAAAATGCTCAATTGGTCGGCGTGCCTAGCAAACTCGTGCAACTCAACCGTATCACAGACAGGGGTTTGTGGGCGAAACCTCCAGCCTCTGAAATATTTTTATGAATATTGTGAGTAGCACCAACGGCACCAGCCCGTTTTACGGTCAATTTAAAATATTATACAAATTGATGATTTGTGGAAATATGAAACTGCTAAATTTGTTCAGAGCGCTATTTACAACATAACTCCAAATTTGTTCCACACGACATGACAAATTTTATTAAGTCGCTCGATCTTTAACAACATAATGGCAGTTGTAAAGATTGATTAGAATTGAGTCAGGAAAGTTACAAAAGGACCTCGCGGTCAATAAGTCAAGCAACCACCTTAAATACAAAAGAGCAAATTGACTGACCCAGTAATATTGAGGTTTCTATGCTTTTTAGTGAAATGTACCGTTGTTAGATTTTATTTCTTAGTGAAACGTTATCGGCCAAATCATTTAAGCCTTAGAATGGCATCGGCCATTGGAAGAGCAAAACAGTTTGTGTGAGACGGGCAGGCGAACCTAATTGCTATTGATTTAGCAGAAGATTTTTACACTGAATTTTAAATCTAATATTTAACAATAATTTTCAAAAACCACGGAACATTCAAATCGAGTTACACGAGAATCTACTGACAATAAGCATTTTAACATTTCCCGTTACCACACAAACAAATTTCTGAAGTGCATTAAATATCACGGTGGAAGAGTCTGGAATTCAATTCCTCAAGAAATCAGGTCATATTCTCATAGAAAATTAAAACTGCACTATAAAATATTCTTGCTAGTGCAATATCGCAATTAGTTTCTCTGCGCGCCGTTTTTGTCTTCGAATCTTTGGTGACATGGGTCCGTTCTTGCTTATGGTGTGCTCGAGCAACAAAAATTTATCAAAAATTCATGATGATTGCATTTCGCTTTTATCACAAATTTCAAATTTACTGGCTAAATTAGCGACTTATAACTCTGACGATAGGGTGGTTGCTTTACTCCATGATCGCATGGTCCATTCACAACTTCCTTGTCGAACTGCCGTTATTATTTTACCAACATTATCTTTTTGTTACCATATTTATTGTTATGATTATCACTACTATTAAAGCGAATAAATAGATTTGTCTTGTCTGACAAAAAAATCTAGCTGAGCCTATCCAAACAAACTATAGTTACTTCGATCTTCTATCTAAGAAATGTAAGAAATGTAAATGGATAATTACGGTAGTTTAAGTTATCGTAGAAAACAACTAATTGGAAATCGTTAGTGACTCCCCATCGGCCAGCTCCTACACATCTTGTTGGCTAACTCAAAGGAGGCCCACATTTTTATTGCTTTGGTACAATAAATCCAATTTTAAAATTGAAATTGAACTCTAACCAAAAATAAAATTATGCTTTTCTAATCAAATCCAACTTTTCAGTATACTCGCTGTATTACGTCGAAGCGTGTAACGAGTTTACGGTAGAGTGGAGCTTGGAGCCGGAGCGGAGTCGGATTTTTATGCCGGATCTGGAGCGGAGCCGAAGTGCCAAATTTAAAAAAAGTAAGGACCCGCAGTCTGACTTTAAGTAGGCTTTTAAGCCGTAGTAATATTTGGTAGTAGAATGAGCAACTATTTTGATGAAGAAAAGGTTGATCTAGGCTTATCGTAGGCGATTGAGCAAGATGACAATTCGTTCGAATTTTTTTGTCGAAGCGTATTTTTGTCTCGGAGTATTTCAGAGCGGAGTGTTGTTGTAAAGTTTGGGAGCTGGATTGAAGTTGAAGTCAGTTCATAAAATATCGGAGTGGAGACGGAGTGTAAATAGTAGCCACTCCGCTCCACTCTTGTTTACGAGTCCCATCTCCGCGTCATTGCGTCGGTCTACACAGCCCGTTTTGAAGAAATGTCGCAGCGGTGGCAAGTAGCAACACTGTGTCTAATTTAACCGGACCGAAATTTTAAAGTAAACCTTTTGCTCCAGAGACAAAAGCGTCACTGCTCAACCAACTGGCTTGTTTGTCCGTTTAAGTTTTTCTATTTTTGCGATTCCTCAGTCCTCACGCAGGCAAAAATGTTAGCCAATTCAACTTTACATCACTGCATGCAATATGTGTGAGTCAGAACTAAAAAGCAAAATATCACAACCAAAATAGGACCGAAACTTATAATATTGTTGCAAACTTTAAAAAATATAATTTAGTTTTTATTAACAATAAACTGCATATAAAACAATCGCTTTGAACTGTGCATTAAAGCAAGCGCATTATAACATATACTAAATATTAAGATATTAAGTGATTAAGATTCAGCAGTGTCAGATAAGTAGTTTTCTTCATCCAAAAGTGTCATTTTGAAACACATACACGAGAGAGCAAACAGGCTAATACATATAAGAGTAATCGTAGTACGGCGAAAAAGCAGCCGATTTCGCGGCCGTTGGCATCATATGAAACGGATTAGCTGTAAAAGAAACAAACATTAGAATTATTTATTAGTAATTGCAAACCTTGCTCAAAATTAAAAAATATTCACCTTTAACAAACTGTTACAAACACGTGATGAGCAAAACTGGTTTGGAAGTACCAACTTAAAAAAAAGGATGATTGTACTGTACATGTACGTGCAGTTTAGTACCGTATAAATACAAAACATTTTGGGAGTGTAGAATTTTCAGGACTCCCAAAATGTGTTTTGTTTTTGCCACTTTATGTCTTTGCTCTATTAGTACAGTCGAGTATTCTATGATTCATGTCGAAACTCAATTTTAAGATATCAGTTTTCACTTTAATATTGAGCCTCAAAATACAAAAATGCAGCCGAGGTCAACTCAGCAAACAAATGCAAGCAGGGTCATAGCCAGATGGATGCCAAATGGGACTCGGCCTTGCCTATAACAATCTTTGAGCCCTGATTGTAAATATTTAATCAGTATTACTGTTATAGTTGCAAATGGCAATTACGACTATTCTGCTGCTACTTGAGTTTGGCTGAACGAGCCGCTGAGCAATTAACCCATGTCTGGCTACGGCCCTGTTTGCAAGTTTTCTTGGGGTTGGGCCACCACAACGGGTACAAGAGTGCTTGGCCCAAACAGAAAATTTGCGAAAAACATTTTTCCCAATGACAGAACTAACCTTTTTACATGAGGCTTTGCAATGGTGTTAATGAAAAAAAAATCAACACCATTTCGTCGTAAAGGATATCAAACTTTTATTACATATAGGTTATGTGATGTCATATATGATATCATGCTTAGTGATGCTAGCGCAATGCGGTTGAATTAAGTGCAGTGTCAATGTGATATTGGTCGAAAATCTTCTTTCTGATGACCTTGTTATCAGACTTGGATCAGAGTAATCTGAGAAAAGAGTACAATGGCAAGTGCACAAATTGTGCTCCTGTGTGGTTTGAAGGTCGGGTGGGCTGCCAGGATGGGCTATGTATGAATTCAAATGCTGATGAAACACTACCCTAATGGGAAAGCAGATATGTGAGGTAAGTGCTTCCCCTCCTATCTGATTTCTCCATAGGAAACCCCATGTTTGAAGGACGCATGGCCAAGAACAAAGTTGAAAGTTCAATATTTTCTGGTAAATGCAGTAGAATACAACTTGTATTACCTGCTCGTAATTTATCTTGAATTACCGAAATCGTTGTAACTGACCTACACAAAACAAAAAGATGAAGTAAATAATTTCGAAGTCGAATTATGGATTCTACAAAAAGTTTTGGGAACTATAAAGGCTAAAATATGAAACGAAACACGTTGCATTGCTAGAATCTTTTCAGTTTTATCAAACTTAGTTAAAATCCTCCTGAAAAGATGCCCTCAAAATAAAGCAGGTTTCATCATTGAACCAACCAAAACTCTCAATCTTGGATGCGAAGCTACGGAGTAACTTGTAATTACATAAGGACCTATTTATTTACTAAGTATATTTATTTAAGTAATTGCTCTATAAATAAAATTATAAACTTATATTATTTACTAAGCTTGCCATAATTGTAATTACATATTCATGTACTAAGTTTGCCTTGGCCGGGAGACAGCGAAGAGAGCTTTCGGTCTACGCGTCAAGCTGTTACCAGCCATCATGCAAGGTGGATGTTTCACACTGCTGTCCATTTTAACTGCTGACGTCACACAAGGAAGATGTGAATATCAATTTTAGAGTTTTTGGTTTGACCCGACCGCTAATCGAACCTGAGTTACTGTTTCAGCAGCAGACGCTGTATCCACTCGATCACTGATCGTCAAACACTTGAGATGCCTCTATTGTCTCTGTACAGGTATATATTGTCAAAACCGGACCCACACATTACCTTTTTACATGAGTTTTTGCAATGATGTTAGAAAAATTTTCGACAATTTTGTCATAAATATTGGCCATTACATCACAACACCGTTTATCATAATTATTATTACCTAATAAAAGTCTTCGTAACAACCGTGATATCTTTTATGACGAAATGGCGTTTGATTTGTTTCGTTAACGACTCAAAGCTTCACTTAACAAAGTTCTGTAAAGTATTGACCAAAAATAATCCGAGGCCTGCCAAATTTATAGTGAAACCAAACGCACCAAATCCAAGATTTTCGCCGTTTATTGGACCGCTAAATTTTTGTCACATCTGAGTCAATTATTTGCCTTGATTCCTCTTTCTACTATGATAATCTATATAACAACAGCACAGTAGTTACCTTGGCTTGTCATAGCAACAAGCACGATAAATGCAGGCGACGGCCAACGAACAAACTACTGCGATTGCAACGGAAATAGCAACTGCAAGCAAAACATACTGTTTTGGAATTAATAACATAACTAATTTCACTCGTTCGTACTGGGTCTACGGAAGGACGGTTTAGGGGCTGCATCATACCCGGGTCTAGGGGGCTGGAAGATTTTATAAGTTAACGCGCTCAATATTTATAGCAGTGATACACCTAGTCTGTTATTTAGACCAATCCTGGAACTTTTTCTTATTTTTGGACTAACCTAATTTCCGGCGGAACACAATTTTGTAATTATCAGTCTCTGAAAAAATTAAATTGTTCAATCACCCCTTTTCTTACAGGTTGAGTCTAAACCAAGTTTAAAATTTTGTATTTTTGATTTAAATTTTACCAGTGACTTGCTGGCGCAATTGGAGAAAGTAAGATACATTGCCTCCTGCAATGCATTGAGCTGTAAATAGTAACTCACTCGAAGATTTGCTTTGGAGATTTTTGTTTTGTCATAAACAAAACCAGTTTTAGGAGTACATCTTTGACCACAGGGCCCCGAGCCCTTTCGATTCAAACTCAATAATTTGTTCTGTAAGCATTTCCCCTAGCTGATTTTTTTCAAAAGTTTTTTGCGTGAAAACTAGCGAGGTGGAAATGGATTGTTATTTGAAAGGGCATTCAGGTCAAAAATTATTTCCTCGATTTCATCTCAATGAAGCTTTGGCAAAGAGGTAGATTTTGAATACCAGAGAATTGAAAGTATCAGCAAATTCGCAGCATCAATTGACATATTTAAAGTTTTTTATTTGACAGTAAAACATATTCTAACAAAACACCGAATGTTTTCTGCCTAAAGCAGTTAAGCCCTCGTCAGGATAACATATCTGAATAAAATAAAATGATTTTACATATGGTTATAGGTGATTACGAGGCATTTATGACAATTAAAATCAGTTTATGATGTAATACTGCCAAAAACTCACAAAAATTTTTAGTGAGTTAATTCATAACAATTTAGCCATGCAGCAGTAAGCAGGAGTATTTTTGTGACTAGTTAAAAGTCAGACAATCAAGAAAAATGAAGCGAAAAACGGCAAGACAAGCAAGTGAAAGGTAAGAACTGAATAATAATGCGTATCAAAATATCACTAAAAAATGCTAAGTAAGAATGAGACCCCTTTAGCATATAACAGTTTGTTTAACTTTGGATTCAACTTTTTAATTGATAGAGCTTCTTGAATTTTAGTATCATACTCGGTGACACACTTTTTTAAGAACTTTGAAAGATTCCACTGAATGTTTCATGGAAGAACATTTGTCACAATCGTACAAATGGTCTTTGATAGCACTTTTTGTATTAATATCAGCTAGATTTAGATGCTGCCATGCTCGAGTTCCAAGGTGTCGCGAACTTATGCCCACGTAGGACAAATTTGTATTACACGAACATAAAAATTGATATACGACATTAGAGCTCAGAGTGATGGGAGTAGCTGACTTCCGTTGAAAATAACGGCCAACTTTATATGTTTTATAAATTGCACAGATCTCAACGCCAAATTTGCATTTAACCAGCTTAGAAAGTTGTTTCACGAATTGCTTAGAAGCTGCACCAACGTAAGGGACCTTAAGAAAATGTTTATCACTATCATCATCACAGTTGGTAGTAGCACATGACAATGAATCAAGAAACTGCTTTACTATTTTGTTAAAGAAATTATTTCTGTAATTGTTAGCGAGAAATAGTGATCGTAGTTTATTCACTTCCGCAAAAAATAAATTATCGTTGGAGCAAATCATTTTAGCACAGTGTAGCATACACCTAATAAGACTAGATTTCCACTTTAAAGGACAAATAGCATCAAAATTCAAAAATAGGCCAGTGCTACTTGGCTTTCGCCGTACCAAGTATCTACGTCCTGCTCATTAACTTTGATATCCACATCCAAAAATTGCAAAGTGTTTGCAGACTTTTCTACAGTAAACTGTAAATTTTTATGTTGAGTATTAAGTATGCTTAAAAAAGAATCACATTTCTTATCATCATCGAAAACAGCAAACACATCGTCACGTAACGAAGTTACATTTTAGGATGAGTTGAAGATGGCTGTTTAAAAATAACGGTCTCCGAATGGCCAAGAAAGAAATTTGCTAGTGTGCATCCCAGGGGAGAGCCCATTGCGACCCCGTCAATTTGCTTGTATGATTTATTGTTATATAAAAACATTCCTTGAGTTGCAAGATGCATTAATTTAATGAAAATTTCTCTTTTAATCGGTGGTTGGTCTCTACGTTCCGGAGAGAAAATGTAGTCAGCAATGATATCGATGGTGCAACTTAAAGGGACGTTGGTAAAAAGTGATTTAGCATCAAAACTTACTAAGAATTGATTCGAGTGAAATAAAAAATCTTTGATATAGGTTAAAAAATTATCTGTAGAATTTATCAAATAATTGTTAGGAATAATATAAGGCGTTATAATTCTGTCTAGGAATTTTGCTAGTTTATACTCTGGTGTACCGATCATTGAGACTACTGGTCTTGCTGGATTGTCTTTCTTGTGATTTTAATTAATCCATATAATTTCTCTGGAGTACTGCTTGATAGTATAAGGTTTTTAAGTGTTTCTTTGCCGAATTCTTTTAAATATTTTCTGAAATAGTACGTAATGGATCTCTCTTTAGTATTGATGGGGTGATTAGATTGATTTTCAGTGTTGATTTCATCAAATTTAGAAGTATCATTTACAATCACATCTAATTTAGCATAATATTCAGCAGAATT